>CM021100.1:664857024-665457024 GCA_007115665.2 Sequoiadendron giganteum
TGATTTGTAATGTTTTTCATATTATCTTCTGATACCCTGAATGGTAGTACCGCCAGTGGTTTCATCTTGCACTTTATTGTTTTTGCTCACTCCAGTAAATAAGTGGAAGAAGTTGGGTTGTGTAATTGCACTCCACTAAATGTTATTGTAATTGCACACTCCGTTGAATAAGCGTAGAAATGTTTCCTTTCAATTCTTGCATCAACCACACTCCACTAAAGAAGTGAAGTTTTGGCTGGCTATGCCACCTTGTGTGCTTCAATTGATTAAATTACTTCAATTACTACAGTTTAGATAACTGGATGTGATCCTATACATCAAATGCTCTCACCTTGCCCATCTCAGGGGCTGGGTGATCAGAAAGTGATAAGGACATTGCATTGCAGTTTATTTCAGTTAAAAAATTTCAAACAAAATTGGGGTGCTTATTACAGGCATCTAATAATTGTTTCAACTTGCACATGTTTGAAAAGTCACCTATTTCCTAAGTCCAATTGGGGACATTACAGCACTCGACCAAACTAACAGCGAAAATTGAAGAGGAGATCAAAGGGGCAAAGGAGAAAGAACTATGATATTGGCTGTCAAATCTGTTATCCAAGAAGATAAATTTCTGTCCAAAACAAAAACAAGGGACAAAACACTTTCAGAATAATTGTGGGCAGAAATCAGATATCTGTACTGAATACATAATGTACATATGAACAATGGTGCTGTACAGTATCAATAGTGAGTCTATACAGATCAGTGTTCCAAGACTTGGACTTGCCTCGGACTCAACAAGCTGATTTTCGACTTGGACTTGGACTCGGGGCAGACTTGGCAAATTGAAAAACCCAAGAAATTTAGAGATTTTTAAGGATTTAAAACTTGTTTCATGCACCCTTTAATAAATAAACCTTAAAGACACAATAACCTCATCAAATAGAAGCTACTTTGATCACATATACAAGTATACATTGATCAAATAAGTATAACACAAATTTTATTTGAAGGAAATAACACATTTAGATATATAAATATAGTCAAATGTATACAAAACTCATGGAATATGAAATCCATGGCATCAAAACAAATATCAAAACTAAAAATATAAATTTATGGCTCAAAGGAGTTTGCATTACTCATCCCAACATCACAACAAGTCATGCACTGGCGTCTAGGATAGGTCCTGGATGATGATGTAGCCATGATATTTGCTTGTGTCTCAATGAGTGGTGCATATATTCAAGTGAGGAATTTATTATTAAAGTTTTCTTGAAGCCTTCAAGACTGCATGTTTTATTGTCAAGCTCATTAACAAAGAGGAAGGGTTAAGTAAAAAGATAAATGGTTATGTTCTAGTTTGACCTTAGCTAGGATACTAATAGATGGGATTGTTCTATAAGTTGTCTGTGTAGTGCATGATTGATACATTTTTGCATTATGAAAATGGCATTTCTTGCCAACTATGACTTAACCTATATTCAACAATACAATGACTATAGCATGCCAACTTTGCCTAAGGCTGTCCTTGTATACTAAACAAGTTGTTCAATATATGAAACAAGATAATCCTTGATTGTGGCTTTGACTGTGAAGATGCAAAGATTTGCAGCAAGGGGTATGTATTTTGTAGGTTTTATGATCATGATTCATCATTGGCCTATTACTTGCTTAGACTTATAGTTTGATGGGGATTTGGGGGAAACACCCAAACAAGGTTGAGGGGCAGCACCCCTCGTGAGGGTCTAGGGGCAACGCCCCCAGCAGGGTCAAGGGGAAGCTCCCCCAATGGGGTCGAGGGGCAGGCAGGGTTGAGGGGCAGAGCCCCCCGCCACCAAGCCCAAATGAAGACCTTCAAAACCACACAGGCCTTCATGGCGCACACCATTTTCAATTTTTTTTGTAAATCCTAGATTGGCATGTCATAACATTGAAAGATAGTAAGGTTTTTTTTTTAAGTTAATTAAAATGGCCGAGTCTCTAGGTTGACAATGGCCTATACTTGGCGAGTCTGGCGAGTACTCGGCTGTCAAGTTTCCCTAACTCGTTGAGGGTAGCTTGCCTCAGGACTTGCCAAGTCTAGGCAATTCTAGACGAGTCTTGTAACACTGATATAGATGAACGGTGATATCAAAATTTGGGTACACTAATATCTGATCTTTAATTCTGTAAAATAAGCCCAATATTATGCTGATTTTTTCTGAAAACCTGCATTATATCAGTCTATAATTGCTTACTTTTCCATCAAAATCTACTTTTTTCCTTGTAAGTTGAAACTTTGTCAATGACCAATATTCAAAGTCTTGTTTTGCTCAAAGCCCAAAAATTTATAGGTCAAAACTTCAGTGTCTAGAGTCACAAAATACTCACCATGCTGAGAATAGCAAGTGAGAATAATTCATAAAACAGGATCCTAGTGTGAGCCTAACAATCCCTTTGGTTAGGTCAAATATTGCATTTAGGTCAAACTATTTTCCTTTAGGCCAAAACTTTTCCTACTTTCCAAATATGAATTCCTATGCAATATTCTTTTGGTGAATTTTTATGTTCCCTTTACTTTTTCTTTCCAAAATGTTCCTTTCACTTATTTACACCATTGGTCTAGTTTACCATTCTAGGACATACAATCAACCCAATACCTCACCCGATGAAAGTTCTAATGCCATACTATCATCCCTTGCTCAACTTTAGGAGCTAATACAATTTCTATTGTCCCACACTCTACATCTACCCAAAACACACATTCTACCCAAGTCGATATACTTTAAAAGTCATGGACCAATTGACCTAATGAAAATATAAAAAACTCCAACTATAACAAAAAATGTTGCAAATGGCTAATTCTGCTCAACAAATTACTTGGAGGGACCTCAATCAATGTCCCTCACCACTCCTACCCTACCAATGCAATTGGGGAAACCTTTCCCTCAACCACCTATCAATAACAAAATTCTCAAATCCTTACAAGATGAACCCCTACTACCATGCACTATGGCCATCGATATTACCTTTATTTCAACCACCATTAACAATGGTAGTATAAAGGATCTTACTCTATACATCAAAAGAGTTTGGAAACCTTTATAAAAATTGGATCACTACCAACTAGTATTCCACAACTAAGCTCTTTGTGAAAACCCTCACTAGAGATACCTAGAGTGTTACAACCAACTTCAACCACATTTTTTTGTAAGTTTTGACAAACTCATCAATACTTTCCTCCAAATATTCTAATCTAGCACCTTACCCAAGGATAACCAGAGAACTTTGTGAATGCCAAACTATTTGAAAATGAATTTTCCCACAATTTCATCAATTTTTAGAAATCCCTAGAAAATAAAGTGAATCATTACATTGATGAGCATAGCTTATTCAAGCTTTTTTCTCATGTCTTTAGAACCCAACTTCCAATACAAAATGCAAGCACTGCCACCTATATAATCCTAGAGGAAGCATTCAAGCAAACCGAGCAACAAGACCATCTTAGGCACAACTTTGAATCTCAATCCAATAACCAGCCTCAACTTAATCTTAGAACGAATACATAAAGCCTCATAAGAAGCAAGTTATCAATACTATTGGGCACCAAAAAGTCCCCTTTCCAAATCCTCACACTCCCTCTCTCCCAAAGATAAACTTTTACAATCCCTAGCACCTAAGTGATGTAAATCTATGGATACAACCAAACCCCCACCCATGATATAACTGCCATAACAAGACTCCACTTAATCTTAGAGCCAATACATAAGAGCCTAGTAATAAGCGAGCTTTCAATATCAGTGAGTGTCAAGCAAATCCACTCTCCAAGTCCTCATACTCCCTCTCTCTCAAAGACAAACTTCTAAAATCCCAATCACCAAAATGACTTAAACCTATGGATACAACCAATCCCTTACCCCATGATATGACTAGCAATTTTTGTTATTGGCATGCAAATTGAGGACATTCCCATGAAACTTGTCGCAATCTTAATATTGTTGCATTGGACCTAGTACTTGGAAATGATTTTGATCACAAAGTCATGATATGCACTAGATATGCCAAACTTCTCAATGTTAAACAAGCTCCTTTATCATGAAGCAAACATCCAATTCCTCCCCTATACCAACACTAAAGATGTCACATAAAAGCAATATCTTCCAAGGCTACACCAACCCAAAACAAGAATCTCCAACAAGCGACATCATCACAATTAAAGGCTCTTATGTTCACAACCTAGCCAATTCTCAATACATCAATGCTACTGAGGTAAATTATAGAAGAAAGCCCACCCATAAAGACTTCGCCACCATGCCACATACTAGAAAGCATTGTCAAGAAGAGACTCTCCTCAATTATACTACAACAAAATCCTCTAACAATCTGATTTCCCTCTCCATGACTGATACCAACCCTAATAACCATTCTACCATAACCACAATTAAAAAACCTCACACAAGCATCTCAGCATCAAAATCTCATCCAAACAATTCCAACTATCAACCAAAATACAATTGTGACACCTACCAAAGCCTACACAGTGGAATTTCTTGAAGATCTCAATACCATCCCTTGCAAAATGCACTTAATGGAATTCATGGACATATCCCCAGCCATAGGTTGATTCTCCTCCAACAACTAATGGCCTTAGAAAACAACACTCAAAATTGAACCAATAAGAAATTACCATAGAATTCCCCTTAGACGAAATGGTCAATATGATGGAATCCTCCTTCTATTTCATAATCATTAACAACATCCAAGTACAAGAATTCCTTTTAGATGAAGAATCTAATATAATAATAACCCTTGCAAGGCGTTAGCTCAAATCCCAATAAATCTTTTGCAATCAGCTCAATTTTACTCTTTCTAATCACCCAATTCCCAAAATGGGTGAGGTGAGAGCATACGAAGTAAGAAAGAAGACAAAGGAAAATCAACTAGAAAGTGTTGGTGACAAGCCAACCAACTTACAATTTAAAACAATCATAAAATCACTCTAGCCAAATTGGCTAATAGCGAGTGCAAACAAAGTTGCACTTCACATGGCACAACCCACTACACATAAAATCAGATTCCCACACCACACATTGAGTCCACACAAACCCAAAAAAACTGAGCACCACAAACCATAATCATATACCCACTAAATCTGAAACTCATTCTACAACTTTCAACTCAATGATGATTCTTACATGAAAACACACAACCAGCTCGGAGGGTTTTCATCCCCAAAACAAGATTTACCAAAAGGGTTTTCATCCTTAGGTAAATAGAAGAACAAAGTTCATTCTCAAAGAAAACAATGAAAATTCAATAGCATCCTTTCTTTTGAAGACCCAACCTCTTTCTATAACCTTGACAAAGCTATTTTTGGAAAAAGCAATTTTTGTTTTTCTGTCGCTTTTTTGAAAAAAATTACTTTTGCTCTTTAATTTTTTTTCTTTTTAAAGAGTTTTTTTTTTCAAAAAGCATTTTTCCTTTAATAAAATAATATAAAGTGTCATTATGACTACTTTTCAGCACCTTGAACATAACAACACTTTATCTGCACACTTAAAACACCTTTTTAAATAATTAAATGTAAGCTATCAATCAAAATATTAATCAAAGGTACCTTTTTTGACAGCTTGATTTAATTATTTAACTTATTTTCCCTTTACCAACACCCAATAGCCTATGGGAAAAACTTAGAAAAATAGGCTAAGGGTCACCAACAGCTTACGCTTGAGAAGGGAACATTACAAATATCAATGATACCTCATCATAGCTCATCAAACAACTAGGATATTTCAAAAAATACTTCAAATTAACAAGACTTAGACATCCTAGACTAGACAAAAATAATCAAAGGCCATTCTAATGGCATTGGTTACACACTACAATTGACTCAAAACCACTCACACTAAAGAATGATATCAACTTAAAACTTTCTTACAAAAAACTTTTAGAGTGACCATGGAGTCATCACATGCATGTAACAACATCCTCCAATGGCCAATGTATAGATTCATCCATAATGGTACTCAATACAAATACACAGCCAATCAAAACCCATGGGATATTATGATCAAACTCACACAATATAATTTACAATTCCCGCCTCACATGTTATCAATTGCATCTGCTTAGGAGAATACAAAAACATATTCCCCAATGCACATGTTACAATACTTGACTTTGCTAATGAACCTAACAAATTCCAAAATAGATGCAATACTACCATATTACCTTAAGCCATCACTAACTGGCTACCACCCTCACTATTACCAAGAGGTAAACGTGCTCCATCGTTGAGAACATTAGCGAAAAAGAAGCACTATCCAATGCTAATGAAGCAATATATGATGATGACACATTTAAATGCAATGAAGGGGTAATCAAACTCTTCAAAGAATCTACCAAGCTTTGACCACAAAAATTTAAAAACTAGGCATTGTAGATAAATCCATTATCAAAGATGCCCAAAATGAATTTATGCAAAAGCAATCTTGGGTTGTAGAAACTTCATGCAATGATGATTATATCATTTCCCATGCACAAGCTTGACAATTTGATGTTCATTATAAACAAGAATTAGCCCATATGCACTCTTATAATGTAATGTCCCCTCTTCGAAATTAACCAACATAAAATTCAAATGCCCATCATACATTTCTCATGGATCTTGGGAATTTTACACTAGGGAAAGAGGATTATAATAATAAAAGAGGGTCATAATGTCACAAAAGGGGCCACTTACGTGATATATAAAATGAAATTATAATCAAAAGGACCTTAAGGAAAGTTTGAAATATAAAATAAGGTCTTATAATTAAATTTTATTTCAAATAAGTCCTCTCAAATATTGTAATGTCCGCTTTTTCAAATCCATTCCAACATTCTTGGAAACTCCAACTTTCTTGGAGAGCAACAAATTTCTCAAAAGGAAATTCTAATAGCAGTAGTGAGTTTATGGAGCCTAAACCTGCACAACAGTGCTCTCCATGTGCGAATTTGACATTCTAGGAGCACTCCAAATTTCTTGGAGAGGTCCATCATCCTTAGATAACACCAACTTTTCATGGCCTAAAGCCCTATTCACTTAAGTAGTTGGTGGAATTATCAAGACAATTTAGTTGGCTTATTTTAATATTTTCGTAAAACCTTGTGATAGTTTAAAGGGGAAATTAATTAAATAATTACATATTAAGTTGTTGAACAAATAAAATTAAATGACAACTTATATTTAATTATTTACAAAAGTGTTTTACGTGTGTAGATAAAATGTCACTAGGTTCAAGGTGTTGAAAAGTGGTCATAAAGACACTTTTATGTTATTTTATTAAGAAAAAAAAAATGTTTTTCAAAAAAAGCAACAAAAAGCACAAATGTGTTTTTTTAAGCAATGAAAAAGGAAAAAAAACACTTTCCTAAAATAACTCTAAAAAAGTTATAAAGGGGGAGAGTTTTCAAAAAAGACGTTACATTCTTTCTGGAGTTATTTCATTTCTCAAGAATGAATGCACGTTCATCTTCTCCATTTCCCAAGAACGAAAACCCTTCGAAAATTTGAAATCTTCGAAGACGAAAACCTCCTAGTTTTTAGAGTAATTCCATCTAGGGATTACCAGAGTGCAGCAAAGATTGATTTGGGGCAAAAACCCTCATTCCATTTCAAGTGGTTTCATACAAGAATCACCATTGTGTTGAAAGTTGTAGATTGAGTTTCAAATTTAGTCGGTATTTGATTGTGATTTGTGGTTTTCAATATTTTGGGTTTGCAGAGATTTTTGAGGTTTTATGTGGATTCGATTTTTGGTGTGATTTATATATTCCAAAAAATAAAAAATAATAGAGTGGTGTGTGAATCTAATTTTATGTGTAGTGGTTTTGTGCTATGTGAAATGCAGATTTTAATATATATTATGCTTTTGCAAAGAAAATGTATCATTGAATTTTTGCAATGGTTGAGTGTTCTTGTAGGAGCTATACCTCTTGTGGAAAGTATTGTACCTATCTACTAAGGAATGTTGGATGATTTAATATTATTTAAAGTGATGCAGCAATCTAAAAATGCAGCAGTACAATCTACTAGACAGCTATATGATCATTGGCAGCTTAAAAGTGGTCTCAAAGGATAAAGGTTACAAATTTCTGATTTTTAATGTGAAAACCAACTTGTGGAAAAATTAATAAATCAATAGTTTGGGTTGGAAATAACAATGGTTTATTGGTTGATTGATTTAGCTACAGCACCTGTTAATCTCTCTAGCTTCTTTTCAAGTAATTATTTTTAGATTTTCAGTTTCATGCCAAATGTTTGACGAAATGCTCATTTTTAGAATAATAAATTAATGTATTAGAAACTGATTCAAATATAATTGCAAATGAAAGTCATTCCTCATTGTAATAATCCAAAAGGTATACCGTCAAATTCTTTCTTTTCTAAAATATTTTCATTGTACTAGATCCTTGGACAGTAGTACCACCGGATCCCATTTATTTTTCAAGTTCATATTCACCTTGCACGGCATGAATCGAAATCGGGTGAGCTAATCCACTATTTTGGGGTTGATAAAACTTCGTTTGCACTCACTATTAGCCATTTTGACTAGAGCGATTCTATGATTGTTTTAAATTGTAAGTTGGTCAGCTTGCCATCAACACTTTTCAATTAATTTTCTTCTATCCTCATTCTTACTCCATATGCTCTCACCTTGCCCATTCTTGAACCTGGGTGATCCAAGAGAGTAGAATTGAGTTGATTGCAAAAAAATTATTGGGTGGGCCAAGCAAGGAGGAGGCATATGGATAAACCATTCTATTTTTTGATTTCTACTCTTTGTTGGAGCATTGGACTTTGGTTTAATTAACCTAAGACTGAAATCCGTCTAGGTCTAGGATTGGAGGATGAAAACCTCCTGATTTCCATCACCAGATTAGTGGATGAAAACCCCCGATTCAAACTTCAAGCAATCTCACCAAGGATTGCATATGAGCTTCAAAGTGACATCATGATGAAATCTTTTAGACTGGTATACAAGAGCAGAATCATATATAATTTGCAGCAGCCAAACCCCACAATTGTCTAAGAGAGGCCAAGCAAGGAGGAGGCATATGGATAAACCATTCTATTTTTTTATTTCTACTCTTTGTTGGAGCATTGGACTTTGGTTTAATTAACCTAAGGATGAAATCCCTCTAGGTCTAGAATTGGAGGATGAAAACCTCCTGATTTCCATCACCGGATTGGAGTTTTGTCTTGGAGAAAAACTCTATTTTAAGTGAGGCCAAGCAAGGAGGAGGCATATGGATAAACCATTCTATTTTTTTATTTCTACTCTTTGTTGGAGCATTGGACTTTGGTTTAATTAACCTAAGGATGGAATCCCTCTAGGTCTAGAATTAGAGGATGAAAACCTCCTGATTTCAATCACCAGATTAGTGGATGAAAACCCCCAATTCAAACTTCAAGCAATCTCACCAAGGATTGCATATGAGCTTCAAAGTGACATCATGATGAAATCTTTTAGACTGGTATACAAGAGCAAAATCAAATATAATTTGCAGCAGCCAAACCCCACAATTGTCTAAGAGGCAGTTGGTGTGAGGGTTTGTAAAATATATTACAAAGGTTATCAATGACTTAAAGTGGATATATTATCAGCAATTCGTGGTGAAATTACCAACAGCAATTCCTGATAACCAGCAATCAGCAATCTATGTTGGAGGGTGAGTAATCTGAATTTGACAAATCTCAAAGTGGCGATTGACATTCTTTGAGCACTACACATTGTAGCAACTCAAATTCGAGGGTCTGATAGAATTGAGGCTGTAATTTCTAATTTGTGATAAGTTTCTGCTAATTATAAGTGGCTGTGATTCTCCATTTGTGGCAGATTCTTCCAAAGTATGCATCCATCATAGGTTTCCTAAATAGGCGGACTTGGTTCATCAGTTGCTAGTAATCCTAAACACTACCAATTGTAGCAATTATTTCTAAAGAGCTGATAACTAATTCATTATACATAACTATTGTATTCATAATTTAAAAAAGACCTAAATTGGCTATTACATATAACTACAAATCCAATAGAGTTCAAATCTCCTATATCAATTGTGTACCTAACTTTGATGATAGCAGTGACGACCAAGAAAATTTACCATAAAACTAACTCACAAATCCAACCCTGAAAGACCTAAGATGGGTTCTAAACCATGTGTCTACTTACACTCAACCTACAAACCAAATCTCCCTTTTTGAAATCTTGCATGAGTTAGAAATTAAAAAATCCACATCATCCAATTCAAAATAACATAAATTGATTTCCTACTAAAATGGTCAATGACGTACAAAATTTATGTATCTTATCACCTATGCAAATGGCCATTGATGCACAAAATCAATCACCTTCCTTAATAGTTAATCCTGCTCAAATCCTATTACCTACCCAAATGGTTGATTATGTGCATATCTTGTCCCTTGTCACTTGCCAAAATAATCAGTGATGTGCAAACCCTATCACCTACCCAAATGACTAATGATGCACAAAATGGCCATAATTCGTCCCCTCCAACAACAAAAGTTTCCTAAATATTTGATGGAGAAAGGGAGGCTAGGGATGTAAGGCCAAAGTGTGTGATAGTTAGGTAATTGAGCATGCATGTATAAAATGCAAGAATAGGCACGGTCTCTTAGGTACAAAGAGAGTACTTACTGGAGCGAACAACTTACTAATGCATTACAAATTTTTGATGATTGACAGCTTCCTAAGGCAAAGTTTCTCCTAACCTCAGAGGGTCTTTCAAAATAGCAAAGATATGTGGAATCTTAATTCAATCTATAGATATTGTTTGAGGCCTAGGCATTGTTAAGTCCATTCCCACCTCACTTAACATGCCTAAACGTGCTTAACCAAAAAACAACTCTTTGCAATATTTTAAAACCCCACACAAAAGGATTCTAACCTAGACCACAATTGCAAGAGAAAAAACAAGGCAAAAATGTGCATGGTGCTCCACTACTTTCACCACACCACTTTCTGATCATTAGTATCCTATAAAGGCAAGGTGAAAGCATATGGCAAGTAGTTGCAGAAGCCACTACTAGTGTTGCTGCTACAGAATGGAGCTTTGGAAAGAGCTCGATACCACTTGTTAGGCACTTATTTGCAAAATATTATCAAACAAAAGCAATAACATGCTTAAAGGAACACAGTGCCTAGTAAATAGCTGCAAATATGCTTATATTCATGAAGCTAGAACAAGTATCGCAGGTCTCTTCAAGGGGGCAACCTCCTTAAGAGAAAAGCTCTAATACAAAATATGAATCCAAGATGATCTTCTTTTCATTACAACATCTATATATAAGCAACATAAAAAGTGATTTAGGAGGTAGAACCCATGTGGGAAAAATCCATGCAATTATATAAATTTATTACACTATTACAACTTTAAGTGATGCATATGGAATAAATCCACACAATATAATATTTAACTAAATCAAAACAACTACACTATGATTATTATAATGCTAATGATAATAATAGAAGGTTAAGATGTAGGAGTCCTAACAATGATACTATAAAGTCTAACAAAGGGGTCCACCTCCTTTTCAAGATGTCTTCATAGTTGTTTGCTACTTACACCCCACCACATCTCATTTGTTATTCATGTTGAAGGAGACCCATACCTTGACCTCTATCCAAAGATCTCTCAGTACTCTAGGTGAATCATTATTTTGGGTGATTGCAATGCCCACACAAGGAATTTCAAACACCTTGTCATGACCTTGCACAAGATGAGTAATTTCCTCATAAATTATGTTGTGGCCTGCCCCAACAAATCAAAAAAATTCTAAGCCTAGTGACCCTTTGTACTCTAGCCTACCTTGCCCAACACTATTATTGATCATAGCTCTCCTTCAATGGGCCCCTTTAGTCAATTTCACACCCAATGTCGTGCTTTGCCTCCCCTCATACTTCAATCATGTGTCTGAGTTGCAAAGATCCAAAAAAATCTAAGTATGAGGATTTTTGTGTTTGTTTCTGGCCTTTGTCAAGTTTTTAAATTTCCTTTTGCCAATAAGCTTTCCCTCCATTCCCCGAACCCCACACTCCCATCTTCCTCTAAGTCCTTTGTCTATTTTAGGTTTTCAAACTTCTTGTCACTCAAGTGACAAGTCCATTGTCATGAAGCTCTTGAACTTCTACTTCCCACTTTTCCTCTTTGCCTTTGGGACTAGGTTTTCAGGAATGCACCTAATTGGATATCAAATAAGTAGGATCTCCAAAACCTAGTGTCTCACCTACCTTCCTCCAATGTTTTTGAACATCCATGCTCCAACATACCTTTCCTTGTTTCCCTAGCCCCCAATCCCAAACAGTACTTCACTTCCCATTTATCCCCTCCTTCCCTCATGTCAAATATATTGGATTTCTATGAACCCCAATCTCCCTTCCTCTCGCTTCAATATTGAGTATTCCTTTTCCCCAAGTCCCCAAAACCCCACTTTGCCTTGCCTATTAGGGTTTTGGAGTTTGACCTACCAAAATGTTTTCCCCTTGCTTTCCCACTTCCCTAGTTTTCCTCAAAGTCTTTCATGTCTTTCAAGTTGTTAGGCTTCATACTACTTCATTCACTATCATATAGCTCCCTAAAATCCCATGCTACTCCTACTTCCTCTAAGTCCTTTGTGTATTTCAGACTTTTGGGCTTTTGAGTATTGCCTTACCCAAGTGTCACTCTCACCTTTTGTCTACCCCATCTATTTTCCATTTTGGGCCCGAGCTTCTAGGGATACTTCTAACTTGGTACCAAATAAGCAATAGGACTGAACTCCAAACCTCAATGTTCTCCTTATTCCCCATTTCCCTATCCCCACTATGATGTGGGACCCTAGTGATTTCTTTGTCTCCTTACCTTGTAGGCATCCCCAACACCCAAATCTCAATGGGACTTCCATTCTTCCTATTATATCAAGTATTACCTAGTTTCAATACCTAACCACTTTCACTCTTGTTGCAAGTTTTAAAGTGTCTCCATCCCTTCTTCCCCAACATGCTTTAGCTACTTGGCAATCCCAAAACCCAACCCCTACCACTTCATTCATGCATTCCTGTCAAGCCTTCAGTATTTCCTATCCATCCCTACTTCCTTCCCTCTTGCCTAGTCGTAGCAGGTATGCAATTTCCTGGATCCCCACTCTTCACACCCTCTTCTTTTAGACTTTCATGACTCGTGATGTCGACTTGCCCTAAGTGTAAATTTTCACCATCATCCCTAGTCCTCAAATCCTGCCATCTCTCCATTCCACTTTCCTTGGGCTCAAGCTTTCCCTTTCCCCATTCATTTGGCTTGCCTACACCCCAACACCCCACTCCCAGTGATTCCCTAGCATCTCAATACATGATTTTCATCATCTCCCACTCCGAGCCTATAAGACATCTTATACCGTAGCACTCTATTTAGGCATGGATTTTCGTTGATCCATGATGTTCAAACAAGAAACCCTACACTTTCAAGGATGCCATTAATGGCCCTAGATGGATGCAATAGAACATGGGATGGCTTTCAAATCCTTTTCAATACCTATGGACCCCTCAAAGGCATGGTTTGTCTACGAATCAACACAGTTGCTAATGCAAGGGGCATGAACGCATGTACCTAGCCATGTGAAGATGATGCAAGCGCACATGGGTGACTTGGCAAACTTGTTAACAGCTCTTGCATTCTCACGAGGCAAGAAGATTGAACAAAGTTATATATACATCTAAGAAGATGTAAAAATGATTGGTCTTTGAGCCAATTTCCTACCTTGTTGTTGAAAGTGTATTCTTGGGCATCAAATGAAGCTTAATTGCAGCACTACAAGGGAAAAATCATGTTTGTATGAGTTGTAGGAATGGTAGTCAAGCTTGGTTGTTGTATGATCATATGTCTCCATGACAAGTTGTAATGTCTTAGCGAAATTTCCAGACCTAGTTGCTTGTTCTCTCTTTTATTGGCCTAATATAATGAGGAGTTGGTCAATGGCATAGCATTATAATGCATTACAAACCTTTTTGATATGGTCTCTCTTTGTTGCATGTGGGGTATTGTTGATTTGCCCTAGTTTATAATATATATATGATATGGGATGTTTCTCTATTTTTATAATTCTATTACAGCCCATAGGTCATCATTCTTTCTCACACGTAATGAATCAATTGCCCATTGCAGTAGACACCAATTAGTTGGCTCGGGATTCAACATTCATTTTCATAAAGTTTTTCTTTCTTTTATGTTTTAGTTTAGTTTCCTGTGTTGCCTACATGTGTAGACCAGTGTTATTATTTTTACCATATCTTAAGGGATTCATACTTGAATGAGATGTTCAAAGGCTTGTGCATGTAAGAGTCCCACTCACTATTACAGCCCATTGCTTTATAATTATACATCTTTGGTGAGCTTGCAAGATATTTAGAGGGTTGTGATGATAAGATTGAGAGATAAAAGTGTGTCTCTGGTCTAAGGGGATTCATCTTTAGTGATTAGAACAGGTTATTTTTTAGGTGCTCTTACATGTTTGCTTGTATTTATTGTTAATGAGGTCTACTAGGCTTGTCCTTGACTGCCATTAGGGCATGGTAATCTGTAATGTCCCCTTTTTTGGGGTTCTCTCGCTTGGCAGTTGGCACTAACTTTCTGGGGTTGCGTCAACGAGTTTTGAGGAGCTTTCTAGGTTTTTCTAGGTTTTTTGGGGTTTTTCCCAGTGGTGATGATTATTTTTAGTAATTTGCTATCTTCGATAACTTACTGTTTTTAGTAAGTTCCAGTCGAGCTTCCTTTGGACCAGTTTGATGTTTGTCTCACTATTTTTAGTAAGTCTTATATTTAGTAATTGGTCTCGACTCCTTTTATCCAGCAGCTCAATGCAAAGTTTCCATTTTTGGCAAGGGTGAGTTCTCTCAATGATCAGAGTTATTATTTCTTTATTCCTCACTTAAGTTAATAAAGTTGATATTTTAATTAAGTGAGAATGAATGTGGGTTATGAAAAGACCCCCTTGGCCTAGTAGAGCAAAGTTGTTTTAAAAGAGGGAACAATGTATCCCATGTTGACGCCTAGAAAGAAGGCTAATTTCATATTTTTAAGGCTTAATAGTTGCCTCCTAAAGTGGACACCCCTTTGAAATAATGTTGTTTTTAAAATAAAGTTGCCCTAATTCTTCCCTCTTCTTCTATTTAATCCCTTTTGAGCTCTCATTTGCATATGTGAACTTTGGCAACTTAAGGAGACTGTGCTAGAATTTCTCCAGGATTTGTATACTGATGGTTGAGGACGAAAACCTCCATCTCTAGTTGCTGGTTTCGGTGGTGAGAGACCCACCCTAGCTGGTTGGTGCTTGGTTTTGAAGATTTACAGTGTTTGTCTTGCTGGTTGAGCTTTTTGGCATTGGAAAAATGAAGATATTCACAGTTTTCTGAGTTGGGTTTGGAGTTTAGTTTTGGTGTGTGGGATTCCCAATTTTTGGTGTGAGTTTGCAGCAGTTTCAGCTCATTTTCTGAAGTCTGAAACACACTTCTGAGATCTGGAAATCGTATTTTCTGAGTAGCTGGAAAGGCATCAAACAGAGCATAACTTTGTGGTCTGGAGGAATATCCTTCTGGGCATTGCTTCTTTGGTTTCTACTTGGCTGGGCACCCCCTTTGAGCTGCTGGCTAGTATTTATTAAAGAGCATGTGATTTTATAGAGCAAATGGCCCTCCTTGGGATTGTCGCCACATCCTTGGGTTTTGGACTGCAAGCATGGGGTCTGATCAGCACTTACTGTGGTGAATAATCTGCTGCTAAAAGGTGTTATTCCAGGTCTGATTTATGTTGATAAACTTCTGATTTGTTATTGAGATGCAATGACTAATTGTTTGATGTAATTCCACCTTATTTCCTTGCATATTTATGATTATATAAATGTCTGTACTCAACATGTTGAATGGACAAAAAACATAAAACCTTTCTGCACTTCCGTCTTATTCTGAAAACAACAACAAAAAAATCAGAGCATACATTACATAATCAATGCCTTGTTCCAATTATTGTCCTATCTTAAGACATCAAGGGAATACCCCTGGGTTCTACAGAGCTTGAAGAAGATGAATTGCCCTAATTCTATTGTGTTGGTCAAAAACGACCCTCTCCTTGTCAATGTATCTCTCTCTTTGTCTGAGATAGCTCGTTCCACTTGTCTCACTTTAGGTTGTGGTGCTAGAGGAGAGGGCCTATGTTTTCAGCACCAACAAGTTAGACCTTGAGGAATCTGGTCTACAGATAGCCTCTGCTAACAAGAGTTCTATAGTTACGGCCTATAAGAGACACCTTCTCCAGTTAGCTGAATCTTAGGGCTTCCACATTGTTAAAAGCCCAACTAGATCCAAATGTAGAAATCTATCAAATGGTGATATTCCCTTTTTGACTCAAAACAATTTGGCTCTGCTCCACTAATTTTCAAGATAATCAATGACTTCGATTATATGCCTCCCAGATTATGTCACAGTTTACAAATTCAAAGTTGAAGATCAATGTTGCAGAATGAATTCAGTAAATATATCTTTGTCCAATATCCAAGTTTGATATTTGGCAGAATATAATGACTGTCTGGGTCGGATTAGAAGATGTTATTCCTGATGCAGCTCCTTGGTCATGCGACTGTAGATTATTTCTTGCTGACAATGAAGTCTTGGCTTGGACGTGGACTTCTTATTCTTTATTTCATTCACACTGATCGGCCTTTTCTCCTTTTCCGATGATCCCTTTCCCTTCATGGTTTGCACTAAATATAGGCGCTATAACCAACGCATCCCTCCATTCCTCATGCGCCCCTCTAGAAGAATGCATTTGTTCCTTTATCCTTCACATTGCTTCACTAACTTGTTTCTCATCGGCTGCATAAACAATTGATTAGTAATATGAATAATGTATATATTTTATTTGTTATATAATTATATTTAAATATATGTATGTATATGCATATATATATATATATATATATATACATAGCTATAGATGTCTATTTGAGAAATGCAAGGATATTAGAAAATATACTTATCTTAATTGCTTCAGTAGGATGGGGAGATCACAAGTCTCCCCTGCTTGATATTGCTTGTCCTCAAGCAATTCTTATGACTCTTTCCTTCCTTACCTTCTTGATAGCCTTGGCTGGTACAGTGGTCTTCATACTGGAAAAAGCTTGTAACATCTTGTTACATCTAATCTCTTTCCGGGCCTTCTAGATACCTCCCTATGGAGTGTATCCAGCCTTAAATCTTGGGAAAAGATTGTATCATCTCCTCCCAGGCCTTCTGGATGCCTTATTTAAGGGCATCCAGCCTTAGAATCCTAAAGAAAGGTTGTAACACCTCTTTTTAGGCCTTTTGGATACCTTGTTTAAGGGTGTCCAGCCTTAGAATCCTAGGAAAAGGTTGTAACACCTCTTCCTAGGCCTTTTGGATACCTTGTTTAAGGGTGTCCAGCCTTAGAGTCCTAGAAAAAATTTGTAACACCTCTTCCTAGGCCTTCTGGATACCTTGTTTAAGGGTAACCAGCCTTAGAATCCTAAGAAAATGTTGTAACACCTCTTCCTAGGCCTTTTGTATACCTTGTTTAAGGGTATCCAGCCTTAGAATCCTAAGAAAAGGTTGTGACACCTCTTCCTAGGCCTTTTGGATACCTTGTTTAAGGGTACCCAACCTTAGAATCCTAGGGAAAGGTTGTAACACCTCTACACAGGCCTTCTGGATACCTTATTTCTAAGTGTATCCAGCCTTGTAATCCTGGAAAAGATTGTGACACCTCTTCCAGGCCTTCTGGATACCTTACCCTTAAGTGTACCCAGACTTAGAATCCTGAAAAAGACTGTAACATCCTTTCCAAGCCTTTTGGATACCTGATTTCTCAAGTGTATCCAGCCTTATAGCTCTTACATGTATTATAATGTAGTGTTGCATACATTCCTCAAGTTATATCCTCGTACACGAAGATTGTCTTATTAACTTATTTTGAAGATATTACATTCATAAGTTCATTTCTTGTTCTAGTCAAGGGCCATCATGTTTTGCCCTTCATGAATTTGTTTATCTTTAAGTGCCTTAATAGCTTCTTCTCTTTCCCATGTAGCATCATCTTCAAGAAGTCCCCTCCATTTGATTAAAAATTCGGTAATGCTCCTATTCCTTAACTTCCTTTCTCTGGTGTCCATGATAAATTTTGGTTCTAAGGTAAGTTGCCCTTCCTCATCCAGTGGAGGTAACTCAGTGCAAGGGAGGACTTGCTGCCCAAGGACCTTTTTAAGCAGGGATACATGGAAGACATTATGGATCTTGCCGTGCTCTGGTAATTCTATCTCGTAAGCGACCTTGCCTACTCGCCTTATAACTCTGTAAGGACCATAGAAACGTGGTTTTAACTTTTCAGCCCCACTCATTTTGATTGATGTTTGTTTGTATGGTTGTAGCCGCAAAAAGACTAGATCCCCAACTTCAAATGTCCTTTCTGTGCGGTGTCGATCAGCATAGATTTTTTGTTGGTTTTGGGCTTGCTGCAAATTTTCCTCAAGGGTCTTCATGAGATCAATACTTTTATGTGTGAAGTCCTGCGCACTTTGTACCTTGCTCTCTTGGGTGACCAAATGTCCAAAGGAAGGGGCTTCATATCCATATAGGGCCTTGAAGGGGCTCATTCCAATTGACATATGGTGGGTGGTATTATAACAAGACTCGCCCAAGTGTAGCCATTTTATCCATGCGGTTTGTTGACCGGTTACATAATTCCTTAAGTAACCATCTATCCATTTGTTAACTATCTCTATTTGCCCATCCATTTGCGGGTGGTAACTTGTACTTGGAGTTAGATGTCTCCCTACTAGCCGAAAAACTTCTTGCCAAAATTGGCTAAGAAATTTACTATCTCGGTCATTGACGATTGTTTTGGGTATCCCATGAAGACGAAAGACTTCCTTAAAGAATAATTCTGCTATCTGAGATGCTTTGTATTCTGATGAAATTGCAAAGAAGTGGGCATACTTAGTAAGTCTGTCCACTACCACATAAATGCTATCTTTTCCATGTATTTTGGGTAATCCGGTTATGAAATCCATCGAGATGCTTTCCCATTTTTGGTTGGGAATGGGTAGTGGCTGTAATAGTCCTGCAGGATGACTTTGTTCCACTTTATTTCGTTGACAAGTTAGACATTCTTGTACATGTTTGAGCACATCACTTTTTAGTCCCTTCCAAGAATACTTCTCTCTCATCTGTTTATACGTTTTGTAGTATCCTTGGTGGCCCGCCAGAGGGCTATTATGGAATTCCTTAATAATTTTGTTCTTTATTTTTGAGTAAGGAACAAGAAATATCCTTCCCTTATATAAGATGAGATCATCCCATATCCTGTACTCTTCATTTGGCATCCTTCCTTCTAAGATTTCAGAGGCTTTGTGCATCTTTGGCATACTCGGCAATAATGTCATTTTTCCAATCCTTTGAGATGCTTGTGATGGTGTTGAGGTGGGGGCGCCTGGATAACACATTTGCTACTCCATTGCTGGTTCCTTTGACATATTCTATGTCGAAATCATAGGCTTGTACTCGACTTACCCACTTTTGTTGGCGATCATTAAGATCCTTTTGATGCATGAAGAATCTTAGACTATTGTAGTCTATTCTAACGATGAATTTTCCACAGACTAGGTATTGTCTAAATTTGGCTAGGGCGTGCATAATAGCCAACATCTCTTTGTCATATATGGAGTAGTGCTTCTCGGTCTCAGTCAACTTGCAACTTTCGAAGGCTATTGGATGTTTCCTTTGCATGAGAACCGTGTTGATTCCTTCTCCAGAGGCATCACATTGTAGTTCAAATGGTAGCGTGAAATCGGGAGTGGCAAGGACAGGGCAGGTGCTCATGGTTTCCTTGAGCTGCTCAAAAGCTTGTTGTGCTTGGTCATTCCACATAAAGGCTCCCTTCTTTGTCAAGTCTATGAGGGGAGTGGCTAATGTGGAGAAGCCCTTTACAAAATGCCTATAATAGTTGCATAACCCCACAAAGCCTCTAAGCTGGGTCAAAGTCCTTGGCTTGGGCCATTCTTTGATGGCCTTAACCTTCTCCTCATCTACGCTTACCCCTTCTGCATTGATCTTGTGTCCCAAGTAGAGTATCTCCTCTAGCCCAAATTCACATTTTGACATTTTTGCATAAAGAGATTCTGATTCCAAAATAATTAAAACTTCTTCACTATGGCGGAGATGCTCCTCCCATGTTTTTCTATAGATCAAGATATCATCAAAGAAGATTAGTAAGAATTTCCTTAGTTGTTGGCGAAAAATATGGTTCATGCACGATTGGAAGGTGGCTGGAGCATTGGTGAGGTCGAAGGGTAAGACTAGAAATTCAAAATGTCCATAATGACATCAAAATGTTGTCTTGGGTACATCTTCCTTCTTCATTCGAATTTGATGATATCTTGAGCGTAAATCAATTTTGGAAAAATATCTTGCTCCATGGATTTCATCCAATAATTCATCTATCCTTGGGATTGGATACCTATTCTTGATAGTTTTTTGGTTTAAGGCCCTGTAGTCTATACACATTCACATAGTGTCGTCTTTCTTCTTGACTAACACGACGGATGATGCAAAGGGACTATTACTTGGCAGAATGTGTCCCATCTCCAGCAACTCTATAATAGTTTTCTCAATCTCTTCTTTGAACTTTCATGGATGCCTATAGGGGGTGGTTATCACCAGTTTTGCTCCTTCCAATTCTATGGCGTGCTCAAATCCCCTTTTTGGAGGTAGGCCAGGGGGAATATCTCCAAAAATCTTCTTGTGTCTCCTTAGAATAGGTCGGATGTCAATTTGGATTGCTTGCTCGTGAGAGGGTGCTTTATCTAGCACCATGCATTGTGCTATCCATTCTCCTTGGCCATGTCGTACAATATTCTCCATCCTTTTGCATGATACCACTTTGGGAGACCCATTCAGTAGCCCTTTAAGTGTGACTTCTTGCCCGTTGTGCTTGAAGCAGATCTCTAAGTTCGGATTATCCGTGGTGAAACGCCTTAGGGAATTTATCCAAGGCATCCCTAGAATCACATCATTTTGTAAGTTCACCACATAAAAATCCCTTCTTATGGTGTTTCCATCCAAGGTGATCTCGAGTTGAGGGATGATCTTTGAGCATTGACTTGTGGCTCCATTTGCAAGTGCAACCTTGAATCCATTGAAGTTTTGAACCTCCAACATTCGCCTTGACACTAAACTTTTGCTGATAAAATTGTGGGAAGTCCCACTATCCACCAAGGCAATAATTTTTTGCCCCTTTAGTGTACCTTTGATTCGAAAGGGTCTATGCTCACTTGCTTGAGAGATGACTGCCAAAGTCCCTTGTTCATCCGAGTCCCATTTTGCCTTTTTGGTAGGAGTTTCTCTTGATTCTTCATCTGATGCTTCCTCTATCTTGTGGATTTGCCCCTTTTTGCAATTGTGGTCTTGCCCCCAAGGTTCCTTGCATTTGAAACATAAGCCTCTCTCCATTAATTCTTTTCTTTGTTTGATTGCTTCCTTGTCATGGCATCGGTGGCCCGCAATCCATGGTCCCTTGCAAAAGTGGCATGCTTTCTTTCTATTATCTCCCCTTTGTTGGTCTTGTTTGGGTTGTGACTTGAATGAAGAATTCTTAGCCTTCTCCTTTGGAGAACTAGACTCCACTTTCATGGCCCTTTGAATTGCCTCCCCCACGGTTTGGGGCTCCAATGGGTTGACTATGTTCTTGATTGGTTCCTTGAGTCCTTCAATGAATAGATAGGTGAGCCTTCTTTGAGATAGGTTGGGGACCATGACAACTATTTTTTGAAAGTCATTTGCATATTCCTCCACCATCCCTTGTTACCTAAGTTGGGTGAGTTCCTTGAAATACCACTCGAGATGCCTTTGATCAAATCTATTAATGAGTTTTTGGGCGAACTCACTATAGGTGGTTATATTCTGGTGACCTTGTGTGATGAGCCCATGGTGCCACCAATTGTGAGCCATCCCTATTAGATGTAGGACAGCAAATTTGATGGCATCCTCTTCGGTCATGGGGCTGAGGGAAAGATAAGTATCAAGTTTTTGAACCCATGATTGTGCAGTGTTCTTCTGAGAGTCGTCAAACGAAGGTAATGTCATCTTGTTAACCCGAGATTTAAGGTCTTTGTTGGTCTGATTCTTCATTCTGCTTGAGTTGGCTTGAGTTTTGATTTCATAATATTCTTTGAATGGTACGAGTTTCTGAACTGCAGGGTCTAACTCAACGTACATAAGTGCAATATCTTCTGCACTATATGAATTTTGCTCTTCCATTTCTTCTATGACATTTTTGTTTGGAAGAAAAGGGCGCATGGTCGATCTTAGAGATGAACTTTGGGTTGAATGTTCATTTTCGGAGTGGTTTGATTGCATGTCTTTCCTTGGATTGGCTCTTTCTTGAGTGTGGTGGCTATTTATGCTTTGAAGAGCTTGGAGAATCAGCTGATTGGTCTTCTTGAATTTCTCATTGGTTTGCTCCATGAAGGTTTTCAGTTCTTGACCCAGCTGATTGGCCATGTTTCCCCTTTTGTGTTAGGTTTGCATTATCTTTTTCTCCAGCAGGTTGGCAAGACCAATGCTCTGATACCACTATCAAAAGCCCACTAAGATCCAAATGTAGAAATCTATCAAACGGTGATATTCCCTCCTTGACTCACAACAATTTGGCTCTGCTCCACTAATTTTCAAGATAATCAATGACTTCGATTATATGCCTCCCAGATTATGTCACAGTTTATATATATCTTTGTCCAATATCCAAGTTTGATATTTGGCAAAATATAATGACTGTGTGGGTTGGATTGGAAGATGTTATTCCTGATGCAGCTCTTTGATCATGCGACTGTAGATTATTTCTTGTTGAGGATGAAATCTTGGCTTGGACGCGAACTTCTTATTCTTTATTTCATTCACACTGATCGGCCCTTGTAAACATACGCCTGAATTTATTATTATATATATATATTCAGTCGCTTGCACTCCACGCATTTCTTGTGAGGGCAGCAACCTGGGCGCGTGTCTCCTCTCTGACAGTGAGTCTCTTCTCTGTAATATTCTCTCTATACTCTCTTCCTGGTCGGCAGCCTTTGCTTTTCCTCTTGGTCGATTCTTTTCTCCTTTTCTGATGATCCCTTTCCCTTCATGGTTTGCACTAAATATAGGCGCTATAACCAACGCATCCCTCCATTCCTCATGCGCCCCTCTAAAAGAACGCGTATGTTCCTTTATCCTTCACATTGCTTCACTAACTTGTTTCTCATCGGCTGCATAAACAATTGATTAGTAATATGGATAATGTATATATTTTATTTGTTATATAATTATATTTAAATATATGTATGTATATGCATATGCATATATATTATTTGTTATATAATTATATTTAAATATATGTATGTATATGCATATATATATGTGTATGTATGTATACATGTATATATATACATAGCTATAGATGTCTATTTGAGAAATGCAAGGATATTAGAAAATATACTTATCTTAATTGCTTCAGTAGGATGGGGACATCACACACATTCTCCACAAGCTTAAACACATCCCCAACTTTGGTAGACTCATTTGTTTTCCCATGGAGGTGATCCAAGCATCATGGAATATGTTCTCATCAGCAAGTCCCTCATCCCCCACAGCTATGGCTTCCTTGTTTTTCTTCAACTCCACCACTTGTTGAACACGTCATCTTGACATTCACCCTCCATATTGGTCATACTCATCACCACTCTTCCCCCTCCCATCCCACCTACCCCCCAATGTTAAGCATATCACAATCCACTTTGATGATAACTACACCATTGACTATGCTACCTACCCATCTCTCCCTTCTCGTTTATGGGTTATATTCCCTCCCTCTTCTTGCTACTAAATCCATGTACAAGTTCTTACATCAAACCCTTTGGGATATTGCCCTTGACTCTAGTTCGGACACCACACATTACTATAGATCGCTTTCCCACCATGTGTAAATCCCTTCATAAGATTTGGTTTTCCCTATCCCATGACCCTCCCTCCACATCCACCCTCCATAGGAATTACCATTATATTCTCTGACATAAGAAACAAGATTTTCTTTCATCTAGACAACTTGCACTCTTTGCTAATCTCCACCAATCACCTAAGACCTTTTGGCATACTCTCCTACCAAGAAAAACCACAAATTTTGACATTAGCCCAATGCATGGGTCTCCTATGCTAGTTCCCTCTATGATGTTCCAAACCATCTTGTTGTCATTGTCCCCACTCCTCTACCGTCCTCCTCTATCTTCTCCACTTTTTCTATTGAGAGAGTTATTTTGAAGCTATGCACCAACAAAGCAAATGACTGCAAAGGTCTCTGAGCTGAATTCATCAAATATGGTGTGGATCCCCTTACCTTTCCCCTTGCCACACTCTTTAATGAGGTGGTGTTTTCAAGTTTTCCTCAATCCTAATCCTAGCACATCATTCACCCTCACCTTGTTTATAAGTCTAGGAATCTCTCTAACCTTGGCAGCTATAGGGCCATTATAATTGGGCAAACATTTGCTAAACTTTATGCCACGATGTTTGGACATGCAATTGTCAAGGTACTTGGAAAGGAATAATATCAAAGCTAGAGGCCAAGTTGCCTTCAAGAGTGACTACCAAACTATTGACCATATCTTTACATTCCTACTATAGAGGAGGCTTGTCACAAGTCTTCTAAAGTTTTTTGTTGTTTTCTTGATTTCAAAAAAGCCTTTCACTCTATTCTTATACTCCTACTTTTATAAAAGTTGAGAAATATTGGCATCGCAAATTCTCTAATTACCACCACTTGGAAGCTTTATGTGATAGTTATTGGGAAGTTTTGTACTTCTCACAATTTCTCTAACTTTATGAAGAGTACCATTGAGGTCAAGCAAGGATGTCCTCTCTCACCAAACCTATCAACATTTGCATTGATGAGTTATAGGAATTTCTTTGGCGATATGCCTATTTAGATAACAGATGTACTTTACATGAGGTGGTTTTAGCCATCCTTCTTTTTGTTGATGATGTTGTCCTCCCTCTCATACTCTATTAAGGATTTATAGAGACAACTTGGCACCCTTGCTCATTTTTGTGAACTTCAACAACTTGTGGGCAACCTTAATGAAATTAAGATCATGATTTTCAATATCTCCAAGCACTTTCTCTCTTGATTCCAATTTTTCTACAATGGGGAACTTCTAGAGATCATGACCTACACATACTTGGGAGTCCCATTTTTTGGTCCATCCTTTAGCATGAAGTTTGCTTCTTGCAAGCACCTTTGCAAGGGGTATGCCTCTTTCTGTCTTGGAACATTAATGTTTTTAGACCTTCCAAGACATCCCCTTCATGTTATGCTTTTTTGATACAATCATCAAGCCTATAGTTTTATATGGTTCAAAGGTTTGGGGACCTAGCTTGGGGGTCATTTACTAGGCCCATATTGTGAGGGTTGAAACTCATATGCTATAGCACATGTTCCATTGCAAGCGAACATGTCCTTAGTACATCATCCAAGCTAAATTTCTTGCCAAACCACTATGCCTTGAGACTATCTTTCGGCTTAATTTTTATATCCACAAACTTAGATCCATGGGGCCTTTAGCTTTAGGTCATGAGAGATATCCATACTTAGCACTTTGCTCTTCAAAGAGAATTGTTTCACTTGTCCCCACAACTTCGTTGGTCCCCACTAGACATTAGCACTATTGGTAATTAGATATTTGGTTACCTCTTCTTTCTATTGGCATCTCTATTGATATGCTACCCCTTTCATGTTCCCTAGATTCCTCTTTGGCTCCTTTTGATGAAGGAAATTATCACTAGAGATACCGAAGAGAACATCTATAAATAGTATATCCAAGCCACCTCAGTTTCCCACCTTGAACCACTCAACCCCAAGCTAGTTTTTTACATCGGGCATTCCTTACAAATGGTGGACGATATCACTTGTCACCCTCACTATCTCCAACACCACCAGTCCCGTGGCTATGGCTTGAGATAACCTCTTGGCTAAATGAGAGTGTTCTCTCACTAATTACAAGTTGAAATTGATCATCACATCTTCAATCAACACCAAACCTATAGTCTTTGCTCCCTCCAAGGGGTGGAGACCAAGGAACACTTCATTTTTAGATGCCCCATTTACTACAAGATCTAAAGAAGATATCACTGCCTCTACAAGGACTCAAGCAACACTCTATCTACTTTCTTCAAATATTCAAACCAGTAACACCTAGCTCTTTTTGTTCACAAAGTTGTCACTTTCTAACATAGATACCTATAGGGGGGGTATGGAGGCTCTAGAGGCCCCATGTTGATCACCTCTATTTTCTAGCCCACCAAGCAACAAGCAACACAAAAAGCCCTTTAGATACTAGTACTTCACATATTAAAGATGATCAATGCGTCTCTTAGTGCACCATTACTATTCAAATTACTCATATTCTTAGCCTGCTCTCCCTCGACATCGCAACTCTACTCCTTCCATTAGCATGACTCAACCCTATGCAAGAAACAAGGATAGACTAATTACTACATGCTCATCAAACCATACGGGAAACTCATACTATGAGTTTCTTTACTACTATGGGAGCTACATTAACTTGGGATATCAAGGAAGTTTCTAGAGGAAGTGTTTTGCTTCCTCCTAGGATCTCCCAACCTAGCCTCTTTGACCTTGGATACTCCATGGTAAGCATTACCAAATCTTCCACCATGACCAATGATGGCTTAGACAATTCCCCCACTTTAACCAAAAACAAAGATACCTAATGAGATTTCCTTCCAATCTTCATCAACAAATGTTTTTAGGGCTCTTGTTTGCTCTTTGTTACTTGTATTGCTACTTGTTAGTGGCACGGTGCTTTATTTTGTCTTTTTCTTTTATGTTTTGCTTCTAGGTCTCACTCTTCCTAGAGACCTTTCTATTGTTAACCGATATATCCTCTAGTCCCGTTCGCTTTCTTTTGGTCATCTATGGACATTAATATAATTTCTTTGTTTCAGTTTGTAAAGTTATAAATTTTGTCCTTGTAGATTTGTGGTGGGAAGATTATGGTACAAAAACACCTAATCTTCAAAATCTTGCCATACACATTTTGTCTCAACCTTATAACACTTTTTATGTGTGAGCGCAATTGGAGCACATTTGAGGCCATTCACACCAAGAAGGGCAATAGGTTGACTCAAAAGTGCCTAAATAACCTTGTTTTTGTATTGTACAAACCTTGTTTGCATAACAAAAAGATGGAGGGGAGGGCCACACATGATGCCATTGATCATGATGTCATGGATCCATATTCAAATTGGATCGCTGATGATGATGACATGGAGTACCTCTTTTCCTAGGATGAGATTGTTGATATTGACAATTGTAAGAATTGGCTATGAAGGTAGCCACCCAAGATCAAGAGGCCTAATAGAAAACACAAGCATAAAAAAGATTGAAACAATATGACAAGAATAAACTATATTCTGCCAATGATGCAAATAGAATGTATTTATGTACATAGGAGACCCCTTGGTTATATAGCCAAGGTGAGAACATAGAAGGGCATAAGATTATGACAAGTGTCGTAATCTTATGACATGAGACAACTATAAAAAGCTATCACTCCACCTAAAGTGGAAAAGTGATAATGTGATAATCACCACAAATGGTGGATCACCCACAAAAGGTGGAGAGGTAATCACATGATATGTCCACGAAAGGTGGAAGTGATAAAGTAATAACATGATAAGTCCACCAAAAGTGGAAATGCTCCAACTACCTCCTATGTGGTCCCTAAGTAAACTTAACTAAGGTGTAATTATGACCTAGGACAAGGTACAACACATTTAATTACACCAACAACAATGAACCGGCAAAATGGACAGCAGATGCAATGGCACATGAGGAGGCAAAAGGTGAAAGGTCGAGGCATCAGTTGGGTATTCATTGGATGTGGCTACCCATTATTCTTCTTCAAGTAGAATCATTACCATCAATGTAAAAGCTTCTAGAAAAACTTGTGTATGATTTGTTTACATCAACGTTCTAGATCATACTCCATGATCCATCATCAACATTTCAACATTTGCATAATTCATAAATTAAGCTAACCAAAGACTAGTAAAAAAATTTAAGCATTTAATTTGTCAAGAGATTACAATTTGGGTGCCTAGAGCAGTATATTTATATCTAGACAAGAAGCTCATAATTTGAGCTTCTAGACTCACAGCATACAACATTTAATGTGGTTGATATGAGAATAGATCAAATTTTTGATGCAGCCTTGTTAAAAGCTTCAGAATAATATGGACTATAACAATGACGGGGCAGAGATAACACAAAACAGTTGAGCAGATGAAGTATCATATTCTCCCAAATACTGTTTGGAATTAAAAGATATTTCAGGCAATGGAAAACTTAGTCAACCGAGCCCGATAGAATATAGAAGCAATTAGGACTGAACAAAATCAAAATAAAGAATTAACCCTGATAGTCAACTAAAGTTGCTTGCTCAAAAAAGAGCCCACCACTGTTCGATTCTTCAAAAGACCAAACAAGGAATAAGACTGGCTAAGTGTGTGCCCTGAACAAACTTGGCAGAAATATCCCTGATAGTGGACTGCTAGAGACTGTTTGCTCAAAAAGAAATCACCGAGGTTCAATTTCCAGAGAGTGCCAAATAAAAGATGAATCCAGACGCAAGCTTCGAGTGAATTTGACAGAACCATTCATGGCACACAGGCTCGTGAAGATTGTTTTCTCTCAAACACCCCACTAAGTTTGATTCCCCAAAAGTCCAAATAAAGGATAAAGGCAGCTTGTTCGCTCCCAGTGAGTTTACTGTCTAAATACTAAGCCAAAGCAAAAAATGATAAACAAACCTCTTAGCTCAAAAAATGATTAGAGTTGTACCCAGTTATATTGACAAGGAAACAAATGTTGAATTAGATGGAATAAGAATAGCATACCATTATCAGTGTACCAAGACCCAGCGTGAATAGCTCGCCTCGCTCTCTCCATGCTCATGCTTCTGCTTCCGCTTGTCCTCACGGCGGGAATGCTACGCAACCATCAACCCCAAAAGGGAGAATATTATAAATGGCGCTGGGTACAAAAAAATCACAGTGCTGTTAGAATGGAGAGAAAAAGGTAGAGGGGAATCCGCATAACATTGATGACGAAGTCCTGATAAAGAGATGTCCCCATCACAGATACTCTGTACTACCTAGTTGAAAATGACAAAATCCAATTTTCTAAACAAAACGCGGCTATTTATGGTGTGTTAAATACGTATTCAATGGGACTCGAAAAAATTAGGAGCTTTTTATTATGATGGCTCTTATGAAATTTATACTAGTAGTTAAAGGCCTTTTTATTATCACAGATCTTATGAATTTAATAGCTCTTACGAAATTTAGACTAGTAGTTAAAGGCCTTTTTATTATCATAGATCTTATGAATTTAATAGTAGTTAATGGCAGAAATTTTAATGAGTTTATAAAAAAATAGTGGTCTTATCATTTATTTAAAATCATAATATCATTTTTTTATAATATTAATATAAAAAAATAAACATCAAAATTTATATGGGAAAATTTTATAACTTCATTTCATAAGTTGTAAATTTAAGAACTAAATAGTCAAGACTCTTATTTTTCAAGATAAGATTCTAATTTATCATGTAGTATTTTTTTCTAATAACATGGAACTTATCACTTTATAATTGTAGATTTTAAAGCACTTGTATAGGATTGCTTCTTTAGTCCTCTAATAAAAACAATAGTATATTTGTGTAGATGCAAACAACGCACCTTGCATAAGTTGATTAGAATAATGCAACAAAACAAATGATGACCAATAATTATTCTATAATTAAGAGTTGGGCCAATAACAACAGTAATCATATTTTACAAAACAATAAGAGAGAGATCAAGGATTTAGCTTTAAAAGCAATAATGAGGTACTTTTATAGACTATTCTCTATGGTTAGAAATTATTTTCAAGGATCAAATTTGTTGCTAGTAAGCTCTAAGACAGATGAGTGAATATATTGTTCTTTATTGCAAGTTGAATATGCATCTATGTAACTTATCTACATACCCCTAAAAATGAACCTCTCCTACAAATTTGATATGTGCCTACAAAAATTATTTGAGAATTCCTACTTGTTTGAAACCTATTTTTCATTTTTCAAAATATGTCTACAAGGAAAGGTGGTGTTGACAAAAAGCTTTAAGAGTTGGTTAGGCAAGGATCTTCTCCTTTGGTCAAACTTTTGTTTATGACTCACGAATCTGGAACAAAGAGCAAAGATAGCAAGAAACCATGTAAGACATCCTAGAGTTTGTCACTAAAGTAGATGCCCATGTAAGTTGTTAATGTAGTATTCTCTATGGGTAGATAGCTCTTTGTTAGATCTTGGAATATAGACACTCTCCTTGAAATGAGAATAGAGTGTTTCCTTTAATACAACACCTAGCACACAAGTTAACACATTTCACAGCTAAGTCAAAAAATAACGTCTTAATTGGAAAGGGTCAACTTGAGCCCAAATTTAAGTTTAAAAGTTTCTAGGTCATTTATGGGTCCAACGTCATAAATATAAAAAGAAATTTCCCTCCAAAAAATAATCCAAAATCTATATTGTAGCTTATAATGAGGCCACATGAATAAAAAATCCCCTCTATTAGTGGAAAAAATTTCTAGCCCAACACCCTAGGCAATTGTCATAAATCTAAGAGATAAAAAGTAGGGGCTCCTATTTTTCAAGATAAGATTTTAATTTATATTGTATTGTTTTTTCCTCCGTAATTTTAAATTATGAATCCCCGTGAATGGGACCACTTCTTTAGTCCCCTCATAAAAAGCACGGTATATTTTTATAGAGGAAAGTAATGCACCCTACACAAATTAACTAGGATAATGCAATGAATCAAACAATACCAGATAATTATTCTATGATAAAGAGATATGGTTATAAGTGCCAAAAATTGCATGGCCCTACATGTCAATTTGTTGTACCCAAAATAAAAAAATTTGCTTCAATAAGGCATTTTGATAAAATGGTCTACATCTTGTAAAATTGTCGTCAAAAGTCAATTTTAGGTCAAACGAAGTATGGGCTTTTTGTGGGTTTATTGTCCAGAAGATACTAGCAAATTTTAAAAATTAGGGTTTTAGGCCCCTATTTTTAGGAAAACCCTAAAAAATAGGATCTTTCCAGAATTGACTGAAAATAATTTTGATTGGCTTATTTCACTTCATGATCACATTGGTCAAGTCGGAACTAAGAAAAAGTTAGTATAGCTCTGGTGGGTCTACTTCACTTTTTCAGGAGAAAAGTTAGGACCTTCTAGGTCATTAATGGCAGATGGCGAACTAAGCCTCAAACGCATCATAGAAGATTCTATGGCGAAAGATGCTCGAAAAGATGCTTCATGACGGAGGGGATTTTCAAAGGGTACAAAATATTCTAAGTCTAGAAACAGTACACCTTGTTACAAGGGAGATGCCTTTGTAGTTAATGCTCGAGTCAACTTCGCAGTGTTCATGCACACAAAATGGTGAATGCAATCACAATGGCGAGCGTACTCGTGTCAATAGTAGCAATGCTTCAACGCAGTCAACCCAGCCAAGCAACACGATGATTATGAAGCATGAAGAGGTGAAAATCATCAGAAAATGATCAACTCTGGAGCCAAAAGTGCCCATATTGGCTAGGGGTGCCCTTGAATTCAAGAGGCCAAATGCAGTCATTAACACTTGCAAAACCAGTCGTATTCTTTAGAATTCTACTAGCTTTTTAGTGAATCATCGAGCAAATCTAATAGATTTTTCAAACACTGGCAAACGAAGGTCGAGGCAAAAGATGTTGAAGGTTAACAGTCATCAAAAAATGGTAGTCTACAAATGAAATTGCACCCCTGTAGCTTAGGGGCACCCACAGAAGAGAGCCATTAGATGTCAGTTTTTTAGTTGATTATCTCTAGGTGATCTTCTCAGCTTCAGTCCAGCTTTGCAACAAATTTGTTCACCAGGTCAAAGGACATATTAAATGATCGTAGCTATTGATCAAACAAGCACGTAAAACGAAGGATAAAATAAAAGTCAAAACGTCAAATGTACGCCTACAAGCCAGGGGCACCCAACATTTTGATCAATCAAATGAGGTTTTCATCAATTGTCTTCTTCAAGAGATCTACTCAGAATCCTCCTAGCTACGCGATGAATCTAGCAGCCAGCTCACGGGACCTATGAAACACCCGATGATGAAGACCAAACTGGAGCATCCCATCGAAGGTTGCAAAGTGAAAATTATAGCTTAAAAGGTCAACTGCGCCCCTACAGGCCAGGGGCGCCCAAAATTTTGAGCACTTTTGATCAACTTTCAGATGTTGCAATACTAGTCATTCTTTCTAGAATTGACCTGATTTTTTGTTCCATATCTCGTCGTGTTCACAAGATTCATCAATCAATGACAATTGTAGATCAAGGCATGAAGGATCAAATTGATGAGATTGAAAAGCATCCAAGAAATTAGTTAAGTCTGGCAAAAAAATCACCATTTTAGGAAAAGGAGCCCAAGATTTCAAGCCACTAGATTTAGTTTTCTAGGTTTTCAACTCCCAAGAACATCTCTTCAAAATTGATCTAGCTTCGTGATGAATCTGTCAGCCAAGCTTCAGGATTAACCGAACGACTAGAATTCAGGTCAAATAGAGGAAATTCATCACAAAAAATGATAAAATTCTTCAAAAATATTCTAACTCCCAGACTTGCAACACCTAATCTCAAGGTGGGCCCAAGTTGACTCTCAGTTACAATTTTTTGAAGATATCTTCAAGCTTAGGCATCCCAAAATCAGTGGAGAACTTGAATTTAACAAGGAAATCACGTGAATTGACTCTTCAATCAGGGTTGGTGCCATAACTGACACTCTCACCTCCCAAACTCATACTTATTCAAGCCTAGGTGTCCCAACTTCATTATTCTTTTCAGGTTGAAGCTAAAAGCAAATATTTTTCTCTCCACCTTTTGAAGGATCTAACAGAGGCCATTTTTAGTGTTCTTCATAGTTCTAGGTTCAGGTTGCACAAAGGAATAGTTTTCCATACTCCATCTTTCTAGTACGTTCTTGCCAAGAATTCATCAGATTAGGTTTATACAGAGGCATTTTTCTTAAGGATTGAAAGAGGCAGTTCATCACTTCTATCTTCTCCCCCTCACATTTCTTCTATCCTTGTCTTATGTTTTCTCTTGTATGTCCAGGAAAAATACATTTTTCCACAAATCTTATCAAGTGGGTTTGTTCAACATAGAATTGGTAAGAAAACCCTCGTGCCAAGATTTTTTGGAGAAACTGCCCCGCTGCCCCCAATTTTTAGAGTTTCTATAAAAAGTCATCTTTATCAGAAACTGAAAAACTAGGTTTTCTTAGCATAGAGGCACCTAAAACACCCATGTGCCATAATTTTTCGAGAAAAATAAGCCCTATTGCCCCTGCAGCTTCTGCCTCGGAGGGTTGTTGCATGTCAAAGGAAAAGTCACTTTTTTGAATTTTTGATGTTCTAGATTCTTTCAAAAAGATATTCCCAACAAATCCCACATCTCAAAAAAATTCAAAAAAATTGCCCTTTGAGAAGCTATTTTTAGCCTCATCGGAAAAGTTGCTTGAACATATTTGTGTTTACAGTCAACAGTCAAGTTTTTCAAAATGTAAAATACAAGACCAAAACGATCTTACTCCATTATTTTCTGAGAATGACTGACACCAATTTGCATCCAGAGGTTGACTTGAATGCTTTAGAGGGCATAGATCATAACACACTTCAGAACATCGAGCAATCTGGTTTGCTTGAGGCAGCCTCACTTCCCATCTTAGCACAAAGCATCGAATTTGTAATCTCTTGTGTAAAGAATTACAACCCGATTGCATGAGAGATTCAATCAGTGGATGGGAGAGTAATATGCAGTCTCAAGCCAAAGGACATCAAGAGGTGCTTCGGTATTCCTCCAAATGCAAATAATTTGGTCATGTCCATGGAGGAGTGTGAAAAGGATTTCAACACCAGGAAAGAATAATGGCAGAGAGGTGGCTCAAGCAGAAAAGAAATAGTTTTCCAAAGAATGTAGACTACGGAGAATTCAAAATTGAGTATGTAGTTATGATCACCCTACTCAACAGTGTCATTGGTCAAGCAGAGGAGAACAAGTTCCAGCCATGGATGTATTACATCATGGCTCAACTTGTCAACAACAAGGAACACTGTGACTAGCCTGCCTTGATCAGCTCACAAATTCCACATGTGTTTGTACCTCGTGTATCTGATAGCCTTCCAAGGCTAATTTAGAGGGTTGAATACTATGGGAACTCTAGTTGTTCAAAAGGTTCATCAACATTTCTCACAGCTTGAATTCACAAAATCAGAATGACACTTCAAGCGAGTGAATGATTTGTTCCTAATGCACACAGTGAGGAATCTTGATCACAAGTTACATGTGTGCATTTTACCAAAAGCCAAATTTGTAATGGTAGATTGGGTGAATTGGTTCATCTAGTTCCCTACTTTTACCTATATTCGCGCTTATGGATACTCAAGTCATCTAGCCATGTTACCTCGTTATCCACCAGATAAGGTGGTATTCATGGAATTTCTATGATAGTTGTACAAATTCCACGCTTTTATACACAATAAATGCCAGACAACTATCACTTTTACTTTTCAGATGGGGATTTACAAGTGCAGATCAACAATTGACACCAAGGTTACGAGCCATGAGATGATGAGACTTAACCTTAATTATCTCATTGATAGATGCTCATATGACCCTTGGGGTTACTATTTACCATGCCTTGGCCAACATTCTTCATAGAAACCATCCATGGAGGATTTTTGGTTGAGCTGTGAAAACGAGTTTGAAGTGCATAGGTGCAACTACTGCAGGTTGACCCTTCCACAGATCATTGAGTTCTTGTCAGAGGATGTGGAAGGATTATCAGATGATGATGGAGAATTCATACTTCCCACATTCTTCAAGGATCAAGTTGACTCGTAGCCACTTCCATCCATAGATTGGTATGCCAAGGAAAGCACATTCATTGAGGAAAGGACAAGCAGAGTTGTCAGAAACAACAGGATTTTCTTAGACACCAAGAGAGCATGAAAGGTAGTCATTCCAAACATAGAGCCACCATCGATTACTACTACACTACCTTTCATGTCAAGATCAAAAACTAGACAAAAGACATGGAGTAACCCTCCTAAAGGAAACAAAATGTCAGGGAGTACAAAGGGAAAGATGCCAATTGCTTATATAAATCAGCAAGAGCAACATGTGGAGATAGCCACAAACACAACTGAGATAGTGTCGGAGATGGAAGCAAAGCCTTCTATTCAGTCACTACCATGCTAGTCTCCAATTCACATTGAATTGGAGCCAGATTCACCACTACGTAACATCTAAACACAATCTCACTCATCGGGAGTTCATAGGAATAACACCAATCCTTCCAGCAAGATTAGTCAAGATTCTTCTTGGCTTGAGAATCTCCTGGGTAGGAAGAGGAGGAATTCATCCTACCAACTGGACTTTGCAAAATTTGATCATGTCTACCAAGACATATCAGAGAAAAATCTAAAAAAGCAGGTCCATGTGGAAAATAACACCAACAACGAGATTGTCATTAAGACCACCACACCACTTGAGGATAAAAGTGCAGATGAAGTAGAGGTTGATGAGTTCACTTTGGTGAAATTCAACCTTGGCAAGATAACACATTAGGTTGAGGTGGATCTCTTTGAGGTTACGTCAGTGAGCATAAAAGAAAGAGTGGTGAAGGATGGTGAAGATAAAGCATTCCTCAAGGCTAAAAACCAACAGTTGCAGCTTCTTATCTCTAAGTTAATGCACGATACCTCAAACGTCGTCGCCTTGCTTCCACAAATGCTAGAGCTACCCACAGAGTAAAATCAACTAAGTCAACTAATTATATATGGAAAGCACCTGAGAGATCAATTGGAGGATTTCGGCGCTAGAGGTTGGTATATACTTGTAGAGTTGTACCAACCAAGGTACAATTACCATGACCTTCATGTAGAGATCTAAGAATTGAAACAAGGCATAGAAGAGAGCAGGCCTTGAGATCACCATCTCAGACTTGAAGATGGTGTACAATTCAGTCACTATAGAGGAGAATAAACAAAAAAAAATTCACTCAAAAAGAACAACTTATCCACAAGGTGAAAGTTTATGGTACAATCTTTGTAGAATTGATTGAGTGCAGATAAAGTGTGGCAAGCACTATCAAGTTCGTAAGAACATTGGTAACATTTATCCCATTGGTAACATTTATCCCTTGCCAATAATAGCATGAAGGTGGTGTGTACATCAATCTCACTGAAGTGAAGACATAGTTTTAGGACCTCATCCATAGTAGTTTCTATGGTGATCCTATTGATTGTGGGTTGAGTCAAATTATAGCCATGTCAGCAAAGCTCGATGACGCAGTTGCAAAGAAGAGTGAATACCAAGATCAGATTGCAAGTGGTGAAGAGATGTTATGAAGACATGTCATCATCCTGAGAAGTAGCATTTGTCTAGATGCAAAGACAATTAATGACTGGTTAGAAGAGTCGATGACTCAAAGTGTTGAGGTGTAAAATTCTAGTTAGGATGACCCACCCTTTTCCAAAGATGACATTAGACACAATAGTTAACTTGATGCCTCTTTCCAAGTTAACTCATTGTCCCACCAATCGTGCATATCTATTTTTGAAGAAACCTGTGTATATTGGAGTTCTTTTAGTTTAGAATCAGTTAACTGAAGTAGTCTTTCCAGTTAACTACTAGGTTAAACCTACTTTTAGACATAGGAATAAATCTTGTTTATTGGAAAGAACTCAATGTTAACTCAAGGAGATTTTAGGGTTCCCTACTCCTTTGAGCTTCTATAAATAAGAGCAACCTTTGCTCATTAATTTTTTAACTTTACTTCACGATAGCAAAACTCTGATGTTTGATAGCCAACGTTTTGTTCACTTAGTACATGTTCTTGAATCGTACTTGTTATAGCAAAACATTGAGCTATTTTATTGTGTTCTTTTTGTTCATGTAGGTGTGTTCAATATTTGTTAAGTGTATTTTGGTTGATCGCATGTTTTTTGATTGTCCTCTTTTATGCAACCTATTGTCCCAAAAGTGTAATCTTTGATTAAGGTTGAGATAATAAATTAGGAGAGCAATGAGCCTTTGATCCAAAATTCTTAAGATATTTCATATTTGTTGTGTTTATAATCTTTGTTTCGATCTACACCTCGAATGAAGCAACAAGCCCTCGAGGGAATTTAGAGATTAGGATTATTGTTTAATGTTGTTTCTAGTAATCTATATTTCAGCCTACAGCTCGGAAAGAGCACCTTGCCTCTAAGGGAATCCTGAGATTTAGCTTACCATTTAATATTACTTGCATAAAATCTATTTTAGGAAAAGTTTGAAAGAGCGAGCCTTCAAAACCATTCCCAATTGCTCCTAAATCCTCTAGCTCTAAAATGCTTTAGGAGATGGGATAGTTTTAGTTTTAGCTTAGTTGTAGTTAAGATCTACAGAAATCAGAGAAAGCCTTAGCTGCAATGCATTGCATTTTATAACCGTTTTCTCTGTTGTTGAGTAAAAAAGATAGGAATTTAGTTCACTTTACTTTTTATGCAACCATCAATAAAAGAGGGACCTTCTCCTCCTCATTTGAAGAGCAATTAATACTATGCATAGCTGTCCATTTCCAATAAGCACTCCACAGGTGCTAATTGAAATGCCAACACAATCTAATGACAACTTGATGATTACACACAACCCACATGGTGTGAATAATATATCCTCATAGATTATATGCCTTGACAAAATATCCCTTGCATCTTTAGGATCCTCCCTAATATGTTCACCATCCTCACAAACTACATACTCAACTTACATGTTCTCTCCATCCTCTAGGTTTGATTTTTTACACCTCTTGTGGTAAGGTTGCTCAAGAGATCCTAGGGTCACTTGAGTGACGAGTGACCCAAGTAAATTTATAGGGTCACCCAAGTGACCTGCCCTAGAAAAATAGGTGACCTTGTCATTTTTGTTGATGTGCGAAACCTTTAATTATGGTTATTTTTCCTTTATTTTGGCTTGTGATCTTGAGTTTTCTTTAGTCTCGATGACATGAGTCACTCCCCTTGATTATCTCTCTTATTCCCTTGAATTGTTATCTACCTTTGATTGAGAGCCTTATTTTATTTATAACACCCTTGTGCCTTGTGTATTTAGGTGGTTCTTGATTTTATTTGATTGTATTTGTATCTTTTCAAGAAGCTTTGTAAATTCTTCCTTTCTCTCTACTTTACCATTAAGTAGGATCGAAGCTCACCTTCCTAGATCTAGAAGATTATATTAGCCATATGCTCCATAGAATATGTGTTTTTCCTTTCTACAATTAAAGCATCAAAGATTTCATACCAAACATTCAAAATAATCTATAATCTTCCCACAGGGTTTAGTTTCCCTATATCCCTACTTCCATTAAGAGGATTATCTCAGAACTAGAGAAGAGAAGATAAAAGAAGCTAAACCCTTCAGGACAATAGTGATAAAATATCTTCAAAATTTACAAGTTTATTTGTTTAATTATAGTTGTTAGAATTTTATTTCAAAAAAAGGGTAGCTTAGAAGTAGTAGTTAAATCACACTTTGCCTACTCCTTGGTTTAGAATTATAATTTAAAATAAATTTAAATACTTATTGGATTCCATTAGAGTTAGTTACAAGATATTAATTTTAAAACCATTATTTCAAGTAAGTCGTATAAACAAGATTCACATCTTCAACAAGGAAAATGAGATCCATCTTATAAAACCAACAATCAAATAGAAACAAGAGATAACAAGACTCTTCAATCAATAAATGAGAAAATCAATAAAACAAAAAACTAAAGATATTACATTTAGAAAACTAAAATAATTTAGCTGCATATTAATCTAAGAGCATAAAAAATATAAAAAGAAGTCATTTATTTGTTAGTAAATCAACTCATCAAAAATACTTATCTTGGGGAAAAGAACAAAAAGAAAGGCAACTTAATTATATATTTGCTTGCTTTAGATAGTTCATATTAGTTTTGCATTCATTCAAAATTAAAAACTCAAAAGAACAAAAAGAAAGGCAACTTAATTATATATTTGCTTGCTTTAGATAGTTCATATTAGTTTTGCATTCATTCAAAATTAAAAACTCAAATATCAAACACAACAATGGGTCCCTTCATAAACAAGCTTCAAGACCTCTCAAACATAAACAATCAATCAAGTGCCTTGCTAAAAAGCCAAGCTCAAAAAACAACACACAAAACAAATAACTCAAAGAAAATAATTGAGGTAATCAATTAAAATCAATTTGACATCACCAAATTCAATCACTCAAATATTTCACGTCTTTATATCTCACTAGGCATGTTATCCCCATGTACCCCAGAGTTAGAGAAGATCATATAGAGATTGTCCTAGGTGAGATAAGAGTGACTCAACTAATGCTAGAACCACCTAGCACTATGAGGCCCACCCTTAACCTTCTAATTATTTTAACACTTGATGGACTTATTTTTATATTGATATGCATGGTGTTATACGTTTATGATTTTTGTTATGATTATGGATTGTATAGATATCACCACTTTGCTTAAAATAATTTTTATATGAGATCATTGAGAGCATGATGAAATTGTGGTTTATTTATTCTATTTATGTGAATGTTCTTAAGGTATCATATTTCCTCTAATACCATGATTTGATTTTAATTATTGTTATCACTTTGTGTTACCCCTTGTTTTCCCACTAATGATAACCAATTTGAGATATTTGGTATGGATTATCATTCATGTGTGCCTCTAAGTTGTGGGTTTCATTTGTGTGCCTTAGCCAATTACCTAAATCCTAAAAGTTATAAATTAACTGTCATGAGGCATCGATGGTTCCTAGCCCATCAAGAACCTCAATGACAAGAACTAAAAGGAAAGTTAGCAAAAAGAAAAGAGAAAAGGAAAAATAATGTGATAGGAGGTTCCGTAGGAACTAGGAACCAATGGTTCTTGATTCCCATGGAACCCCCAATGAAATAAAGAAGCTATGAATGACAAGTATGGAGACATGAGTAACTAAGGAAAATGGACTAAAGGAGAGTGTGATGGAAGGGGATGCAATTATTATTCTTGATGGAGCCATATGCTCCAAAAACATATTCCAAGCAAAGTTGGGGAAAGATAACAGTCAAAGTTGACTATTGCTATGAGTGGGAAATAATGAAGGCACCATTTTGTATGCTTATCTTCCTTTGCATAACTGTGAAGCACCCAATCTCAAGTCGTGGAGCTCCCTAATAAGTCTTAAATGCATTTAGGTGGATTTTAAGGCAAGAGGTGTAGCATCCATGTCTTCTCCATCATTTGTAGGTCTTTTTTTTTTCAAATGGCCATGCTTGGGTCATGTTTTTAGGTGGATTGTATGAGGTATTTTATTAGTTTTCCCTTTTTATCAATGCAGGTATTGTTGAGTGCATTGACAAGGTTTTCATGTGTGCAGATCATATTTTCTTTTGCAGACATGTCAGGATTGTGTTGGAAGACAATAGGGTTCCTTCTTTGCCACGTCCCCTCTCTCTCTCTCTCTTTCTTTACACTTGCTAAAATAAAAGCACATTGTGCTCATTTGTATAGGGTTCTTTTGTGTTCTTTATAGAGACGTGCAATTTTGTAGCTCTATTATTGTAACTAGCCTATGCCTCCACATTAATATAATTTAATATTTTTACCTCCTCTCTATGTTTGAATTCTATGTAAATCTTGTTGTATTTGTGCATATATGAACATTTATCATCTTTTCTAGGTACATATGTTGTGTCAATCTATTACAAGTGTTGATTGTGGGTTATTTTTGCCCCTTTTAGTGTTCTTCAGGCCCTAACCTTCATACTTACCTTTGAGAACTAATAAAATAGAGAATCGTTTAAACTCCTGAAATTCTTTTCATTAATTATTTGTGCAATACAAGGTAAGAAGAAACACATTTAATCTAGGTGCATCACCACCCTTACCCTTTGTATGCATTACTTTTACCCTTTTCTATGGAAAATAAATACAATAGGATTAGTTGTAAGATTATTCAATGTCGGGTTGGGCCAAAACTATTTCATCTAGTTTAGACAATAACTAGCCTCCTTTGGAGGTTTGATCTCATCTACAAGGTCTCGCGCCTTAAGATCAATTCCACGTTTCACTAAAATGTTGAACAATAGGTTTGACAAGGGTGTAATTTTTTAGTGTTAATAGTTTATGGAACACCTAATGGAACACGTTTAATGAGCCTTACTTCATTTTGCTAAGAAGATTAGTGTGATTATCAATAGTTACAATCATTGAATACATCACACAAACACTTGGCGACTTTGCAATTAATATTGGTGATCTTACCAATATGTTCTTAGTTTCTATAATTAACTAGACCCATTTTCTCTTTTAAAATCCTTTTTAAACAAATATCATCTCCTTCAAATGCTTTAAATATGGATACATATCATGGAAATACATTCTTTCCCCTCCATTCCATGAACATGCAATTTTTTTGCCTCCCCATCATCAATATCAAAGTGGGAACTATGTTGGTTTCATCCCAAACAACCTTGCTACAATAGGTTATCAACATTTTCCTAATGTTTGTCTCCCACCCACCTCTACTCAACCTTCATGGTAGTCATCACATTCTTATCATCAACCTTAGTAGGACTATTTTACTCCTAGTTAGCATGCTTACCATCCTATTCAGCCCCAAAATTTGAACAACTTGGAGAATACTAGCATAAAGGACATAATGTTAGATTTCAAAGAACAAATAAGAGCCATTGAGTAGGAGAAAGACTATGATTTACAATATGATCGACTCACTTATCAAGCTTACCTTTAGCAACAATAAATGGATGTGCTAAGAAGGCAACACGAGGAGAGTCTTGCTAGGCAGGTTGTTGCTAAAGGAGAACAAATCAGATCATTGGCAACTAGGGAGAGGCAACTCACACAAGAGCCTAAACCAATATCTCCCAAGCCTCACTGTAAAATCCCAAGTTTAAGAGGTTCTCAATTTTCTACCCCACAAGAGTAGCCCTCTCAGAAGCCTTGTTTTTCTTAAGAGATTCAACAAACTCCTCAACTTCCTTTACAAAATCTTGCATGAAATCAACCTTCTTGTCCTAGTATTTATCTTTTCAAAGGTGGACCTATTGTTTGGAAAGATATTTGGTTTAGTAAACATAAGAAGGAGGTTTTTGAGGTAAAATAAGAACAATTTTATATTGGTGAGCCTACATATGGTGTGAAAATTTAAGGTTAAAACTTGTTGCAATAGGAGGGTGAACAAACTAAGTTGGGACAACAAGATACTAAGAAAAATGGAGGTGGTGAAATTGAAGAGTTGATAATCTTATTTGATGAAATTTCCTATTTTGTTGATAAAGATGAAGAAAATTTTCCAATTTAAATGTCAACACAAGGTTTGGAGCAACATAATGATGCAAATTACTATGATAAGATGCTAGTCCTTGAAGAAGAGAGTATACCATGCATATATCAGTAAAAAACTTAGAGTAATAGAAATCCAAATTGATGAGTAGGAATGAAGATGGTTTCAATAATGTGGGGAAACAAGCTTTCTAATTTGATGATGAGGTTGATAAGGACTTGCGGTCTAATGGAATTTTTAACTCCTTACATAAAGAAGAATGTGCATGCAGCATGAAGGATTTAGGTGGATCAATTCACATAGCTAATTATTTAGAGCGTACACTAAATGCCATGGAGATTGTTTCACATGAGGATAAAATCACAAAAAATGATGTTTCAGCAATATACATGGAGGAAGGCTTATGTCATGAACCTAACATTGTTGTAGCCGGTTGTCATGAAGAAAAAATTAAAACAAAGAAGCAACCTAAAGAGTTTAGTATTTCATCCAAAGTGTCTCACAGATCCAAAGTATGTGTTGATGAAACGTGCATTAGTACATGTAATTATGAGGTATGATGGTTCTCCACTACCCCTAAATGTGACAAAACTGAATATGAGGTCTTTATTCAAAATGGATACATGAACTTTTGCATTGAGGATAGTGTACTTGAACTTAAATGTTTCACTTGAAATCAACATACTAAAGTTGATATTGTTGAGCAACAACACATGTATCAAGAGGATAGCTCTTTTGTTTCTCAACTTGACAATATGATATAGTTTCAATTTTTTTCATTTTATGTGTATGAGGAGACTCTCCCTTATGCATATCAACAAATATATATGGCATATTTTGCATCAACATGTGAACTGCAAACTTTCTCTTTTTGTTACAACTCATATCATGAAAGGTCAATTATTGTAACAATAAGACATCCTTGTTGAGGATATTTCTTATTCCTATTCTGTAAGGGGGAAATTGATATGATGCAATAAGATAAATGAATTGAATTGAACTTAACCTAACTCAAAACAAAAATAAAGATTCATGTGCATTACTCATGAAATGAAGTTTTTAAGCTATTGAAAACAAACAATGAAATCATAAGAAATCATAATGAATTAAAAAAAAAAATTACCATCCCATGTTGAAGTGTGTTCAAAAAGATGTTGGGTTGTTCGTATTAATGCAAAGCCTCCATTGTGCATAGAAAAAGCTTCAATAATGTGAAATATTGTTGATTGAAGATATGTGTAAATCTTCAAAAGGTCGATAATGATTTTGGCATTACTTCGCCGTGCAAATGATGTTGATTCTTTGATCATTTTTTAGGAAGCAGATGGTTGTTATATAGAATTTTTGTTTTGAAATGAACGCTCAGGATCGCGTAGTAGAATATCTTGATCAATGGTCAAAACCGTTGAGAGGATTTAGATGGGATAATCAGTGGATTTTGATTACATAATCGGTGTGATTAAAGAAATCGATTTGAGTGTTTAGTGGTATTGAGGAAATAGATTGAATAATTTGTGGGATTGAAGAATGGATTGATCTGTTATGAAATAGATGGATTAGTCAGCCAATCAAAGTGAGCAATCGGGGGATCGTAATTTACTCAATCATGAAAGTGGGTGAGGATAATTAATTAATTAATCCTTTTGAGTTGAACGTGAAAATCAAGTTTGACTTTCACAAACAAAGTTGTATTTATTCAATTTGACCTTTTGGACGATGCTTTGAATAATTTATTCAATTATTCATGTTTAGGGGAAAGTGATATAATTAAATTATTATGTTTTAATAATTTAATTGACTTCGGGGAATAGGGAAAATTAGCGACATAATTAAATAATTTATGTTATTTAATTAATCAGGAGGAATAAAGTTAGATTAGGACTTTATTAAATAAATGAAATTTATTTAATTAGTCAAAATTGATGAAAAAGTGAATTTAATTAAATAATGTAATATTATTCAATTAGTAGAGGAAATTAGGTTTTTGATGTAATTGATTAATATTAGTGTTAAAATGCTAGTTTGTAGGCTAGAAAAAATTTAGGTGTCTACACCTACATAAGTTTTTTTTTCTTTTGATGCTAACCTATTTACAAAAAGGAAGAGCAAAGGCTAAAAATAATGTGATTGGAGGTTCTGTAAGAACTAAGAATAGATGGTTCCCAATGATGAGCTTAGAAATTACCCTCATTTTTTTGTTTTAAGTTTCATATTTCTCACAACATTTCTAAAAATTTCCAAGACGTTATCCATACTTTTCTATTTATCTTAAGTATTGAAGCATTGAGGATGGCATATGTTATATTGCTAAATGGGTGTGTGCATTTATGAAATTTTATAAAACATGATAGTTTTTTATGTTAGTTATGGTAATTCATGAAGTGGAGATACTATTGAGAAAAACTAACCCCTATGCAACAAAGGACTAGTCATCCACAACAAATGTTGTTTGTCAACCCAAAACTAAAGGAGTGTCCATCTATAGCAAAAGATGCAACCACCAGTAGTTGAAGGAAGAAGTAATAAAATATTATGGGAGTGGGTTTATTTATAATCATTCTCTGTATCGTTGATTTTGTCACCAACAATAAAAATATCTACATAGATAGGAATTTATAACAACAATAGATCATGGTTCATAAATATATATTATGCTTTGTTTTGGATGTTTTCATTTATAACTACCTTCTTTATGACGAAGAGTTATAATAAAACTATGATACTCACACCTCTACATGATTAGCTTCCTATTTATGTTTGGCTAAGGATAGGAATAATTCATCTCCCTATATTTGTGGATGAGTTAATATTTGTTGTTAAGTTGTTTAGAGTCCAAAATAATTAGATTGTCTAGATCATGTATAAATGGTAGATCATGTATGAGTTAGAGATCTAGTAGATTTTACCATCGACACTCTTATTATCAATAATTTTGTTATCATCTTTGAGTTACAATTCCAAAATGAAATAAATAAAATAGATTTAGTCAAATAGATAGATTCTTGAGTTAATATTTGATTAGATATTGTGAGGTTTTCACCACCCAAGCAAAGGTCACTTGAGGTAACCACAATACTTTTCATATTTTAGATTGTTTGTTTAATGATTTATTAGAATAGATTGTTAATAGTTGTGTTCATTGATTTGATTTAAATCATTAGTATTAATCTTTTAATTATCAATAATTATTTAATAATAGTCCCATCAACAAATAATTATAACATAGTTGAAATAATTTGATTACTATCCCAATAGGAGTATCCACCTGCAGAAACTATCAAATAGTTAAATTTTATAGATAGGCTTTAATTTTAGTCAAGTTTACCTTCAATTGCGTTTTTTATGCACAACATCTAGGAGAACTTAGAAATCCTTAACTGTACATACAATGTGGGTACCATACAAGAAGAACACAATTCCCTGGTTGACATAATTAAATGTAACATACTTAAGTCAGTGAGTTGCTTGATAAGGGATTTGTTGGTCTATTGAGTTGAACACATGCCTCTTTTGCATCAATTTATTGGACATAAATGGAGTTAGACACCCAATTCCCATGGAACCCCTAATGAAATAAAGAATCTATGAATGACAAGGATGGAGACGCATGAAACTGATAATTGGACTGAGGGAGAGTGTGATGGAAGGGGAGGTAGTTCTAGTTCCCAATGGATCAATATGCTCTAAAGAAATAGGCCAAGGTAGAGCTCGGTAAAGATAAAAGTCAAAGTTGTTTTTTCTTCAAACATGAAATAACGAAGGTTCCATTTTCTACACTTATCTTCCTCTACACAGTTGTGAATACTGAAGTGACTCTCCCAACTACCCGATCTTGAGTCGTGGGGCTCCTTGATAGAACTTAGATCTATTTAGGTAGATTTCAAGGCAAGAGGTGTAGCATCCATTCCTTCTCCATCATCTACAAGTCCTTTTTTTTCATTTTAAGCAAATTTTATGAGGGGATTTTCTATATTTTTCCCTCTTTTTTTTTTTTTTTTATCACTGTAGGTACTTTCGAGCATTGGGAAGGTTTTCATATTTGCATATCAAATTTTGATTTTCAAACATGTCAAGATTGTGTCAAATGATGGCTAGGGTTCCCTCTCTACCACATCCCTTCCCTCTGTCTCTCTTTTCACTTGCTAGAATAAAAACACATCATGCTCATTTGTAAAGGGTTCTTTTTTGTTCTTTATAGAGACATGCAATTTTGCATCTCTATTACTATAATAGGCCTGTGCTTCTACATTAATGAAATTTACCATGTTTACCTCCTCTTTGTGCTTGTATTATATGCAAATCTTGTTACCTTTATACATGTATGAATGTTTATCATATTTTATAGGTATTTATATTGTGTTAATCTATTACAAATATTGATTGTGGGTTATTTCTACCCCTTTTAGTGTCCTTCAAGCCCTAATTTGTGCACTTACCTTGAGAACCAATACAATAGAGAGTTGTGTGAAGTCCTTCAATGATTTTTATTGATTCTTTGTGCAATAATAATAAGAAGGAAGAAACACATTTAATCTAGGTGCTTCACCACCCTTTCCTTTTTTATATATTCCTTCTTACCCTTTTCCTTGGAGAATCAATAGAATAGGACTAGTCATAGGATTATTCAGTCTTGGGTTGGGCCAACACTACTACATCTAGGTTAGATAGGAACTAGCCTTCTTTGGAGGTTTGATCTCATCTACAAGGTCCCACTCCCTTGTGATCAATCTCATGTTTCAGCAGAATGTTGAACAATAGGTTCAACAAGGGTGCTATTTCAAGTGTTAACAACTATATTACGATAAATGTTAATACTAATTTTATTTTTAAATGGTAGTAAAAATATGAATAAGAGTGTTTGATAATGGTAAAATTGGAAAGAAAATCATGAAATATTATTACTAATTAAATGTGAATTATATGTGTAATTATGATAATAGACTTTGATTTGTGACTATTTTTATTAGAGCTAATTGTGTAGAATATGAAGGCTTATAGTAATTGATGTTTATTAGAGTTAACTGTTTGGAAACTGGGTCTTATAGTAAATGACGTGTTTAAAAAAATAAATTGTTTCTTCAATTATTTTATGAGAATATTGACCCTTACTGGCAAGTGTGTAGGTGATTCCATGCCAATAGAAAATCTTTGGAGGTTTCATGAAACCTTTGTTGTGATTCCCTAATGATGATACCTTGTCGTTAACCCATGAGGGGACTAAGATCTTTATTTGTGAAAGTATTTTGTAAATTTAAAGGTACTATTTATATTTAGGATAAGTGCATGTTGAAAAGAATGGGATCTCAAGCCTAAATCCGAATGGGTACCTGTTTCACTTTGAGTTCCTATTACAAAATTTAGGTAACCATTTAGGAACGAGTATCCGTTATAAAATGGGTACCCATTTTGAAAAGATATATATTTTTTTTAAAACTAATTGTTGATTCATTTTAACTTGCAAGAATCCACAGATTGAGAGAGAAACCTAAGGAAAATGGGTACCCATTTTGCAAGCCATCTACACCTTCAAATTGCGCTTGCCACCTCCTCCATTCCATGTACCCAATTTTAACAACCTCTAGGTTAGTATTTGTGCTTTTTCTCTATATATTTAATATTTTTTGTTTGTAGTTATGGTTTAAATCTTAATTATATAATGTAATGTTTAGGGTTTGAAATTTCATGGTTTATATTTTAGGTTATTTTAATTTTTATAATTAGGATCAATTTTATAGTTTGTAAATCCCATTTATAAATATATTCATCAAAATAATGGATATATACAATAAATTAAATCTTAACCTGTACCTAAAAACTAAAACCTTAAACCCTAAATTGTATACCCTATACCCTTAACCCTTAAACCTTAACCCTTAACCCTTAACCCTAAACCCTAAACCCCAAAACCCTAAACCCTAAAACCTAAAACCCTAAATCATAAACTCTTAAATCTAGTAATCCTAAGCCTTAAACCCTAAATCTAGTAGCCATATGATGTGTTCACCTTTATATTATTTCATAACCACCTATATCATTCCTGATGATCCTTCTATATCATTTGGATCATGATCAGTTGATGATATGTGAAGTGATGAGCATTGTGACACTTCTTCATCTTATTATAATAAGGTTGATGAATATTTGTTATATGATGATTTGTTTTATGATTAAAATTCCCATAATACACTTTTTCTAGATTCATTTAGTGATAAATAGGATTCAAAATTACATGAACTAAACAATTTATATATTTATAGTATGCTTCTATATATGATGATAGTACTTTTTTGTATACCTTTGGTAATATATTGATTAATAGTTATATAAAATAAAGAGTTCACTTATAATAAAATAATATGATGTGATAGGAAAAATAGCAAACATAGGACTTATAAAACTATATAAATTATTAGATTCAACACTAAATAGAATTAATGATTAAAATTAAAAGATAAAAATAAAAATATAAGGCATCTTAGAAACTAGAAATAAAGAATCATTGGATACATTCACAAAATTGTTTATAAATTAGTAGTATTGTAGTGCTCCTCAGTTTGCTTTTGTTTTGGACATTTACTTGGATGTATTTGGACTTTATGATACTATTTGATGACACTTAGATATTGTGATACTTTGATGCTTAGTTATGATGATACGTGTTGACATTCTTATATTTGATGTTTTATGATTATACCATGCTTAGTAGATCGACGTAATTGATTATGTGAGTTATCATTGATATGAATATTATTTGACTGTTAGATGTATGTTATCATCGTGTTTTGATAGTTTTTTATTGTGTGTTGATGTATTGGTGAAGGGGAACAGGGTCGCATCACTCGCTTATGTTTAACGCCCCGCCACGGGACCCTAGAGGACAACACACTAACTACACATAAAAATGGTACAATTTTATTTTTTTTAAATTAAAAGTGTATTAAAGATGACAAATGAGCATTAACTCATATTCTTCATAATTCCTCTAAGGTCTGTAACTATGCTACTAGAACCCCATAAACCATATTGATAAGAGTTAAAATTCATAGCGTTAAATCATACCAACTAGCATTATGAGTTATCCATATCATGTCATTCATAATGTATAATAAAAACCATCTAGTTAGCTAACATATGCCATAGTCATCGTCATATAATCAGTTCCATAAGATAATCTAACATTAAATTTACAAGAGAATATAACAAGAGTGGTAAACATATCTAAATTTACATAGTTAAATAATGCCATCTCAAACTGCAATCAGGAATCCTATCGCACTAAGAAATTCCTCTAGATAAGATATCTTAAGTAGTGAATTCTCAAGATACCTAAACCCTAAGAAGTCACTCATTAAGATATCAAATCTTGAGAACTTCTCAAATCTAATGATACCCTCAAGGTTCACTGGCAACATTACTCATCAGAACTCAAAACATATATCTCTAAATCATAATGTTAGAAGTAACATCATTAATCATAACAAGTCATCCATAGCTACTATTCAAACCAATTTCATTAGCTTTATCGATTACAATAGAAAGTTCCACAATAAGTTACAATGTTACCTCATTACATTGTGAATAGCAATATCTCCTTGAACATATATGAGGAGAGTACATCAAAAGTATAATACATGATACATGAGAGTAATGATACAATGTAAATACATGAAATGTAATCCACAAGAAGTGGGACAAGTGTAGAAGTCTTCAAATCCAGGAGTAGTCACCACGAACACGAACACGAACACGAACACGAACACGAACACGAACATGAGAGGGAACCCAATGGAGTAAAAGGCACATTCCACCTGACCATGTGGAACCCTAAGGTCCACCCCTCGTTCTAGGAGATAGCAAAAGGGTCCCACCACCATAATGACAACAAGTAAACAATCCACTAACACAACAAGTCTAGAAAGAATACAACAAGTAAAATATAACACCACACATCAATGATACACTGCATCCAGAGGAACACATATACATCACATGGAAATACTATCATGAGAGTGTTAGGTTGTAGCAGGGGAGAGATTCATCACATGGTCCTAACATGGGTTGTCTTGGCAGTCTTTCTCTAGACATCAACCCTCATCTATGGTTGTCCTGACAGTCACACATTTAATGCCAGCCCCATAGGGTGACACATGTGGGACCAATTATCCTTTCATGGGGACAAGGAAATTGGTCTTGCCAACCAGGCCTTCTCCACCCATCCTTAGTTTGAACAAGCATTATAGGCATGGGGGAGGCATCCAATTATCTTAGTTTAAGTGAAATTATACCCAACCCCTAGTTAATTAATTAGGTTATTACTTTATTAGAAAAATCCCATATGGGTTGTCCTAGACGCCACTTTGTGTGTCGACCCCTGTTAGAAGCCACTCTCCCTTCTACAACTAGGAACCCAAAATCAAAAGACAAGGCCAACTTGCACAATCACAAAACCACCTTAACTTACATAAAAAGGTGAGGCACAACCCATCCCGCATACAAGTTCAACCACATTGGAGAATATACAGTGCAAAGCTAATGGTCAACATACTCTCATTTAATACATAAACCACCATTTCAAAATAAACAATCATCAAATAGGAAACTTCCCCCTAGCCTTTGGAAACTCCTATCATTCAATTTACAAGATGACTTAACCACTAAACAAAATTCACGATTTCATTTGTAAATCAACAATCATTCACTTACTTCATATATACAATTCAAATCAATAATAAAATTACGAAAACTAAAGTGGTTTAACAAAGTATTCAAATCATATTACGAAATATTTATCTTAACCATTTTAAAAATCTTTTATTCCACATAACTAATCTTTCATTTACACAATGCACTATTTCACCTATTGGATCAAAACTACCAATTAGATATTCAACTAAATGAATATATATATATATATATATATATATATATATTCAACTATATGAGGGTATACATAATTGTATTATTTTTCTACATTGTTGTTCTCCCACATTAAATAGTCATAGCAATCACAACAGTAATTACATGTATAAGTATTTATATATATATATATATATAATATAAATATATAAATATATAAATATAAATATATGAAGTTAACTGTTTTATTTTCCTACTACTGTTAATAACTGTACTTTTCTAGTCATGAAGAATAACGCAAATGAGATTGCATGAATCCATATATATATATAAACTTATAATAAGTAAATGAACTGTTATCATAAGAAGAAGAGGCATTGATCAAACAAAACTTATATCGAATGAGGATCACTGCTATCACATGTAATTGACATATTGAATACCATACAAAGGTTAACTCAACTAGGAACTAATGTTTACCTATGAAAATCAAAGGATAAGCTTATTGTTTTGGCGCATGCAAATCGATTAAGAAAAAGGGCAGAGGAGAATATACAAGTCATCGTATGAGCATAGAAGTAATCAATATTAAATATATAGCGCAGGAAATTAAATCACAGTGATGGAAAATGAAACAGTTGCACTTCCTAATGAAATCGATCCAAGCCATTGAGGATTCAAGATATACGCCAAGTGTTGGTAGAGAGGAAACCGTGCAACCCATACAAGACTAGGCTTACATAGAAAAAACCAGGAATACAATATAAAGGCAGAGTAAAATGATGCACATTCAAAGGAAAAAAACAATAGGAATCAATTATTTTCCAAATGCCAACTGATTTAATATGAGTATTAGGTAGCAAAACTGAAAGAGATAAAATAAACATGGGTAATCTAACAATGGAAACTACACAGATTTTATTTATCAATCTGCCTTGGTTTAAATATGTGGTTTTGTAGATAGGTACTCACGAATTTTTTGAGGAGTTTACAATCCGAACCTACTATGATAAAGCATATACTTCAAAATAACAATTATATGCAGGTAAAATGAAAAGAAACACAAAATCCAAAGGTAACGATAAGCAATGCAAAAGGGTCATGATTGCTCTGTCGGCCAAGACATGATAAGGTCATCATGGCAGCCTCGAATACTCCGAAGCAAATGAATATCTCATGTTTAATTTTACTATCATTACCTACACTGAGTATCTATCAGAGTTGTGTATTTAAGAACAAAAGAAAGAGGAGGGCATTCTATTGGATTTCTCGTCACAAGAGTGACATTGAAATAGAAACAACATGGAAAAGAAACAACATGGTTTTTTCCCATTTCAAGACTTAATTGAATGCTACGCACAATAAGAAGAAATGGATTTTCTAAATATTTTATAGAGATATTCCCAGAATTCCTCTTCAGGAATATTTCTTTTAAAATTTATTTTAATATTAGAACAAACAGAGACAGAGTTAAGAAGCAGAGGAACCTGGATAAAATTGTTCAACTGATTGAAGATTGATGCAGAGCTCAACTCCAGTCCCCTACTGCAACTTAGCAATTCAACTTTCAACACCTTCTGAGATTCCATGCACTGTAACAATCCCCAATCTCCAAAACTTCCAAACTTCCAAGAAAATTTTCAAGAACATGAAAGATTATTCACGACAAAGCTCCAAGATTAGTTTTCTCCCAAAAATAAACAAAAGCCCCTCTCCCAGTTAACTCTAACTAATTTTATTTATTACCTCCCTTTATTCGTAACTACATCCACTCTATAAATAAATTAAATTATTTTTTATTATCTTACCCACTATCCACAACTTCCATTATATTATTATTTTTATAATTTTCACCTTGCCTTATAGTTTGCACACATAATTAACTCAACTAATAAGTATTTAATTTATTAATTTAATCCCTTCGTTTTAAATTGCTTGCACAATAGAATAATTAACATACTTATTTAATTATTTCTTTAATAAACTATAAGTTTTAATTTATTTAAATTAAATAAAACATTAATAATATTTATTAAAATTATAAATTATATTAAAACATTTATTTAAATTTATCGAATACCTTTATCCGCAATACTCTTTCATTAAATATAAATCCATCAAAGCATCAAACAAGCAACTAGCACAATGGACTGAATATCCAACATTACCTGACCGTGAAATGGAAGGCAAATGACAACAACATCGACAAATTGACTCGAACTAACCACACAAACATGAAACAACAAACAAACATTCATCCTCATCATGGATGATGGATCGACATGGGGAACCCGATGCTATCTCTGAATCAACAACCTCCATTGGGTATGAGGCATGCTCAAACCTGAAAATTCAGGTGGAGTCGATGCCTAAATACTTGCAACTTGCAACAAACCACATGGTCAAATGTGTCTATAGACAAACAAGCAAACATACCGTGAAGGGAAAATTGCAACATTATAGAGCACTCGCAAGTGAGTGATGCGACCCTGTTCCCCTTCACCAATATATTAGCACACAATAAAGAGCTATCAAAACATGATGAAAACATACATCTAACAGTCATATAATACTCATATCAATGATAACTCACGTAATAAATTACGTTGATCTACTAAGCATTTTATAATCATAAAACATTAGATATAACTATTACCAATATTTCACTACAACTTAAATGGTGGAGCTGATTTAAATGCTGTTATATTTAAAAGTGAAATACAATTATTTTTGGATATGCTTGAGTGTTTTTTTGCACTTCGTTTAGTTCATTAAGTGACAGTTATGCTTTGAGAAGAGGAATCAAAGTTTCAGAACTTGTTATTCAGTATTTTATAGTCAAATGAAGTATAGGATAGAGCATTAAACAATGAAGCTTTCAAATGCTTTCATTCATTTCATAAAGTGATTCATATTTACAACATTTCATTTGATTGCGAGAATACAAATGCTAATACAAATTTGCATTAAGATACATTTTTTCTTTTCTAAATGAAAAGCAGAAAGGATAAAATCAGATATCCACACAAGACGTGGATGTGAATGTCACAGTGCATCATAAGCAACACACTACACTATGGAAGATGCATAAATAAAAAATCACATAAGTATAAACATAATCATCATTGCCTGATTGGTTGATGACCGACGCAGAAGTGGTGCACCATTTGTCTTTCTTCGAGCTTTATTGACCTATAGGAAGGAAGAGAGGGATGTTAGAGGCTCTGACTATGAATATACCTATATGAACCATCAACGATAATAAAATATGCTACTGATCATGCATTGAAACAATCAAGTAAAGTGCAGAGATATGAGCCGAAGGAGAAACATCAACACAAACATGATATATTGTTTTTTTATGCTAACACTGTTTGTTTCCTTGTGCAGGTATAGGAAAAGCCATGTAGTTGTTTATCTTCGAAGACTAAACATGTGGGAAAAACAAGCTCCCACAAGGGTAGAGCCCGACATGCTGTCCTTATATGCCACAAGAGGGTTGAGAGAGTAATTGCAATCATCATTGTCATCAAGAAAGGAAGTGCAACTGAGAGGGTAAAGCAAAGTTATCCATCAAGCCATTAAACCAATTGTGCATTCATAACAATCATGTAAATGCTTTCTGAAAGCTACAGGTGAACAGTGGGTTTAATCCGCTCAATCATATCAACATATAGAAGTGAAGAATGCAAATGAATGCTAATTGGACAACTTGTTTTAGCTGAAATTATCAAGCTGTCATGTTTTGAGCTGTTGTTTTAAATATTGTTTTTGTTGTTCGTTAAGATTGTTCGCTTTGTAGAGTTGTTTCATTTTTCTATTTTGGAACAACAGTGTCCTATCTCTTAACAATGATAGTGAACAGTGCAAATTATGGGGGTTATGTCAAGAACAGGTAAATTCATGAAGAGTTTGTTGCCAAAATGCAAATGACTAACAAAACAGTCATTTTTTGTTTGGCTGAGAATGACAAGGCATGTGGTAAGTGCTTCTACAAGTGTTAGTTGGTTGTAAGAGAGAATGCAGTCCATGGGGTTGCAATGATTTAAGGTAAATGTTGCATTAAATAAAATGGATGCATTAACTTATAAAAGAGCAAGAGAACAAATGCATCGTATAGGTGAACAAGTAATTTACAGTCTCAATCAAGAAGATTTATGGGTGCAGGGAAGAAACAACATGGAGATGACAATTGAAAATATAAACAAAGAATACATTTTTAGAATTTCATGAACCCATGTGAGGGCTTTCAACAAAAATACATTAAGAGATGCATTTTATTCACAAATAGCAAATACCCATATACAAAATTTTAATCATTTTCTTCAAAAATAGTTTACCCTTGTTTGGGGTTTTGACAAAATACAAAAATGGAGGAATTTATTTTCAGGTTTTACAAAAACCCACATACAGATTTTGCTCGAAAACAAATTTTATTCATATACAACAAGTACCCACATGGGGTTTCATTAGGAAATTCAGTAAACTAGAAATAAACGGAGCAAGTTTAAATATGTTGTTTGTCAGAGATAAAGAAATTGCCAGAGCCATGGATGGTTATTCAAAATCACAGATACCCATATGTTTTGTTTGTCTCGAAAATGTAGTCTTTTTAAAGCAGCACTTACCCACTTAGGGTTTTTTTATAGATTTCATAATTCAATTGAAATGTAATGAAGGAGTCGAGCTCGAATGTTGAGAAGACCCAAAATACATAAATATGTAGATTCTTGCTCATTTTTTTGGGTACCCATATTTGGGTTTTGAATTTAAAGACATATACTCCATTTTTTTTAGGTACCCACGAGAGAGTCTTAAGATTAAAATGCAGAGGGAAGTAAGTGCCATCATGGGTCGAATCCAATGTATTCAAAAATCTCTTGATAGCTTGCCCATGGTGTGACTAGTCAACAGGCCTGCATTTTTTCTAAAAATAACAATCATTTTTGAAAAGTAAAGCTCGTAGGCTTTAGTGGGAGAGAGGAATACAAAAAAAAAATAGTGAGCAAAGAGGAACTTACCCTTGTGTTTGTTGTTCAAGAAGCTCACAGGACATGCCCAACTCGTTAGGAGCTCACAATGCTTGGGTCGAGCTCTCTCATGGCACCCAAGGTAATGTTAAGCAAGCACAGGAAAAGAATATACAAGGAAAATATGAGATGGAAGAGGAGAAGCCGTGACCTCTAAAGGTTTTACTTGCCTTTCAAAACCAAAGAGAAAGCCTTATAATGAAGGAAAATCAACTTACCATGTAGTCTCAGAGGAAATGGCAAACAAGATGGAGGAGAGATCAGAAGTTTCAAAGCATTTCCTGGTTCAAATCGAGCATAGAAATGGCGGCAGCTGCAGAGCATTTCTTTCATAGTCTCCTTTTGCAAATGATGCGAAATGTTAGGATATTCCTTGGTTTTGTTTTTTAGGGTTTCCCAAATCCCTAAGTCGACTTTAGGGGTGCTACTTAAGTTTCAAAATATTTATTAATACCAAAATTAATATGCCATGATGGTCGACTTATTTAGTCTAAGGCATTCATTTTATAGTTATACCTTGGGGAAGGCTTTATGCCTTAGTTTCTTTTGATTAATTTTTTAGAAATTAATTGAACTATTTTTCCTTAGTGATATTTATCATTATCAAATGGGTTTTATAAACAATAGATAGGTCTTGGTAATATGCCTTGGGATTAGGGTTAAGGCCTAGGGTTCATTTTATTTTAATTGTTTTTAGAGAAAACAATTAAAACATGCAAGGGATAATATTGTAATTTTATGATATTTTATAGAAAATCAAAACTTGTAAAGGGAGATAAAAGCAGTTGTTTGCAAAAGATTTTTTAAAAAATCTTTAATTGCAAAATGGAATAATTGTAAAACTGCATGTTCTAAAGCAGAAGCAAAACAATGCTTTATAAATTGCTTTGTTTTCTTGCTATTTTTAACAGTTAAGGTTGAATTTTCTCCTTGGTCAGAATTGGGTTTTCAGTTGGAGAGATAAGGTGTTTTCATTGCTTTAAAAGCAGTTTTTTGCTTTTTTTAGAGGCTTGACAATTGATGCATGCAAAAAGTGTGACTTTCCACTTTTATGCCAACTTGTTGCATTATTTTTGGGACCTTTTCCTTGAGATTTTTTCAAGAGCTCGAATTAGGGTTTGAAACATATATCTTTGGAGAAAACTTAAGGATTTCTAGTTCAGTCTGTTTTGGCTCTTACACATTTTTGAGCTGAAACTGTTTTTGTACTCAGTGAGATTGTTTTGGCATACTCCTACAGTGAATAGAAGAACAAAATTCCTACCTATCATATTTTGTGTCCATTTACAGTTCAGTTGATGTTATTCTTGTGATTTTCAGTTTGAGAAATCCTTGTTATGTCCTAGGCTGTAGTTTGATGCAGAAAAGTGCAAAAATATAGGTTGCATGTTGTGTTTTGAATAGACCTTCATGCAAAGTACTTATGTAAATTTGTTTTATTTTTCGAGGTTGTGATATCTTTGTTAGTTTTCTGAGCACTGTTTGTGAGGAAAATCCAGAATAGTCAGTATTTCATCATTCAATATTAAAAGTCATTTCAAAGTCATAAATTTTAATTTCTGTTTTCTCTCTATCTCTTTTCCAAGAAGATTTTAGAATAGGATCATTATACAGAGAACTAGCTCACTCTGGAGATTCTCTTTCCTTATACCACCCCCGTTTGGAAAGAGTTTCAATGTTGCAATAGATAGTCTGATTTTTGCAAATCTGACAGGGTGCATATCTGATTGCTAACAATAACAATGTCAACAAGTATCATCATAACTAAGCATCAAAGTATCATGATATCCAAGTGTCATCCAACAGTATCATAAAGTCCAAATACATCCACGAAACTGTCCAAAACAAAAGCAAACTGAGGGGCACTACATCCTCCCCCTAAGGCCAGACTTACTCCTGGAAGCCTGTAGTAGATATGGGTATAAATCTCTCATCTTGGAAGCATCCTCCCATGTTGCAAAAGACTCATCATTTAGATCCCATTGAACCCTAACCTGCTCAATGTCTCATCCCCTGAGGGTGTGTCATTTGTGTTGAATGATGCCCATGGGCTCCAAAGCCAGTTGTTCGTCCTCTACCTGTAATGCATTCCAATCAAGGACATGAGATATATTTGGGTAATATGGTATGAGCACATAAATGTGAAACACATCATGAATGCGCAAGAGACTGAGCAGAAAAGCAAGATGGTAAGCTACTGGACCAATCCTCTCCAACACCTCAAAAGGCCCAATGAAGCGCGGTGAGAGCTTAGAGCCTTTTCCATAACATATCAAACTCTTTCGCGAATGTATCTACAAGAACACCCGATCTCCAACTAAGAACTGATGGTCCACCCTCTGAGCATCTGCATATTTCTTCTATGTGTCCTGGGTTGCCACCAAATGCTCTCTAATACGAATCACCTATTGCTCCATCTCCTAATGCATCTTTGGACCAAGAAGAAATCTATCCTCCAAATGATCCCAACTCAACAAGGTCTGACAAGGACGGTCATATAACACCTAAAAGGGAGGCATGCCAATAAAACTGTGATAACTATTATTGTATGCAAACTCCACCAAATATAGGTAGTCCTCCCAATGAGACTGCTAATCCATAACATACATCTGAATCATATCCTTGAGGATCTAATTGACCCTCTCGGTCTGCCTGTCAGTCTTTAGATGATAAGATGAACTAAAGTTCAATCAAGTCCCCAATGCATTCTACAAGGACGTCCAAAGAGCTAAAGTAAACAATGTATCTCTATTTGAGATAATCTTGTGAGGAATACCATGCAACTTGACAATTTCCTCCATGAAAATTATGGCCACTGATGAAGCATTGTATGAGGATTGGATATGAGAGAGGGGTGCCACCTTCGTCAACCTATCCACAGTGACCATAATGGCATCATGTCGATGGGAAGAAATAGGAAAACAAATAATAAAATCTAATGATATAATGTCCCATTTCTACTCGAGAACTAGATGGGGCTGCAAAAGACCTACATGATGCTAATGTTCTACCTTTACTCTCTAGCACTCCAAATATCTAGACATAAAATCAGCAATATCCCTCTTCATTTCGACCCAAAAGTATAGTTGTCGAAGGTTTGCATGCATCTTTTTGACACTCGAATGAGCAGAACAGGGTGCCCGATGTGCCTCTGACATGATCAAAGTACAAATATCTCTTGAGGAAGAAACATAAATATGACCGAAGTGCAGCAAAATTCCATCTAACTCAAGGGAATATCCTAAAAATTTTCCCACTAAAACTCTACCTGACTCCACCTTCGTCCTCACCTCCTAATACTAGCTATCTATAGGAAGTGCATAAAAGGATCTGAATCCTCAACTCCACCCCAAGATTCACTGCTGAAAGCTGATGTCTCTGACAACTAAGAGCGTCCACCACCACATTTTCCTTTCCCTGAATATAATTCACCTCAAACTCATACTCACATCGGAACTCCATCCACCGTCTTTGCCTCACATTCAGATTAGGATGCGTGAAATTATATTGCAAACTATGGTGATCACTGTGCAGCTCAAATCGATTCCCCAAAAGAAAGTGTCTCCATCTCGTCAATGCATGAACCACAACGACTAACTCCATATCATTATGGGATAGTTCATCTCGTGATCCTTGAGTTTGCGAGACTCATAGGAAATCACGTGACTATCCTACATCAACACAACTCCCACACCCTCCAAGGACACATTTGTACAAACTACAAAATTACCAAGAGGATCCAAAACTGCTAAGATAGGTGCAATGGTCAACCTCTCCGTAAGAGTCTGAAAAGTTTCCTAGTACTACTCTGATCAAATAGATTTCTTCCCTTTCCTCTAAAGAGAAGTGATGGGGTGGGCTATCCTCGAAAAACCTTGTACAAATCAACGATAATAACCTACCAAACCCATGAAACTGCAAACCTCTACCACATTAGTGGGTGCAGGCCAATAAATAATAGCTTGGATCTTTGAAGGATCCACATAAATGCCCTCACTAGAGATAACATGACCCAAATACTTCACCTTTATCTGGAAGAATTCACATTTCTCCACATTTTCATACAACTAGTTCTCCCACAGACATTGTAGCACCTAATGCAAGTGCTCTTCATGCTCCTCTAGAGTCCTCGAATAGATCAAAATGTCATCTAGAAATACCAAAATAAATCTATCATGGTAAGTATGGAATACACCATTCATGAAACTCATGAATACAGATGGTGCATTCATCAACCTGAATGGCATAACAGTGAGCTCATAATGTCTGTATCGAGTATGAAATGTAATCTTATGGATGTTTGCCTTGAATATATACAATTGATGATATCCTGAATTAATATCAATCTTCAAGAATACCCTAGCACCTTTGATCTGATCAAAGAGATCGTTGATCCTCGGTAATAGATACCTGTTCCTCATCATCACCTTATTCAACTATTGGTAATCAATGCATAATTAAAGGGATCCATCCTTCTTCTTCACAAAAATCACTTGTGCTCCCCAAGGAGAGACACTAGGATGAATAAAACCCTTTGCCAACTCCTCAAGCTACAACCGAAGGTCCTTTAGCTCCTGAGTGGTCATCTGGTATGGGGCTTGGGAGATAGGCTCAGTCCAGGTACAAGATCAATCTTAAAATCGATGTCACGCTTAGGTGGCATCCCTAGAATCTCACTAGGAAAGACATTAGCATACTACCTCAGAATAGGATGACTATCAAGAGACACCTCCCGGCTCTCTCCTAACTCCAAATCATTAACTGAAATTGCAAACAACTGACATCCCTTACACATACACCTCCTCAACTTGGTAGTGGAGATCATACATAAGGAAATAGGCCTCTGAACACTAACTACCTCAACCTCACTGCTATAATTATCTACACATTGCACTAACTTATGATGACAATCTATTATTTCTCTTTGAGCCTCTAACCAATCCACGCCCAATACAATATTGTAAAACCCAAGGGGTATAATGTAAAGGTCTATTGTGGTGCAAAGAGATCCAATCCTCAAACCAAAACCATGAATTAGAGACTGAGCTATGACCTTAGCACCGAAGGCCAACTTGATCTACCACCTATCATCCCGTTTCACTGCCACTAGTCCATGTTGCGCTACTAAAGAAGGAGAAATAAAGTAGGCTAAAGCACCTAAATCAAAGAGAATAGAGACTCTACTACCTTGTAACACACATGAAGTATCAACCACTGTACCCTGATGCTCGGCCTAGTGGTTATCAACCACTACAAATACTTTGTGTGCTCTGCCTACATCTCCTACTATCATCTCTGAAGCCATCGACCTCTGGTGAAGCTTAGATGTGCCCTTATGAGGACATTGTCTAGCAATGTGACCCTGCTGACCACAAGAGAAGCACCATGTACCTTTGTCAAAAAATCTACCTCCTGGAGGTGTACTAGACTTCTAAAAACTGCCTCTACCAGTTGTAGATTGTGATCTTTGAGCTGACTGATCAGGATGGTAATGTTGGACTCTCTGTCAATTCCAATTTTTCCTAGATTGAAATCTATCACCATGCCAAAATGAGAGCTCTTATGTTTTGACTACGAGTGCTGCTGTTGCTAGTCACCCTTAGTGGGTGCATGGTGACTCCTAGAAGGACCTGCTGATTGAGTCTAGCCACCTCAAGAACTGAAACCTACTAGAGGTGCACTGCCAATCTGCACACTTGTATGACCACCTAATTCCATAACCAAGTTTTCCTCAACTATACGAGCCTTCTCCACAACCATCTCCATAGTTTTCAGCTTAAACACTCGGACAACCCCACTGATATAGGTATTCAAGCCCCTGATAAAGTGATGTACTAACATGCCCTCATCATCACTTATGCCAGCATACTTCTTAAGCTCATAAAATCTCCACTCATACTGCTCAAATGACATCGCCATCTACCTCATCTCATGGTACTCATCTGCATGACGTTGTCACCAATGATCAGACAAGAATTGAGCTTTGAATCTCTCTAAGAACATCTCCCATGAGACTGAATCTATATCCAAATAGAGCTTCTGCTCCTCCAAACACCGCCACATGGAAGCAAAACCTCAGAGATGCATGATAGCACACCTAGCCTTGGTGTTTCTACCATATGGATGCATAGCAAAACACCTATTTAGATTAATTAACCATGTCTCAGCCTCCAAACCACTACCAGTCCCATCAAACATAGGAGGAAGAGTTCTCAACAGATCCCTCATATGTCCAGCTAAAATTGCCTCCTGCTATGCAACAACATCCTTTCTCCTGAGATACCTCTCCCTCTCTCTAACCACCAACTATTCTCCCTACGGTCTTAGACCAAGATGGTTAAGAATATCCTCAAGTAAGTGATGCAACTATGTTCCTTCCAATCTCGGCTGACCCAGATTATGATCTCCACCCCCTTGATTATTCTGGGAACTCTATTGTTCCTCACGATCAGACTCATGGGAGCTCTGAGGAGGAGAGTCCTAGAAATTAGCCCCACAGCTAGCACCACGACCTTTACTGCATCCCTGACCTTGACCCCGACACCTAGGCATGATCCTACACATACACCACCAGGGACAAGTTCAGGGTGTTAGATGAGGTCAACAAGGGAAAACATAAACTTTAGAATTCAACATTGCTAAGATAACCTAATGGGCTCTCATATATACCAAGATTACCCAGTGTTAGAACTTGGGCTCTAATACCATGTGTAATGCCTTGCCACAGGACCCTAGAGGACAACACACTAGCTGCACATAAAAATGGTTTAATTTTTTTAAAAAGTAAAAACGTATTAAAGATGACAAATGAACATTAACTCGTATTCTACCTAAGTCCTCTAAGGTACGTAACTACATTACTAGAATCCCATAAACCATATTGATAAGAATTAAAATTCATAGCATTAAATCATACAAACTAGCATTATGAGTTATCCATATCATGTCATTAATAATGTATAATAAAAACCATCTAGTTAGCTAACATATGCCATAATCATCATCATATAATCAGTTCCATAAGAGAATCTAACATTAAATTTGTAAGAGAATATAACAAGAGTGGTAAAACATATCTAAATTTACATAAAGTTAAATAATATCATCTCGAACCGCATTCAGGTATCCTGTCGCACTAAGAAATTCCTCCAGATAAGATATCCTAAGTAGTAACTTCTCAAGATACCTAAACCCTAATAAGTCACTCCTCAAGATATAAAATCTTGAGTACTTCTCAAATCAAACGATGCCCTCAAGGTTCACTGGCAACATTACTCATCAGAACTCAAAACATATATCTCTAAATCATAATGTGAGAAGTAACATCATTAATCATAACAAGTCATCCATAGCTACTATTCAAATCAATTTCATTAGCTTTATCAATTACAATAGAAATTTCCACGATAAGTTACAATGTTACCTCATTACATTGTGAATAGCAATATCTCCTTGAACATATGTGAGGAGAGTATATTAGAAGTATAATATATGATACATGAGAGTAATGATACAATATAAATACATGAAATGTAATCCACAAGAACTGGGACAAGTGTAGAAGTCTTCAAATCCAGGAGTAGTCACCACGAACATGAACAAGAGAGGGAACCCAATGGAGTACAAGGCACGTTCCACCTGACCATGTGAAACCCTAAGGTCCACTCCCCATGCTAGGAGATAGAGAAAGGGTCCCACCACCATAATGACAACAAGTAGACAATCCACTAACACAACAAGACTAGAAAGAATACAACAAGTAAGTACAATATAACACCACACATCAATGATACTACATCTAGAGGAACACATATACATCACATGGAAATACAATCATGGGAGTACTAGGTTGTAGCAGGGGAGAGTGTCATCGAATGGTCCTAACATGGGTTGTCCTGGCAGTATTTCTCTAGACATTGGCCCCCATCTATGGTTGTCCTGATAGTCGCACATTCGACGCCGACTCCATAGGGTGACACATGCAGGACCAATTATCCTTTCGTGGGGATAAGGAAATTGGTCTTGCCGATGAGGCCTTCTCCACCAATCCTTAGCCTAAATGAGCACTACATGCATGAGGGAGGTATCCAATTATCTTAGTTTAAGTGAAATTCTACCCAACCCCTAGTTAATTAATTAGGTTATCACTTGATTAGAAAACTCCCATATGGGTTGTCCTAGACGCCACTTTGTGCGCCGACACCCATTGGAAGTCACTCCCCCTTCTACAACTAGGAAACCAAAATAAAAAGACAAGGCCAACTTTCACAATCACAAAACCACCTCAACTTACATAACAAGGTGAGGCACAACCCATCTGGCATACAAGTTCAACCACATTGGAGAATATACAGTGCAAGGCTAATGGTCAATGTACTCTCATTTAATACATAAACCACCATCTCAAAATAAACAATCATTTACTTACTTCACATATACAATTCAAATCAATAATAGAATTACGGAAACTAAAGTGGTTTAATAATATTAAACCATTCAAATCATATTACATAATATTCATCTTAACCATTTTAAAAATATTTTATTCCACATAACTAATCTTTCATTTACACAATGCACTATTTCACCTATTGGATCAAAACTACCAATTAGATATTCAACTAAATGAATATATATATATATATTCAACTATATGAGGGTATACATAATTGTATTATTTTTCTACACTATTGTTTTCCCACATTAAACAGTCATAACAATCACAACAGTAATTACATATAAAAGTATGCTTATATATATTTATATATATATAATATAAATATAAATATATGAAGTTAAATATTTTATTTTCCTACTACTATTAATAACTATACTTTTCCAATCCTGAAGAATAACACGAATGAGATTAAATGAATCCATCTATATAGATATAAACTAATAATAAGTAAACAAACTGTTATCATAAGAGGAAGAGGCACTGATCAAACAAAACTTATATTGAATGAGGACCACTGCTATCACATGTAATTGACATATCGAATACCATATAGAGGTTACCTCAACTGGGAACTAATGTCTACCTATGAATATCAAAGGATAAGCTTATTGATTTGATATATGCAAATAGATTAAGAAAAAGGGCAGAGGAGAATATACAAGTCATCATAAGAGCATAGAAGTAATCAATATTAAATATATGGCGTAGTAAATTAAATCATAGTGATGGAAAATGAAATGGTTGCACTTCCTAATGAAATCGATCCAAGCCATTGAGGATTCAAGATATAGGACAAGTGTTGGTAGAGAGGAAACCATGTAACCCATACAAGACTGGGCTTACATAGCAAAAAATAGGAATACAATATAAAGGCAGAGTATAATGACGCACATTCAAAGGAAAAAAATAATAGGAATCAATTTGTTTCCAAATGCCAACTGATTTAATACGAGTATCAGGTAGCAATACCGAAATAGATGAAATAAAGATGGATAATCTAACAATGGAAACTACACGGATTCTATTTATCAATATGTCTTGGTTTAAATATTTGGTTTTGCAGATAGGTACTCATGAATTTTCCAAGGAGTTTACAATCTGAACCTACTATGATAAAGCATATGATTCAAAATAACAATTATATGCCTAAAATGAAAAGAAACACAGAATCTAAAGGCAACGATAAGCAATACAAAATTCTCAATGCAAAAGGGTCATGACTACTCTATCGACCAAGACATGATAAGTTTGCCATGGTAGCCTCGACTGCTCTGAAGCAAATGAATTTCTCATGTTTAATTTTATTGTCATTACCTACACTGAGTATCTATCAGAGCTGTGTATTTAAGAACAGAAGAAAGAGGAGGGCATTCTATTGGATTTCTCATCACAAGAGTGACATCGAAATAGAAACAACGAGGTTTTTCCCCATTTCAAGAATTAATTGAATGCTACGCACAATAAGAAGAAATGAATTTTCTAAAACTTTAGGAAACCATCAAATACTGATTTGCAGAATACACACAAATATTTTACAGAGATATTTCCAAAATTCCTCTTCAGGAATCTTTCTTTTAAAATTTATTTCAATATTAGAACAAACAGAGGCAAATTTAAGAAGCGGAGGAACCTGGATAAAATCGTTTAGTTGATTGAAGATTGATGCAAAGCTCAATTCCAGTCCCCTATTGCAACTCAAAAATTCAACTTTCAACACCTTCTGAGACTCCACACACTATATCAACCCCCAATCTCCAAAACTTCCAAACTTCTAAGAAATTTTTCAAGAACATGAAAGATTATTCACGACAGAGCTCCAAGATTAGTTTTTTCCCAAAAATAACCAAAAGCCCCTCTCCCAGTTAACTCTAACTAATTTTATTTATTACCTCCCTTTATCTGTAACTGGATCCACTCTATAAATAAATTAAATTATTTTCTATATCTTATCCATTATCCACAACTTCCATTATATTATTATTTTTATAATTTTCACCTTGCCTTATAGTTTGCACACATAATTAACTCAACTAATAAGTATTTAATTTATTAATTTAATCCCTTCATTTTAAATTGCTTGCACAATAGAATAATTAACATACTTAATTATTTCTTTCTTAAACTATAAGTTTTAATTTATTTAAATTAAATAAAACATTAATAATATTTATTAAAATTACAAATTATATAAAGACATTTATTTAAATTTATTGAATACTTTTATCCGCAATACTCTTTCATTAAATATAAAATATATCAAAGCATCAATCAAACAACTAGAATAATGGACCAAATATCCAATAGTACCTGACTGTGAAATGGAAGGCAAATGACAACAACATCGACAAACTAACTCAAACTAACCACACAAATAGGAAATGACAAACAAACATGCATCCTTGTCAAGGATGATGGCTCGACATGGAGAACCTGATGCTATCTCTGAATCAACAACCTCCATTGGGTATGAAGCATGCTCAAACCTGGAAATTTAGGTGAAGTCGATGCCTAGTACCTGCAACCTATAGCAAACCACATGGTTGAATGTGTATATAGACAAACAAGCAAACACATCGTGAAGGAAAAATCGCAGCATCACAAGGCAGTTGCAAGCGAGTGATGCGACCCTATTCCCCTTCACCAGTACATCAACACACAATAAACAACTATCAAAACATGATGAGAACATACATCTAACAGTGAAATAATACTCATATCAATGATAACTCACATAATCAATTACACCGATCTACTAAACATGGTATAATCATAAAACATCGGATATAACAATGTCAACAAGTATCATCATAACTAAGCATCAAAGTATCACAATATCCAAGTGTCATCCAATAGTATCATAAAGTCCAAATACATCCAAGTAACTATCCAAAACAAAATCAAACTGAGGGGCACTATAAGTATTTAATATAATACCTTCACCATGGTCACTCATAGGGACAAAAATAGTGTCACCTCTCATATTAGTAAGAGGGGATTCAAAATTGTGAAATGAAATTACCTCACTAGCTTGATTAATTAAATTAATAGCACTAACCACATTCAAAGTATTTGGAACACTAACAAATATATTTTAAATATTACCATTTAAAAAAAATGGTTAGCAACTAAACTTACATCATCCCATTATATAACTCGTAGGCCATATCAATTATCAAACCTTCATCTAAATGTTTATTATTTGATAATGAGAAACTTCAAGTGTATAAATTATTAGGTAATACTACCAAAATTCATTGTAGGTAAAGTAGACCTTGAATATACCTTTGTATCTTTATTTTCCCCTTTGTGTAGGAAAATATCACAACACTCATCATCTTCTTCTTCTTCATTTGAATGTGTTCCCTAGTTAAATTATAAAGTAGATTTTTCCTTATATTTCAACCACTCCTTGGTACATACATTTTATTATATCTAAGTGGAACTTTATCTTTCGATTCATCCAAAGGAATGTTAACGTCAATGGATTAATAATATCATATTCCTTCTCCATAATCAATAGTCCATTAGCTCTAATTTTACTCATAGATTCTTATCATACAACCATATATATTATAATTGTCACTATATGGTTTTTCATAATGTTTATGTCAAAGGTTCTTAACAATTTTTTTGTAGGATGAAATTTCTAACTCTACCCTATTGGTTGTAACATATTTGTGGTAATTTATCAAAACTAAAAGATCTAATTATATCTCCAATATTTTAAATTTAAATAAATTTATAAGTTTATCCCATGAGTTTGGATGGAGTGGTAGGGATCTGAACATATATTTCTTTGACACAAAATAAAATCAATTGAATAAAAAAAATGAAAATATATTTCACATTTGGCAATCCCGGGAGCACATAGATAGGTAGGATATGAGGACTAATGAGAGTACCTTTAACCATGATGAGTACATGTGTATTAGGTAGATCTATCAAGCGAGTAACTTACATTATTTGAGTTTTTTAAAGTATTGCATTCAACTTCACCACAAACTCCTTGTGCACCTTCTCTCACACTATGTGGTAAATTTAATTACTTATCATTCTTATCTCACTCTCATATCTATTATCATGAAGAATATTTTAAATAAAATGCACTAGCTATGGGATAATTTATCACTTCAGATTCCATCACCAAATCGAAATCCAAGTTATTCTTTGCTTGTTTTTGTGTGAATATTTGTGTGGATAAGACTCTTCTTAACTCGATTAAGCTTTGTTCTAAGTTTGGCAACTGGACCCAATTAGTATGCTACGAAAATGTTGTTGTTTATTGTCAGAAGTGTGCTAAAGTTGGTCACCTTATCTCTGATTGCAAATCTTCGTTTAATCGGGAGCCTAACCCGGGTATTACTATAGGTAGTCCCTGGCCTCCTGTGGAGAATATTTTACCAAAGGATGGTGTCCCTTTGGCCAAGTCCCCGAGTGTCTCACCTTCTTTTAGTGATTCCCCTGCTGGTCTAGTGGATCCCCGTGTGAGTCTTGCCTCTTTAACTCTAAATGAGTCTTGTAAATACCCAGGAGATTAAGGACACGACCCCTGGCCTCGTTTCTGGTCGGGATGAGGTTGTTGTTGGCCCCCTACTGGAGGTGGGTTCAACTGGGACAAGTGAAACAATGGGTGAAGAAGGTGAGATATGGGAAGACAAGAGTAATGGAGTTGTAAATGAATCTATAGAGAATGCAGAGGGTTTGTTACTGGAGAAAGCTACGGAGGAAGAAAATTAGACAACCTTGAAGAAAAGAGGGAGGAAGAAGAAGGTGGATGTGGGAGGTGATTCTAAGCCGGGCAGACCCACCAAGAGACATACTAGGTTGAGAGAGACTACAAATGATATTTCCTTAGGTAAATAGAGGACATTGGATGTGTCCTCTAAGAAAGGTTAGAAATGAAGGTTATGTCTTGGAATGTTTGTGGGCTCAACAACTCCCACAAGCAACTTGCTCTGGAGAACTATGTTCTTGAACATAAAATTGACGTGTCTCTACTACAAGAAACCAAGATAAAGAAGACAAGTTTTGATAATATTTCTAAGCTTATATAGCATGGTGCTTCCTACTTCTATAGTGATGCTGATGGGGCATTAGGTGGGCTTGTAGTGCTTTGGAACCCCTCCAGGTTTACAGGTTCTGAACTTTTCCACTGCAAGAGTAGCGTGGGAGTTTCTTTCTCCTATCTAGGTGGAACTTGGTCCCTAATCAATGTTTATGCCCCTAACCAGAGAAATGCTAAGAGTGCTTTATGGCAGGATCTTGTTGATTCGATTAAAAATAATATTGACTCCCATTGGATGGTGGCTGGGGATTTCAACTCTCCTCTTTATCCTTCAAAGAAAAGTGGTGGTCTGGTAGATTACTCAGATATGGCTGACCTACAAAAAATTTTGAGCTCTTCTAGCCTAGTTGAAATTGATCTTTCTGGCCAAGCCTTTACTTGGTCTAACAGGCATTTAGGTGAAAATTTGATACAAGTTCGACTGGATCAATTCCTCTGTTCCTGTCATTGGACTAGCCTGTTGAGTACTAATCTCAGAGCCCTTTCCAAAATGGTGTCTGACCATAATCGTCTATTGTTGATCTCCAATGATCGATTTGCTGTGGGTCTTATCCCGTTCTGATTCGAGATAATGTGGAATTCCCATCCTAATTTCAAGAATAAAATTGTTGAATGGTGGAACATCCCTGTGCGTGGCTCCCCCATGTTCAAGATATTCTTCAAACTTAAACATATAAAATGCATGGTAAAAGGTTGGAATAAGTATTTTTTTGGTGATGTTTTCCAAAAGAAAAAGATTATAGAGGAAAAATTGAACATCTTACAAAGGAAAATGGAGGAAGGAGATGACAGTCAACAAACTCACAACTAGGAAATTGAGAATAGGAAGGAGTGGGAACAAATCCTCAAAAAAAGAGGAAATCTTATGGAAACAAAAATCTAGGGTCCAATGGCTAAAAGAGGGCAATAGGAATACCTCCTTCTTTCACGTGTCGACAATCAAACATAAGAAAATGAATCAAATTGCTAAACTAACTAATTTAAGGGGTGAGGTGATAGCTATGCCTACCCAGATTGGCCTTTTGGCTGTTGATTACTTTCAGGAGGACTACTCGACTCTTGCTATGGTGCCCAACCTAGTAATGGATAATTTGTTGTTAAATCACCTACCGACCATCATTACCCAAAATGATAATCTTGGGATTCTTAGTGTTGTTACTCTAGAGGAGGTTTGGTTGGAAACTTTTAGTATGGGGGCATTCAAAGCTCTAGGGCCCAATGGTTTTCCCCTTGCTTTCTCTCAAACCTTCTGGGAGATAGTGGGTGAGGACCTTGTTTTGGTTGCTCGTGACTTCTTCAAAACTAGTAAAATTCTCAAACAACTGAACCACACCTTCATTTCTCTAATCCCTAAGATTGGTAATCCTCAATCCATGTTTGATTTTTGACCTATTAGCCTATGCAATACCTTTTACAAAATCCTCTCCAAGATTTTGGTGAACCGAATTAAACCCCTTCTTGACAAACTCATTAGCCCCACTCAAAAAGGGTTTGTTCCTAGTCATCATATCTTGGATGCTACTGTGACCACCCATGAGCTCCTCCACTCCATGGACAGATGTAACTATGAGGGGATGGTCCTCAAATTGGATATTTCAAAAGCCTATGACAAGGTTATATGGGACTTCATCCCTAAAGTCTTGACCAAGTATGGGTTCAACCAACCTGCGGTCAAACTTATAATGGAATGTGTTACTATGGTTAAGTACTTTGTTCTGGTCAATGGGGCCCCCTTTGGGTTCCTCTCTCCTAGTAGAGGGATCATATAGGGTGATCCCCTCTCACCCTATCTATTTATTATGATAGCGGATGTGTTGAGCAAGAACTTTGCTAGTTTGTTGTCAAAGGGTTCTATTAAAGGCATCAAAGTTGCCTCTTCTTTGGACTCGATTGTGATACAACAATTTGTGGCTGACACCTTTCTTTTTGGGAAAGCCTCTATGGTTGAAGCCAGAAAATGGAAAAATTGTCTTAACAACTACGTTACCTGCTTTCGTCAATGCATTAACTATAATAAAAACATGATTTATTTCTTTAACAACACTCCTAACTTGCAAGCCAGGGTGACTGCGGTTTTGAGTTGCTTGAGTGGGACTCTTCCTTCAGTTTACCTTGAGCTCCCTCTCACTGTTAAGGAGGTTACCCTTGACTTTTGGAACTCGGTGCTTGAAAGAATTCAATGGAAACTTGTTGGATGGAAAGGTTCCATTCTTAGCCATGCAGGGAAGCTTCAACTTCTTTATGTTGTTCTTCAAGGTATACCAATTTACTTCCTCTCTATTTTCAAGATACCCAAGTATATAATTGAGAAATTTGAAAAAAATCAAAGGAATTTCCTCTAGTCTAGGACTGAGGATAAAAATAAATTTGCCCTGGTAAAATGGGAAAAGGTTTGCCAGCCCAAACATTGTGGTGGTCTTGGGATCAAGGACATTACCAACACTATCAAGGCTTTGATGGCCAAGGTGGGTTGGGATCAAATAAGGAACACTAAGGATTGGTGCAAAATCTTGAATTCTAAACACCTTCAGAACAAGCCTTTGGTCAGCTGCCTTTCTGAGGTTCATCCTCAGGGTTCCTTAGCCTAGAGGAGCATTTCCAGAATGCAAAGTATTCTTAGAAGAGGGATCAAATGGAAGATAGGAAATGGTAATAAGATCAGGTTCTAGGAAGATCCTTGGTTACTTGACACCCCTCTGGAAAATTATGGTTTTAGGAATCTCAAGAGGCTGGCCCAGAGGTTCTTCGGTATCTACATTAGGGACTATGTTCTTGGGAATCTTGGTGCTAGGGTGTGGAAGGATTTATCCCCTTTCTGCCCCTTTCCTAGGATCTTTTTTGCTTGGCTAGGACTCTTCAGGATTTACTTTCTCTTACTAGGCTTCCCTCATCCTACTTGGGAGATGAATTCTTCTAGACCTTTGAAAAATAGGGTGATTTGTTTGTCAAATCGGTGTACAATCTGCTGAAAAACTAGAGTACTATAGTTGATTCTTGGAAGAATATTTGGAACCACCATATGATCCCTAAAGTCAATTTCTTCTAGTGAACCACCTATCATAACAAGATCTTTACAAATGGAAGATAGGAAATGGTAATAAGATCAGGTTCTAGGAAGATCCTTGGTTACTTGACACCCCTCTGGGAAATTCTGGTTTTAGGAATCTCAAGAGGCTGGCCCAGAGGTTCTTCGGTATCTACATTAGGGACTATGTTCTTGGGAATCCTGGTGCTAGGGTGTGGAAGGATTTATCCCTTTTCTGCCCCTTTCCTAGGATCTTTGTCGCCTGGCTAGGACTCTTCAGGATTTACTTTCTCTTACTAGGCTTCCCTCATCCTACTTGGGAGATGAATTCTTCTAGACCTTTGAAAAATAGGGTGATTTGTTTGTCAAATCGGTGTACAATCTGCTGAAAAACCAGAGTACTACAGTTGATCCTTGGAAGAATATTTGGAACCACCATATGATCCCTAAAGTCAATTTCTTCTGGTGGACCACCTATCATAACAAGATCTTTACTCAAGATAATTTGAGGAAAAGAGGATTTCAGATTCCCAATAGATGTTTATTATGTAAATGTTGTGAGGAAACTATCGATCACTTATTGTTACACTGCCCCTTTGTTGTTGAAGTTTGGGGATTGGCTTTTGAAAGATTGGGTATTCTTTGGAACATTAGCAAGGATATCAAATCCTTTATTTTGGGCTGGTGTGGTCCTTATATTCACCCCTTACTAGGTGAAATTTGGAACCAGGTCCCTCCCATTTTCTGTTGGTGTTTATGGAAGGAAAGGAACAACAAGATATTCAGGAACACTGAGATGAGTTCTAAGGAGGTCTTTGGTATTAGTGCCTGCCTTATTGAGGAAAATATCTCCATCTTCGATGGGAAACTTCCAGAGAAGGGACCCACTGAATGTGAAATTAGAATGGTGTAGGCTTGGCATCAGAAGTTGGATGCAAGCTCTTTTGACAACTCCAGATCCCTAGCTAGGAGTAACACCAATTGGGATCCTTCAGATAGAGGATGGTTTAAAATCAATTTTGATGGGGCCACAAAGGGAAACCCAGGCAAAGCTAGTATAGGGGTGTGATTAGATATTTCAGAGGTAATTTTGTGGTAGGTTATGCTGGGGGAATTGGCTTCCAATCTTCTTTGACTGTGGAAGCTCGTGTGCTGCTCAAGGGCCTACAAATTGCTTCTTCACTAGGGATCGAGAACCTTCACATGGAAGGTGACTAAAAGTCCATTACCGATGCTGTGAACTTTGGCAAACTGCTTGGATGGAGTACGAAGGATATTCTCTTGGATATAAGGCTTTTTTTTTTTTATCTAAGCTAAGGTTAAGGAAAATTACCCACATTTGTAGGGAGGTTAATCAAGTGGCAGATGCCTTCGCTAACTTTGGCACCTTCTGGAATTGCTCTAAATGTTGGAGGAATCTAGGGAACTTACCACCAAGAATTCAAGACCTTATCTTGAAAGAACAAAGCCCTCATTTGTTATGATGACTTCAAATTTCTTGATTATGGGGGTTGTTTGGGGGGTCCACATGGTTGTACTTTGGGCTTGGTGGTTGGGCATAAAATATGAGGTGGCCTACGAGTGGAAAAATTCAAATTTGTGGGCTAATCCCGTGCTAAATAATGGTGGCTTTACAATGAAGTATGACACGTACTTCGTAATTATGAATTTGAAAGGCCGTACCTTGCGATATCTCCTCATGGGGATTGTGTTAAATTATCATTTCATCCTCAAGCCTGGGGATTTAAATTTTGATGTGATGGCTCATTATGAGGGAAAGCTCCCTTTTGTCTCTTTCGTTTCTGCTATTTTAACACAAAATTCCCAACCCGCTTACCTTGTTATTACTAAATTTGGCCTAGTGGCCATTTTGGCTAGCATTTTGTGCAAAGATAACATGGCTTATGAACCTCGCTCTTCCATCATATCTTTCTTATCTATTTGTAATCATCTAAAAATCCCCATTTATGATATTGCTAAAATTATGATAGGTGATTTTCATTTTCACGCGTGTGACCTACGCACTACCTTGATTAACCAACGTAGCTTTAGTCACCCAATTATCCAACATGTGAAGAAAGCCCTTCGCTTAGCCAGTATCTCTAACATTTTTTTTCTTTTACAAGTTCTCTAGTTTTTTTTTTCTGTGCAGGTTGATATCATGGGTGGCGATCATGTGCGGATTGAGCCTGATAATTGCGATGAATTCTGAAAAAAATCATTGGTTTGGCACATCTGTGTTGAGGGAGGCTTAGCTCCCCTTATGGAAAATCTCGTGGGGCATGAACCTAACCTATCCGCGTAATTTTTCAATTCCTGGAAGGATCGAAGAGTGACGGTGGGAGGAATATCATTTGAAGTTAGTGAAGATGTGATTGTGCAAGCTACTGGGATGCAGAGCACAAGAAAAAAGTATCTAAAACACACTAGAACGCAGGATAATGACAACATGAACGCATTCTTTGTGGGGAGTGAGGAGCCAGTCTGCAACCAGTCGGGGTTTGAATGGGAAGCCCTTTCAAAGCCCTGGGACCAAGTTTGTTTGGCCCTCATGAAATACATGACGCTCGAAGGTAGATTTAAAACCTACTTTTTCTACCACTTCCCTCCATTGAATCATCTTAGGCATAAAGTTATTTTAAGTTTTTCGTTCTTTCTGCTTATCGATTTGGAAAGTTCAGTGGAAAAATGCAAGGAGACTGCTAGCATTAACCCAGAAGACATCCCTCCTCTACCTCTCCACCAGGGGCTTATCATGAGACTCTATCATTTCCACCTCACTTTATGCCCACCTAGGCCCATTTATGTTGTTCTTTTGGAGGATGTCGAACCCCTCGTTGTTGCTAACATCTCCCATGCTGAGTCAAAAGCCCCCATTCAAAAACCCCATTCGAATGATAATCCTAAACCTAAGCATGCTGCTAAAAAAATCAAAGGTAACGCTCAAACAAGTGATGTGGCCAGTTTGTGTGAGCTCAAGGCTACCTCGTCCAAAACTTCTTACAAAGCCACACCAAAGAAAAATGGAAAAGATGAGAAAAGGCCTTAATGGAGCCAATGGTGAAAGAGGGTAGAGGAAAAAATGTTGTGGGGAAGGATTCCAAGGGTGACACGGTGGTGGAAGTGACGATTATGACTGGTGGAGAGACCACTATTCGGAGGTCCCGGAGACTAGCAAAAAATAAAATAAAAAGATAGGTAGTGGTGGACTTAGAGGAGGAGCAGTCGAACAGTAAAGACTATGAGGAGGACATGTCTAAGGAGGAAGAGGAGGAAAATGTAAAAGGACCCCACACAATCCCTGACAATAGCAAAGAGCCAAAAGAGAACTCGTCCTCTAAGTATTCACACCCATTAGATACTGAGCCAGTTGAGAAACCAAAGGTCAATGATGAGGGAGAGGAGCGTCATGTGCTTGAAGAAAGAATGGAAAAGATGGATAAGAGATTCAAGGGCCTGAATCGCTTCACTATGAAGCTGGTTCATTTCGTCACCAACACTATGTCTACTGTGATAAAAGATGAGTTGGAGGGGAAAATGTTGATGAGAATCAAGAGTGGGTCAGGAACGAGGTTGTGGACCTCCTGTCTAAAACCTGGGATAATGCCAGTTAGTTGTTCTTTGTCTATGTTTTGGTTCTTTTGCTATTAGTCTGTGGTCAGTGTACTGTTATTTAGGTATTTCTATTTTTTGGCTAGCTTTTTTTGTTAATCTTGGACTTGATCTTTTTTGGCCCTTGGGGCTTGATGTGTAAAGGGTACAACACCCTGTAAATGCTGCTTACCGTATCAAAAACATGCACTAGAACCTTGGTACCTAGCCTTTAGTTTTAGGGAAGGTGAGAATTTGACAAAAATATTGGTTGCATCAATGAGATATGGTTTCATATAAAAATCCCCTCCATTTTTATCCTTTGCAAAGTATTTATTAAGAGTTACAAAAATAAGATTCCAATATAGTTTGGAACAACTTATTTCTCTAAAGTAATGTGTAACTATAGGACGATATCTCCAATAAAATGGATGCAATACTTGTGACCAAACATTGTACACATTAACTCCAAGATAACTTTAAAATATCTAGAAAAGATGTTAATTGAGTACTTTTTCAACCTACTATATTTAGGCACATCCACCTTATCTCTAGATATCATCATATAAGTGAAACACTCCCTTTTTTTCTACCAGTCAACATCATCATCACATTTAGGAAATAGGGATAATAAGTATGTACCTAATGATGATCATCATGTATATCCCTCCTAAATCAACTATTTATTAAGATGAAATTAATGATTAATATATGATGTTAGGATAAATTAATGCTGATTGTTAGGGAAATAATTTTAGTGTATATAATAACCACTTCAATAATCTCCAAAGGCCCAATAAACTATGAGATAATTTTTTTGATTAACCAAGTTTGATAGAGAGTGTTTATAGTTTGATTTAGTAAGAACTTAATCTCCTACTAAAAAAATGTGAGGTACTCTTTTCAAATATATCTAAAGTTTTTGATTGTTTGAGGTCTCTTTTAAATGATAAATTATTATCTAAAATTTTTCATCATATTCTTGAAGTACTTCAATCCCTTGATAGAAATTCTATTTTCCAAACTATCCCAAACAAGTGGTGTTCTTCTATTTTTTCATAGAATGCTTAAAAGGCATCATTTTAATTGAAGAGCGATATAGATTATTATATGAAAACTCAAAAAATAAAGATAATATTCTCATTTGATAGGTGATCTATCACATACATGCATAAAATATCTTCAACTACCTAATTGACCCCTTTTTTGGTCATTAATTTTTGGATGGTAAGTGGAACTAAAAATTAGATTGTTTTCAAATGTTATCATCATTGTATTCTAGAATTATCATATAAAAAAAATCTCAATAAGAGATAATTAAATTTGTACTCCCATGTAACCTTACCACCTCTTTCATGAATTTAGTTTCTATAGTAAAAATATCAAAATGATCATTCCCAACAATGAAGTGGGTAAATTTGGTTAGTTTGTCCACCATTACTAGAATGGTGTCCTACCTTGATATTAATTTTTGGGCAAACTTGAAATGAAATTCATACTAATTATCAACCACCAATGGCCCAAAATTTCATGTGATTACAATATACCACTAGGTGTGCATTTTCTACGTTCACCTTTTGAAACTCTAAATATCTGGCCATGAAGTAATTTACATTTGCTTTATTTTTGGGCCAAAAAATTATTATTTCAAATTGTGCAATATTTTTTCTACTCCAAAATGAGTATGAGATGGTGTTTTATGTGCCTCATACATGATTATATGTCTTAAATTTTTATTTTCTATGACATAAATGCATCTCTAATATCTTGATAATCTAGTTACACCAAAACAATATCCTCATTTTTCCATTTCATATTTAGATAAAGTACTAATTTCCTAATAAAATGAATCAATTTTCTACTATTCAAAAATCATATTTCTCAATTCAAATTATAGACTAGTTATTTTAGGCATATGCTGTCATTTTCTTAACTCATTAGGAACATTATTTTATTTTTCTTTGAAATAAGAGATGTCAATATGAAAATCACAAAGTAATTATAGCCATGTTCGCTTGATGTCTCATGTGGTCTAATTTTATATGTTTAATTTCAATGTAGTTTTTTTATAAATTAGTCCAAATTCATGTTGTACATTTATGTTAAATTTGAATGTGTCTAAATAATGTATTTTGAAGGGGTGTTCGATGTGATTTTTAGTTCAAGTTGTACATTATTTAATGATCTATTTAAAACAAGTATCAATTTATTTTAAATATTTTATTTAAAAAATTAGTGCATTCAATGCTTCATGTTATGTAATTAGTTTGTTGATATTTTTCTTCTAATTGTTTAACATGCAGTGGCCCTTGATGGAGAAAATACCATTAGCTAATGAGTTTTTAATAAAAGATATTTTGGATAACCCTCGGCCTCAAAACCCCTCATCTCCACACTCTCCATCTCATAGCCCCCACCTCAAAACCTCTCATCTCCACACTCTCCATCTCATAGCCCCCACCTCAAAACCCCACACCCCCTCCATTTGATAAGTGATGTAGGAGCATCTAGGGGTACTAAGCAATCCTGCACAACCAAAAATATTTTACAATTTTATGCTTGTGTTTTGTTTTGATTTTTGATTGCAGGAACAATTTATTGAAATTCTCAACTCCTCCAACATAGTAGAATTTGGTGATGGATAATGAAAAAGAATCAATCAATTAATTGATTCACTTTTTTTTTTTGTTTTAAAAATATTTGAAGTGTTAATTTTCCAAAAAGGAAAACTTCCATGCCTAAGTCTATGAGTGGTATTTATTATAAAATTGTAACTCCATTCAAAAATTTAAAATCGCATCTTGTTGGAGGATTGGAATGCTGGGCATTGATGGAATGGAGAAAGTGGGTGTAAGACGGGATTTTTTTTTTGAATGTCATTGAATTCTCAAGCCAAAAAGAGGAAACCCATGCTCAAGAAGGAATAAGGGGCATTCTAGCAGTTAGTTTGACTGGAGTGTAGAGGAAGACGACTTTGGGTTGGATTTGTGAGACCCAATCTCAGTAAAAAAAATAGAACTTTCGCATTTAAGAAAGAAATAAAGAATTTCAAAATGTTCTAGAAAGTTGGGAAGGAAGTGCACAAAACCTAGAAATTGTTTTAGAAGATTCATATGAATGAGAGAGTAGTGATGTACAAAAAGTGATGGGTTTTTTTTCTTGTAATACAAAAAAAGAAGCTTTGTCAGGAAAAGAATGAGAAGAATATGTGAAAAATGGTGATTGCAAGTGAGGAGGAAGGATTTGATGTCATTTGCGGAGTGTTGTAGATTTTTGTATGTTGAAATCTCAGATTGAGACGAAGCCCATGAGCTTCACGTTTATGTAGTCATTTTCACCTATAAGAACTTATTGTATGTTGTTGATTTTGCTTTCATGTTTGAATAACAAAGCATATTGTTGCCTTCTTGCATAGTGTTGTGGTAGTTGTTTGATTTCAGATTTAAAGGGAGAGTTTCTCTACTTCATCAATAAGGATCAATTGCAAGCAAATAACAATATAAATATAAACAATATTTAAAAAAAAATTGATAAAAAATGAGCCTAATATGCCCCCCACCTATCACATTTTGCATCTTTGATGCAAACTATTGTTGACTCTATTTGACCCATTGATGTGGATTTAGATAGTTTATACGATGGAGAGAGGAGAGGAGGCAATTTTATGCAGATGGAATCTCATATAGAGAGATCCTAGATCTCCATATTACCAAAAAAACCATTTCCCCATATTTCATTGACCCTCATACTAATCAACCCATTCCTTAGATAGCCACACATTTTTGGGAGCAATGTTGGATGGTCTTTGATCATCCACCACACACTAATTTTGAGGGGCCGAGAAAATTATGGAAAAAGTTTGAGATGGGTCTAAAATCCAATTATTTTGATATGAGGTCATTTCAGGGAGTCGGTCGTGGCATGCCATAACATAGAGTAGGAGAACATATCGATCCTAATCGATGTGCTTTGATTCCACCCATTATTGATCCTATATCTCCTGGTATTCCTTTGCCATTTCAGGACCATGCAATGATTTCAACATTAGGAGCATTAAGTTCACTCTCAAGAGATCTCACTAATTAGGCTACCCGCATGGCAACTGACGTCAATGGTAGAGAGCACAGAGGAGATGGTCCTAGTAGCTCCCATGTGCCATAGCCATATTTTTTCCAGATATAGTCATCTATGTTATGGCCCTACTTAGGCATCCACTTTAGATTCACCTACATTAGAGGTGGAACCATTTGTGGATTTACTATGTTTCGATGATTGTCCTACACTGATATGTACATCGTTACATTTAATTTGTTTGAAATGTGTAACATTTATATGTATCAAAATTCATGTTTAATAGCATTAAATTATATATAATATTAACTTAAATTGTTTGGTGTAGATGCATGACTTTAGGATATCATCTTGTTTATATCATATTTGTTTTACGTCGACAATTGTACAAGTGGGCACACCTTACACTTAGGTAAACCAATATATATTGACCCTAGAAAACTACATATGTATAGATATAGTTTTAATTTAAAGTTGCATCATTCAGTTTCTTATTTATATATTTTAATTTACATCCATGTAATTTAATTCAAATGTACACGTGTGAAACAATATTGTGTCTATGAGGTCATGTGATATCCATGATTGACCAACCACAAGGTGTGGTGAGTGCTCCTGAGCCATCATCAACTATTATGCATGAGGCATCTCTGGTGTGTGTTTTCAAAAGTTATTTAAGTTTGAAATTTACATGTACTTTAAAAATCCACTAGATGTACTATTATTTTAAAATTTTAAAATCAAATTAAATTAAGTCTAAATTTAAATTTTTATATGTGTATGTTTCATACATATGTATATGTAGGATGATAGAAGTATCTTGATAGGTGCTAGCCATACTACTGATCAGGGTCATTTTCATGAGTCATCCATGTCCTTTGAGCTCCTAAACCTTACTAAATTTCCTATACAATTTCTAGGTCAAGTTCAAATATATATGATCAAAATCATTTTTTATCACTAATATTTTTTAAACTATTGTTTGCTTTATTTGAATATCTAGGAATTAGCAACTCATATGTTTGGTCCTCAATCGATAGTTATATCACCTGTTGAACAAAATGTGTCAGTAGATTCATATGATCAAATGGTAATTTATGCATACTTTCTAGTTTAGATTTAAAAATTTAATTTCACGATTTTATCAATTAAGCTAAATTATATCAAAATTTCTTTAACTTTATCTAATTTCAAGTTTCTTGAACTCTTCTACAACATGATACATGCTCATCTAGTTCACGTGGAACGAAGAGGACTCTTGATTTTACTAATGATCTTGACATCTAGGCCAGTTTTATTTTATGGACTATATGTATGCATACATGTGTATATTTATATTTTATTTATATTTGTGCCACTTGACTATATATGACTATGTACATTTCACATGTTATTTCATGTCCACTTTTAGACATATTTTAGTACATTTCATGATTTCTTTATGATCATCTATACTTATTTATATGTTGAATTTAATATTTTTGTAGATACATTTCCGTACATGTTTTATTCCAGACTAGCTCTAGATATCTAGCATTTTATGCGGATTTTAGTAGTTGATTATGCACTCACATACATTATGTTCATTATATTGATTAAATGCACTCACATATATTTTATAAATTTTCAAGTATGCACTATAAAATCATGTCTAATCAAATTACAATATTTAGATGCCATTATTGAATGAAGTTTTTAATAATTTAATTTAAACTATAATTTCATTTGTCACAATTAAATACATACCTTGGATAGAAAATAACTCCTCTTATGCACCTTATATATCCACATCTTGCATAAACAATTTAGATTTATAATGTGTACATAATGAATTTTAAGTGTCTAGGCTCCAATAACACATCATTTAATATGAATAAATGATTAACTTTCAAAGTTCAATAAAATCACATGGTGTAATATTCCTAACATATGATTTTAACAACTACTAATTTGTAGATGGAATTCAAACACAACAAAATAGGCACAAGAGATATTACTCCAAAAATATGAAGAGAAATCTAGAATGCATGTATAATACATTGACTACAATTCAGAACAATGATCTGAAATGATTTACAATTATTTCCACAAATTCGATAACAACAATACCAAATTTCTTACAAAATCTTTAAAGCTCAAATGTAATCCTTAAATGAGAATTCCCTCAAGAACCAAAGGGGTTTCATCCTCCGATCCTAGTGAACACTGGGTTTTTGTCCTATGAACATAACTCCTATGGGTTTTCATCCACAGAAGGAAATAGAACACAAGTGTACCAAATTTACAAGAAAATGACATAATAATTTGATGCCCTAACATGAATTGATTTCCTGCATTTGTATGCTAACAATCTCCTTTGAGGAATAGGTCGGTCTTCAGCCTAATTGGCACTAAAGCCCAAATTTGAATTCTTAGCATGCAACATTAGGTTGGCCTTAAGGCCAATGCAACTTCCTTGGAAATAAGTGTGTCATCCTACAGACCCATCCACATGCTTTCCTTGCACTTTCCAACTTCCTAATTTATTTTTGTTACTACCACATGATCTTGTGATGTCTTATCCTTAAAGCTTGTAAGAGTGGGTGCTAGTTGACTAGCACAATCACCTTTTGTTAACGATATATTTTCACTTCCCAATCCTCTAGTCTCAAGTTTTGGATATGATGTACAAGTGCCATCACAGGTGCTATGTTCCAAATCACACACTTGAACATGCTCCTATGAATGAATGTGAGATATTCTCAAAATTGACTCTGTCTTGGCACAGTGAGCCTAAACTGATGATCTTCTAATGGCGATATCTTTCCAGTAGATGATATTTTTTCCCATGAGCTTTGGATATGTCATGGGGCCTTTATTACATATGCTACATCCCTAACTATAGAGTGAGGTGAGCTCCCATAAAGGAATGTGGTAGAATTTATGGATTCCACTCTGTAACTATCCTTCCAAAGAAAGGGACATGAAAAATCCCCCTTCCGAAAATTTCTTGTCCTCAAGCAATGCAAATTTGGATGCTCTAGGATTTTAGGTCCTTCCCAAGTAGTATCTTCAATTAGCAAGTCCTTCCAATTGAAAAGATACTTAGTTATATTCATGTTCCTTAGATTTTTGACCTTGGTATTAATCACAGGTTCCAAAATAAGGATGATTTTCCCTTCATCATCAAGGGGTGGTAACTTAGTAGCAGAAGATATATTTAATCCCAAAGCATTCTTTAGACATGAAGTATGGAAAACATTGTGGATTTTGTTGTCTGTCAAAAGTTTCACCTCATAAGCAACTTCTCCAACTTTTTGGATTATCTTGTATGGTCCATAGAACTTAGGATTGAGCTTCTCTGCTCCTCCTTTCTTGATGGAAGTATTTCAATATGGCTACAATCTAATAAAAACCATATCTCCTACCTCAAATTCTCTTTCTATGTTCTTTCTATCTACATACATTTTTTGTTGATTATGGGAAACTTGTAGATGATCCTTGAGAGTTCTCAAGATGTCTTGACTTTGATTAACCAAATCACTCGTTGTCATAATTCCATTATCTATGAGGACTAATTATGAAAAGGTTAATTCATCATATTCATAGAGGGATCTGAATGGGGACATGCCAATGGAAATTTGATGAGTCATGTTGTAGCAATATTCTCTCAAATGCAACCATTTGATCCACACTGCCTACTATTTGGTGACATAGTTCCTCAAGTATCCTTCTAACCACTTGTTCACAATTTTAGTTTTCCTATCACTTTATGGATGATAACTTGTGTCAGGGGTGAGTTTTGTGTTGAGCAAATGGAACAACTCCTTCCAAAAAGTGCTGAGGAAATGACTATCTATGTCATTGACAATGTTCTTGGGTAATCCGTGCAACCGAAAAACTTCCTTGAAGAATAATTCTACAACATGCAAAGATTTTGTTGGGTCTAAAAAATGCAAGTTTTAACCAGAAGAGTTTGCCAAGCTCTTACTACACTTTTGGTCAACGTACAAGGCCAATTGATGTAATTGTACCTTCTTCTCTTTAGGTTCTGCTAGACCAAGGCGAATGGACCTAATGAATGATGCAGATTTAAAAGTACTTCTTGATGCAACAATCTACCCACAACGGCAAAGGTAGTGGATAGATGAAAATCTCTACAACTAATCCTACTCCTACTGCACAAATGAAAGGATTTGAATAAATTGTTTGATATGAAATTCTATCTCCGGGTTGAGGCAGATCAATGCCTTCTATCCACATGGGCAATGGAGTCAAGAATGTTAAGAATTGAATGTATTTCCCTCTCTGTCATAATTCAAATTGCTAGGCACTTTAAAAAATGAAACTATATGATTGGCATAAAACCTCATTGATTTATGACTTGCATAAATAAGGCTGGAATGTTTTCTTATCAAATTCTACTTCAACAATCCAAAAGAAATCCTAAAACACTGTGATTTACTTGAAGGAATTTAATTCTGGATTGCAGATACTAGCAAATAAAAATCACACAAATGAATCAAACATATGCTTGATATATTGATTTAAATGATCAAAGGACTTCAAGTTGGAGACAATTAAATAAGAAATATACATTATTGCAACACAACAATTAATAACAAGAAGGTTTCATCAATTCAAAATAATCTCTCCATTGATCTTTTTCACAGAAAGTCTATACATTATTTGCATTCCCAGTCCCCTACTGGGAAAAATCTCATTCCTACTCTCACCTCTGAATCCCCCTTTACAACTAATTTTTCAAATTATTTATACAATACACTTCAAGGGTCGTGACCCTTCATTTTTAGCTGCAACCGCTTACATTCCTTAATAAAATATTTAATTTAATTACCTTGTCGGCAAAACCAAACATCTTTACACGGTTCGGCCTTTGATTTTTCACTTTATGCTTTTAATAACCTTACCGCTCTACTGCTGTCAAACATTTGATTGACCGCGGTATCGCGGTGGCTGACCCCACACTGACAGTCGCAGCTTCCATCATTGCTTACCACCTTATCGTGGTCTCCTCCTTACCCTCCTATTGCGGTGGTCGTTCTTCAAACCACTAGTCGTTCTGCCCATTGTTAACTCACCGCCTATCCTCATCCACCGCACTACCGCGGTCATTGGCTTGACAGCCAGCGGTACCACAGTAGTCACTTCGTTGTTTATCGCCAGTTCATCTGACCGCCTTCGTAGACTGCTGCCTGCTTATCGCGGCCACCGCGGTCTATGGTTTGACCGCGCGCAGTAAACATTTTATGTCTCGTCCCTAGCCGCTTCGCCATACCGCTCACTAACTACTTATCTTCGTTACCTCTATTGCTTTCTGGTTATGTCATCGCCACTGCGATACCGCGGTCAATGAATTGACCGCATGCGGTGTGGTGGTGAAAATTATATGCCCACCTGTTTAACCACTACCGCCATACCGTAGGCCCCTTTGTGGGAGGCCGCGGTAAGGTGGTAAACACATAAAGAATGCAAAATAAGGGAGCGGTATAATACATATGTCATTTTTTGACCTTGTGGAAAGGGAAAAAATAAATATTATATGAAAAAGATAGGAAAATGTGAGGGCAAAATGGGGAGACCCTTAGTTTTTCATATGGATTTTTTAGGTTCTAACAGTGGCTCCTGTTGGGGATGAGTGATTTTGCAAATCATTGCAAGAATCCAGAGTATCTTTGGTAGAGCAGACCAAGCTAAGATATGAAAAATTGAAGGCAATGGTAAATGGAGGGAATGAATAGATGAATGATATGAAAGATGGAGCAAATGGATAATGGAAAACCCTAAGCTACTGTGCATGGAAGAGAATTTTTAAAGAGGCATTGCTAAGAATTGTCCATGCACTGGAAATCCTTAATCCTCTGTACTTGCTATGGTTCAAAAAATTAAACCACAAGGAATGGCCCCAGGCCACCCCAAAAAGAAAAACCTGCACTTTCCTTCGTCATAAATTTTATTCTAAGTAGAACTCATTAGGTTTCTTTTGAACCTATCCATTCCACCTGTCCTACAACATGTACTGCCATTGAAAACCTTCAGGAAATCATTGTATTCAATCTGTTTGATATTCATTTCATCACTCTGCATTTCATCATTCTCATATAATTTTTTTTAATCACCCTCAGCATACAAAATGTATCCACATTCAACAAAACAATCATAGGCATGCTCACTGTCATATGTTGTTGAATGTGCCTGCAACTGCACTATAACCTGAAAATCTGAACATTCCTTATGGCAACCAAAAATTCTTGTCTCATCAATATCTTTTGAAATAATCAAATCAAAATTACTTCCCATTTCCTTTTTATCACTAGTTGGCATTAACACAGACCTCTGATCCATACAATCATCCTTATACATACTTGAATTAACAAATGTTGGACACTCATCATCAATGATATGCAAACCAGTATCCTCTTCTTGCAGGCAAAAATTATTTAAATCACATACCTCCTTTTGGACACAAACAAACTTTTGATCACCTTCAAAGAAATCCTCATCACTATGAGAGATGGACATGGAACCACTCGAATCACTACACACAATATCTTCACTGTCAAAGCATATATAGGTTGGGACCAAAGTCTTGGAATCATCTTCATGTGCTTACTTCTTGTATTCAAGAGTCAGTAAATCTGAAACTTGCTCACTGCTTCCATATCTTCTATCATGTCTACAACCTCTTCTTGATCTTCATAATAACTACAACAATCATCCTGTTGAAGATCAATATCCACTATTTCATCTTCATAATTTGGCTCACAATCGGTTATGCCAGAGGTACTCTCCACATCTTCATTGTTAGACAACATGATATCATTTTCTATTTCAGCTTCTGAAGCACTGCTAATGTATTCTCCAGATGGTGTGTCCCTATCATCTTCCAAATCAGTATCCATGTACATTGTCCCAAGCATGGAATCAATTAATTTATGTGTTGCATCCAAAGCATACTGCTTTGATGATTCTGGCCAATAAACTGATTCAGGCTCTGATGCTCCTAAAATTTTTTCAACAAATATGGGTCTTGTGGGCCTATGATGAGGAGGTAATTGTATACAAATGTCTACCATCCTATTGTATAGAGAGTTCACATCTTCTCCCTTATATCTCCTTATATCAAAAAAGGAATCCACAAGATTTTTGCCTCTCTCTTCTATTTGAATATACTCATCAAAAATACTTTGTTGTGAATAAAGTACATTACCTTTATTATCAAAATTCTCAGTTGCATCATGTGGTACTTGTGGTGTCCAAGATCTCCTGGAATTTGTATCTTTATTCTCACTGTATGATGACTTATTTGGTGATTTACTTTGAGCACCTTTGACTCCCAATTGCAGCAATTGTTGGTTCACTTGTAGCATCTATTGGTTCAATTGCATCCTTTCTTGTCTCAATTCCTTCAACTCTCTTATTGAATGTTGTCTCCTTTCTTCTTCTGCTATCCTGACAAAATTTTACTGCTTCACAACACTCATGCATTATTTATCAAATGAAAAACAGAGTCGCCACCTACTTTTCCAAAAGTAGGAAAATGAAATGGATTGCTTTGGTTTGCCCCAACGGAATCTCCAAAAAAATCTGTAAAACTTTGCTGACTCTATAAATGGAAAGGCTGAAATTTTTTTGGAATTTATCCCTAGCAGAGTCGCCAAACTGTTGGGTCTCAAAAATGCAAGTTTTAACCAGAAGAGTTTTCCAAGCTCTTACTACACTTTTGGTCAACGTACAAGGCCAATTGATGCAATTGTACCTTCTTCTCTTTAGGTTCTGCTAGACCAAGGTGGGTGGACCTAATGAATGATGCAGATTTAAAAGTACTTCCTGATGCAACAATCTACCCACAATGGAAAAGTTAGTGGATAGATGAAAATATCTACAACTAATCCTACTCCTACAGCACAAATGAAAGGATTTGAATAAATTGTTTGATATGAAATTCTATCTCTAGGTTGAGGCAGATCAGTGCCTTCTGTCCACATGGGCAATGGAGTCAAGAATGTTAAGAATTGAATGTATTTCCCTCTCTATCATAATTCAAATTTCTAGGCACTTTAAAAAATGAAACTATATGACTGGCATAAAACCTCATTGATTTATGACTTGCATAAATAAGGCTGGAATGTTTTCTTATCAAATTCTACTTCAACAATCCAAAAGAAATCCTAAAACACTATGATTTACTTGAAGGAATTTAATTCTGGCTTGCAGATACCAGCAAATAAAAATCACACAAATGAATCAAACATATGATTGATATATTGATTTAAAAGATCAAAGGACTTCAAGTTGGAGACAATTAAATAAGAAATATACATTATTGCAACACAACAATTAACAACAGGAAGGTTTCATCAATTCAAAATAATCTCTCCATTGATCTTTTTCATAGAAAGTCTGTACATTATTTGCATTCCCAGTTCCCTACTGGGAAAAATATCATTCCTACTCTCACCTCTGAATCCCCCTTTACAATTGATTTTTCAAATTATTTATACAATACACTTCAAGGGTCATGACCCTTCATTTTCAGCTGCAACTGCTTACATTCCTTAATAAAATATTTAATTTAATTACCTTGTCGGCAAAATCAAACATCTTTACACGATTCGGCCTTTGATTTTTCACTTTATGCTTTTAATAACCTTATCGCTCTACTTCGGTCAAACATTTGACCGACCGCGATATCGCGGTGGCTGACCCCACACTGACTGTTGCAGCTTCCATCATTGCTTACTGCCTTACTACGGTCTCCTCCTTACCCTTTTGCGGTACTGCGGTGGTCGTTCTTCAAATAGCTAGTTGTTCTACCCATTGTTAACTCACTGCCTATCCTCATCCACCGCGCTACCGCGGTCACTGGCTTGACTGCCAGCGGTACCGTGATAGCCGCTTCACTGTTTACCACCCGTTCATCTGATCACCTTCACAGACTGCTACCTACTTACCACGGCCACCGCGGTCTGTGGTTTGACCACGCGCAGTGGCGTAGTAAACATTTTATTTCTTGTCCCTAGCCACTTCGCCATACCGCTCACTAACTGCTTGTCTTCGTTGCCTCTATTGCTTTTCGGTTATGTCACCGCCACCGCGATACCGTGGTCAATGAATTGACCACACGCGGTGTGGCAGTGAAAATTATATGCCCGCCTATTTAACCACTACCGCCATACCGCAAGCCCCTTTGTGGGAGGCCACGGTAAGGCGGTAAACCCATAAAGAAAGCAAAATAATGGAGCGGTATAATACATATGTCATTTTTTGACCTTATGGAAAGGGAAAAAATAAATATTATATGAAAAAGATAGGAAATGTGAGGGGAAAATGGGGAAACCCTTAGTTTTTCATATGGATTTTTTAGGTTCTAACAGATTTTTAGTCACTAAATATGGTAAATAAATGAAGTTACTTGGTCAATATGTCCTCTACAACATAGATTTATTCCTTGCATTGAAATTTACATAATTTGGTGATGAAATCCATGGAGATACTTTCCCATTTGTGCTTTGGAATGGGAAGAGGATGTAGTAATCCAATCGAAAAATATTTTTCCTCCTCGTTCTACTAGCATGTGACGCATTCCTGGATGTGAGAGAGAACATCCTCCTTAAGGCCCTTCCAAGCAAACCTTTCCCTAATCTTCTAGTAAGTTTTGTATAATCTAGGGTGCTTTGTTGTTGGTACATTATGATAAGCCTCCAATATCTTCTCCTTTACCTTAGATATCGGGACTAGGAATACCCTATTTTTGAACAGTATTAGGCCTTCCTCCACCACATACTAGTCATCCTTCTCTACATAGGTTCCTAGACACTAGTAGCAAAAGGATCATTAGCATACTCCTCCATGATGGAACCCTTCCAATCAATTGATGTGATGGACACATGGCATAGTGTAGGTCTTCTAGAGAGTGCATTTGTCATAGTATTCTTCTTTCCCTTGATATATTCGATATCAAAATCATATTCCTAAAGTTTTTTGACACATTTTTGTTTCCTATCAATCAAATTTTGCTGGCTTAGGAAGAATTTTAGGCTATTGTTGTAAGTCTCGACCATAAATATTCTACATAGCGAGTATTTCAAAAATTTCTCCAAGGCACACATTATAGCTATCATCTCCTTATCATATATGGGATATGATTTTTCATGACCTCTCTTAATTTTCTACTTTAAAATGCTACGAGGTGTCCCCTTTGAGAGAGAATAGCTCCAATCCCTTCACTGGAATCATCACATTCTACAACAAATGGAAGTGAAAAATTAGGAATGGTAAGAACCAGGCAAGAGCTCATTAGATCTTCCAACTTCTTGAAGATCCTTTGTGCTTCTGATGTACATTTAAAGGCTCTCACCTTAGTTAGATTTGTGAGAGGTACCACAAACTGAGAGAACCCTCTGACAAACCTTTGGTAATAACTACAAAGTCCAAAGAAACCTCTTAGCTGAGATAAGTTTATAGGATGTGGCCAGTCTAGAATGGCTTGGATCAACTACTAAACTCCTTTAGCACTTATGAAATGTCCCAAATACAATATCTTTATTGACCCAAACTCACATTTGGACATCTTTTCAAAGAGAGATAGTTGCTCCAAAATTCCTAAGACAATATCCAAATGCTTCAAACATTCTTCCCATGTTTTGATATAGATCAGAGTATCGTCAGATAAAACCAACACAAACTTCCTCAAGTACTTACCAAAAGCATGATTCATGCATGATTAGAAAGTTGTCAGAGCATTAGTGAGACCAAAGGGCATAACCAGGATCTCAAAATACCCATAGTGACACTAGAAAGCAGTATTTTGTACATCTTCTTTCCTCATGCAAATTTGATGGTATTAAGACCTTAAATAAATCTTTGAGAAGTATACCACACCATGTAGTTCATCAATCAACTCATCTATCTGTTGTATGTGGTACTTTTTCTTAATGGTCTTCTTGTTCAATGCCCAATAGTCTATGCACATTTATAGAGTGTCATATTTATTCTTTACCAACACCATAGAAGATGTGAAAGGGCTAGAGCTTGGTTTGATGTAGCTCATATGCAACAAATCATTTATTTCTTTCCCTATCTCCTCCTTATACATCTGGGGGTGGCAATAAGGAGTGGTCATAACCAACTTTTTGATCCCAGTTCAAGCTCTATGATATGATGGAAACCTCTATCTGATGGCAGTCTGAGAGGCATGTCATTGAAAACCACTATGCTTATACAAAATATTTTGTATATCAATATGAACTTGACCATTCTCACCTTCAAAAGAGTCCTTTAAAATCACCAAACAACTAGTGGTCCAAATAACTTGGCTCTTTTAAAATATCCTTTCCATCCTCTTGGCTTATACTACTTGCAGAACTCCATTAATGATTCCCTTTAGAACCATATCCTTCCCATTTTATTTGAACTTGAGTTACATCATTTGGAATTTTATAGTGTACTAACCTAATGAATGTAACCACTACACACCCAAAATCACATCAATTTCACCCAAACCAATAACACAAAAATAATCACAAACTTATGATCTCTAAATGTTATGTCCAACTTCCGGACTTTCTCTATGTAGGGTAAGTTATACCCATCCACCAAAGTGATAGTGAAGCCTTAAAAATTATCCACGTCCAACCTTCTTTTCCTCACAAGTCCTTCATCAGTAAAGTTATGAGTATCTCCTCCATCAATTAGGGCAGTCAGTCTTTGTCTGAAAAGGACTCCCTAGACCTTTAAATAATGGTATCTACGTGCACTTAATAAAGATGCTAGAATGTCATCATTGTCCTTCTCCTTATATTCCTCCTCTGGAAGGATGTCTTTCAGATCATGAAACTCTTTAGACCCATTAGATTTTGATTCTTAGAAATGACTTCTATATAGTGAATTTGCCCCTTACCAAGACATTTGTGTCTTGGAACCCATGGCTCTCTCCAGTAGAAAAAAAGTTTCTTCCTTCGGAGCTCATTCTTAGTCTCTTCATCTACCTTCTTGACCACATTAGGAGTTGCATATTTGGGTGCCAGTATCAGAGCATGTAGTGGTTTTTTCTATAAATCACCCTTAAAGTGCCATGTATTGGGTTTAGGTGGGTGGGAAAATAAGTTCTTCAGAATGGATGGTGATGGGATTGATCATTAGTGATTTTTCTATTACTTTTCATATGATTTCAAGATATTTTTTATATTTTCTAAGTATCTTTTAGACAAAAACTTCTATAATATGCTATCCTTTCATAACATACCTTGTAAACTTTGAACCTAGTTTGAAGAATATGAAATATGGTGATATTCGTAGCAATTGCATGATTTAAATATGATAATATATGCATATGAATAGAATTATGTGATTTAATTATGAAGGTTAGTTGTATATGTATGTTGTATGGATTATTCTCTTTGCAGCTTAGCATGAGGTAACAAGAACATAACATTTGTAGCAAGAACCGAAGCAGTGAAACAGGGGACCATTGAATTTCAAACCACCTAAAATGTAGGAAGTTGTGGAGCTAGATGTGAAACATTATGGAGGAATAAATACTAAAGGAGGATACTTGTTCTAGAACTCTGAACGTTTTCCTGTGTTTCACATGCAATTTGTTTCATTTAAGATCTTTGTTGAATAGGTATTTTCTTCCTTTTCAGTTAGAATAAATAAGCCAATCTTAATTTCATATCCTCGTATCTAGAAGTGGGATTAATGGTTGCAGTTAGTTAATATTTTGAATAAGTCTCTCCCCATTTTTGTATAAATTCAGGGGATGATTTTGTAGCAAAGTTAGTTTGTTGTTACAAGTTATCAAGTAGTTAGTAATTTTCCAATTTTAAGTTATCTAGAAACATGTCGTTAAGATTCCATTATTGAATACAATCTAAAAGAAGGATTTTGTTTGGATATCTGGAGATATGCAATGAATGGAGTTGTATGTTACATGGATGCATAAAATTCTGAGTTAGAGCTGGTTCTTAGTTAAGTGAGACAGTACCCTAAGCTGGCCACTCGAGGTACTGCCTTTCACTTCATTTACTTATTTATTCATTTATGTATTTCTGTTAATAACATTTTTCTTGTTTCATAAATCCATCGCAAGTAAAGTAGAATAGTTCTTATGGATGATTACATTAGTTTTTGTTCATGAATAGTCATATAAATAGTGAATCTTAGCACTTTGGAGGCTATATTTGATTGCTTTGTTATTCTGAATACATTTTAGATTGATTTTGTACTTAATTATTATTAGCAGTCACCTGCAACCTGTTCTGCAGGTACCCATAGCCATTAGGTTTTGTAACTACTTTTATTGTTTTTGCAATTCTATGTCTCCAACAAAGTAGAATAGTTTGAACAAGTTTGCATAAGATAATTTAGGTGTACATAAGTATTTGAAGGCACACATAGTGCAATACCATCATAAGCTTACACACCTTGGTCGATGATTTAATGTAGTCTTAATAATGTGAAGTGGACTATTCAACTAGTTAACCCTCTGAATTGAGTAGACTTTACCAAGTTTACAACACATTAATTAGACTCTATAGATGGCTCAGGGGTTAGAGCCCTTTTGATAGCCTCTTATAAAGAGATAGGTGCAAATGATTTCACAAACCCCCTAAGAGGTTTGGAGAGCCCAATGATGAAGAGATTCACAATCCTCTTTTCTAATAGTTTGGGCACAATCACCACCACTTTCTGAAACTCCATTATATAATCATCTACCGACTGATGTTGTTTGATCATGTCTAGCTTGCTGAAATATTCTTCTTCATCCTTCAACTCAAATATATCAATAATTCTCCTTTTGAACTCATCAAATTTATGTATTTGATCATGGCCTTGGGCAGTATGACCATGAAACCACCATTCATAGGCTTCCCCTTCAAGATGAAAAAAGGAAAATTGAACCACATCTTTCTCTATCATAGGATTGAGCAAGAAATAAGTTTCAATATTTTGTAACCATGCTCTCACTGATATCTTGTTATTTCCAACAAAACATGTTGAGAAAAGTTTTCCCCACTTATGCTTCAGATCCTTGTTTTTGTATACCCCTTTCTTTTGTGACTCACTCTTCCTTTCAAATTATATGTAGTCTACATATGACATCTCTGATTTGATTTCTTTCAACAAGGATTGGTACTCACGATGCCATCTATAAATAGTCTTCAGATTGAAGGCACTAATATTCATAGGTTCACCTCTCCCTTGTTTTATTTCTGGTAAGAATATTTCCCTTGGGTTCCCTAACAAAATATTATTCCTGATGTTATTGCTTCTGCCATTGTTTGATGATGTCTCACCCTTTTGACCATTGTGATTTTAATTTCCACTCGACATCTTGTTCACCAAGGTTTTCAATACATCTCTTATCTTCGTCGGGGTTGCAAGTATATCCCTTAAGCCTCTTGTAATCTCATGAATATATGAAATTATTTCCTTAAATATTTCTTCATATTCCAACATCTTCCTTTTCTCTAGGTTTGTATTTCCTTCTTCATCCAATTTATTTATTTCTCTCTTCTGCTACCTAATGTCTCTTTTGCTCAACATCAAACATTAGGAAGACCCTACAGGTTGGCAGATTCATGCTCTGATACCACTCTAATGTTCCTAACATATAATTTTAACAAATATTGACTTGTAGATGGAATTCAAACACAACAAAATAGGCACAATAGATATTACTCCAAAAATATGAAGAGAAATCCAAAACGTATCTATAATATATTTACTACAATTTAGAACAATGATCCAAAATGATTTACAATTATTTCCACAAATAAAATATCATCAATACCAAATTTCTTACAAAAACTTAGAAGCTCAAATGCAATCCCTAAGTGAGAATTCCCTCAAGAACCAAAGGGGTTTTGTCCTCTGATCCTAGTGAACATTGGATTTTCGTCCAATGAACACAACTCCTATGGATTTTCTTCCACAAAAGGAAATAGAACACAAGTATCCCAAATTTATAAGAAAAATACATAATAATTAGATTCCCTAACATGAATTGATTTCCTAAATTTGTATGCTAACAATCTCCTTCAAGGAACAGGTTAGTCGTAAGTCCAATTGGTGCTAAAGCCCAAAATTTGAATTCCTAGTACACAACATTAGGCCAACCTTAAGGCCAATGCAATTTACTTGGGAATAAGTGTGCCATCTTGTGGACCCATCCACACATTTTCCATGCCCTTTCTAGTTTCTTGAAACTTCACCATTACTGCCCATGATCTCACAATGTCTTATCCTTCAAGCTTGTAGGAGAGCCCTTGGTGCCACTTGACTAGCACAGTCACCTTTTGTTGGCGATATTTTTTCATTGCCTAATCCTCCATTTTTGAGTTCTGGATATGATGTACAAGAATTCCATTATAGGTGTTATGTTCCAAACCACACACTTGAACATGCTCCTATAGAGGAATACGAAGGGATCCCCAAAATCGACTATGTCCTAACATAGTGAGGCTAAACTGATGATCTTTTGATGGTGATATATTTTTGGTAGATGATCATTTTCCCATTAGCTTTGGATATGTTGTGGGTCCTTTATTAAATATTCTACATCCCCAACTGTAGACTGAGGTGAGTTCCTACAAAGGAATGCAGTAGAATTCATGAATTCCACTTTGCAATTGTCTTTCTAGAGAAAGGGACATGACACATGGTTAGGTGATTTAACCAATGCTAAACTAAATATTGGATAAATGTGACAATTTAATGTTGCTTATAGTTTATCATATTCATAATAAAATAAGGGCCTAGTTTTAACTATTTTCTAATTATCAAATATTCATCACTAGATAAAAATATATATAACATAAATGTCACTTAATATAAACTTATCACATCACTTTAATCAGTGTGCTTCTCATACCTCTTTTCCAATTCTACAATACAAAAAAAAATATCTTACTCTTAAAAATATCTATAGTAATTTCATGATTTCATTCATGGCTTGGAAAATAAACAATACAAGCTAAACGAGGACACTTGACCTGCCTCACCTTGATACAATGAAACTTAATAAATAGCTCTAACATTCTTAAGTTCAAAGAGAATGACAATATAAAAAATTCTCCACCACGATGAAGTAAAAGTAGTCTTATGTTGATATCAAGGATTAATGAGTATTTGATTATGTGAGTAGCAACCTTCCATAAATGAGAGAATCTCATTACCTATAGAAAAATCAATTTTGGATAAATGAAAGTCATCCTTAAATGATGACTTATTAAGATCCCTAAAATCTATATAATCCTTTTGGAAACACTTAGTTGAATCAAATCTAATGCAACTAACAACTTGGAAATTTATTGACCTCACACCAAGGTCACATATAGAAGGTCAAATAAGAATGAAACAATATATATCAAAGACACAATTTGTATAAGATAAAATTGGAACAATATAAAATGTGATTTATAAGAATCGAAGTTCATACATTGAAGACACATTTAACAAATTTAATTTGAATACAAATATAACAAGATGAAACATATCCATATATAAATACAATTAGTTTTTCCACCTTTAGTTCAAGACCACAAAATTGGTATAACATAATTTATACAATGATTTTTTTTTTACAGTGACAATCATGGTGGATCGATTTGATGGGAACCTGCAAAATAATGAATGTAAGTAAAATAACTATATATTTTATGTCATTTAACTCTAATTCATGCAAGAAAATTGTAGAATTTAAATAAAGTTAGAAAAATATATCCTAGAAATTCCTTAAGGGGAGTTAAGTAGATGACTTAAGAGGACATAAAATGATAAAATTAGGGTAGCTAGGAGGATGAATTAAGGGGTATTAATAGTGGTGCAGGAGCACCTAGGCTAGCCTCCAAATTTTACTTGTTATTTTGTCTTGTATCTGACCTTAGCCAAGTCAAAGAGTTGGAGTGTTTCAGACCTTAGATGGTCTTGTTTTTGTTTGGACTAGGTGAGTTAGTCATTAGGACTAAGGTCACATTTACTAGTCATTTGTTAGTAGTTTTACCTTGCTTAGCCTTAGTAGCTTATGTTGAGAAGTGAGTCTTAAATGTGTTCTAAACACATGATTGATGTTAGAAAGATTCCATGAGGCCTTTAATGGAGTTGGTTGCTCAAACTACAAGAGATAGAGGTCCTAAGAGATAGGAAGGAGCCATAATGACAAGTTGCCTATTATTGTTACCAAACTGTCATAACAACATTTGCCATTATGGCAAATGTTGCATGCAACTCAGCTCCTTAGGATTCCCTAAAGGATAGGAGTGGGGAATCGTCCAGCATATCCTAAAAACATGGTGAATGGAATCTAAGAAGGAGGAGGTTCGAATGCAATGGTAGTTAGTTGTTTTTGTAATCAAGTTTTTGGAGATAATGAGAATATAGCTCTGCAATTTCTGTGTTTTGTGTGAATACCGAGTATATGGAGTGACAGAGATAGAATACAAGTTAAATGCTTTGATTTGATGTTAGACTGTTGTTAATAGGATAGTATAAAGGCTTTGTTTATCTGTAAGTAAGTTGTTTTCAAGTTAATTTAGTGTCTTGGATAGCTAGGTAAAGGTCTAAGGGTTTCACTGGTTTTATCCTAACTAGTTTGTCTTTTTATGGTTCCCCCATAAACTCTACTCATGGGGTTTTCCTGAGGATAGATGGAAGTGTTAAGGGAGCCATTAGACTATACATATGTAGGGTTAGGAGTCATGAAGTATCGAGCAAAGGGTTTTAATGTCAAGTCCGAGGCGAGCTTAGAGTGCCCGGTTAAGGGTTTGACAGTGAAGTATTGAGTAATATAGGTAGGGGATTAAGGTACAGTACGAAACAAGTACAATTCCAGGTGGGATATGGGCATATCCTATCATGCCATAAGGATTGAGGTTTAACCAATCCATTTGACTGAGTTGTAAGGTGAGAAACCAGTGAGGTCCTACAAACTAGATCCATTAGCCCTATTTACCCTAGATACTAGGAAGCCTATGTATAGAAGACCTAGGAGTCTAAGATTGGGTGAATCTTTTAGAACATCCAAAGAGGTACTTGAATGTGGGATTAGGTTGTCAGGTTGTTTGGGAAGTATTAGCAGAAACGAGGAAAAGAGCACTGCCAATGGTTACAAGGAATTAGGCCTCCTCAAGACAAATCCAGACACCTGGTTGGAGAAAGATTTGGAGATCCTCCAAAATGGTTTCAAATGGAAGCAAATGGCATGATTTCACTATGTTAGACACCCCTGCAATCAACTCAATGATTTGTGAAATGGTAGCACTTAGAGTCTTCTAAGTGTAGGAGAAAGTGGAAGTAAACTAAGGGTGGTTGTCCTTCAAGGTTAAGCACAAAGAGTTGGTTCTTAGAGAAGAGTCAGACAAGGCTTTGGTTAATCCTCTAAGCCTTTTGGGAGATCCTAGAGGAGATTAGGATCCTAGAAGAAGATAAGGAAGATCTTCTTAGTATTTGTGCAAACACTCCTTGAAGCACATACACCAAATAGGATGGCTTAAGGGGAGATGCAATAGCATTGACTCAAAATATGTCTCATGTGAGAAAATTATGAAATGAATTAAGGTGACCTAAGAGGATGGATTAAGGGGAGATACACGTGAGCCTTGAATTGTATTCATGTGAGAAATTTAGCTATAATTAGAAGATTAATTAAGAGGGGGATGAATTAAGGGGTCCTAAGACTCAGATGGCTTAAGGGGAGATACAAGAGCCTTGACTCAAATTATGTGTCATGTAAGAAAATCACTTCTATATTTATGAGATGGCTTAAAAGTGTAAGTAATCTAGGATGGCTTAAGGGGACCTAAGAGGATATGACTTAAAGGGATATACAATCACTTCTAAACTTTTTATAAAATGCTAATGAATTAATTAACTTTATATTTTGACTATAAATTAAATATATAGAACTATATAGTTACTTGCATTTAATTCAAATTCTATTGTAACATATATATCCTTTCTTTTTTTGTAATGTATTTATTATGAAAATTTGTAGTGACAATTGTGGTAGATATACTAGGAGGGGAAATGAAAAATAATGAATGTAAGTACAAATTAACTATACATTTTATGATTCATAAGTCCAAGTCATGCGAGGAAAGAACAATTTAATAAAATTTAGAAAAATGGATTTTAGAAATTCCTAATAAATTCAAGTGTTGCCTACCATAGGGAAAATTATCTACTATATTTTATGATGAGTTGTTGAATGCATGAGTAGTGGTCACCAATGTCATCTAGTTGTGGGAGACCTAAAACAAAAATGATTAACTATAATTAGGAAATTACTTAAGGGGATGGATTTAAGAGTACATAATCTAGGATGACTTAAGGGGACCTAAGAGGATATGACTTAAGGAATTCTATTTTTTTATAAAATAATGAATTAATTAGCTTTATATTTTGAATATAAATTAAATGTATATAACTATATAGTTACCTGTATTTATTCAAATTCCATTGTAACATCTGCATCCTCTCTTTTTTGTAACACATCTAGTTGTGGGAGACCTGAAACAAAAATGATTAATTATAATTATGAAATAAATTAAGGGAATACAAGAGGATGGATTTAATGGTACATAATCTAGGATTACTTAAGGAGACCTAACAGGATATGACTTAAGGGGATATGCAATCAATTCTAAACTTTTTATAAAATGACAATGAATTAATTAGCTTTATATTTTGGCTATCAATTAAAAGTATAGAACTATATAGTTACATGTATTTATTCAAATTCTATTGTAACATCCACATCCTCTTTTTTTTTTAATGCATCTAGTTGTGGGAGACTTGAAATAAAAATGATTAACTATAATTAGGAAATTACTTAAGGGGATGCAAGAGGATGGATTTAAGGGTGTGTAATCTAGAATGACTAAAGGGAACCTAAGAGGATATGACTTAAGGGGATATACAATCAATTCTAAACTTTTTTTAAAAATGACAATGAATTAATTAGCTTTATATTTTGACTATCAATTAAATGTATATAACTATATAGTTACCTATATTTATTCATATTCCATTGTAACATCTACATCCTCTCTTTTTTGTAATGCATCTAGTTGTGGGAGACTTGAAACAAAAATGATTAACTATAATTATGAAATGACTTAATAATAACATAAGAATATGGATTAAGGGTAGATATACATGAGCTTTGACTCAAAGTCATGTGAGAAATTTATCTATAATTAGAAGATGAATTAAGAGATGTAGGAGTTGAGAAAATACAACACCACAAACCCCGAAGATCACCTGCATGCAAATAACCTATCACAAAAGAAGAGATGGAGACAAACAAGCAAGGGTTCTTTGAAAACTGAAAATGTATATATCAGAGAGAATGAGAGAATGAATTGATATAAAATACAATGGGATCAATCCTTATAAAAAAGAGATCATGCAAACTAACGTGAAATCTTAAGAAGGGAATAAAGGTAACTTAATCAACATAATTAAGTTAAGACCTTTACTCTAACACCCCCCCTTAAGATGAGCAACAGTGCAGCTACAAACAAATGTAGAAAAGCAAAGGTAACTACAATGCAAGAAGGCAAACATGGGTCCCGGAAACTAGGCCAGATCAGGTACCCAAATACAACCAAATCTCTGTAAAATGGAGAAATAGAGAAAACCTCATGGGAAAAAGCTCTACTCCAAAAAGAGATGCAGAAAGCCAAGAAGAGACATGACTGAAGCAGAAGAAGCTGCAAACAACTGTCGAAAGATGACTGCTATGGTGCTGAAGAACCTCCACTAAAGATAGGATGATCAGGAACAAGAAGACAATAATCTGCATAAGTGCCCATACGACACTACTCGAATCAGATGGCAAACAAAGGAAAACACTTGGAACGAAGATACATATGGCACAAGAACCAATAGTCTGAAACACTGATCAACTGAGAATGAAAGATTCCTTCCAAGGCGAAACCAAGGAAGCATTAGCACGAATAGTATAATAACCCCCCATAATGGTGAACTGGGAGCCTAACAGATCAACTGAAATGGTGTGCAACACCCTGTAGTGCATGAAGAAGAAGATACAACATCTGAAAGTGCACAAGAAAGCACCTACAACTAAAAAAGTGGCGTGCAAAATAAAACACACATGCATGAGGCTGGAATCATATGATCCACTGTCGTCGTGGAGGGACACTCACCGGACAAGGATGTGATGGAAAAACAAACACAAACTACACAACCCCTCATGGCACTTTATAATATCAGTGCGAGTACAAAATATGGCACAACCTTATGTGCAAAATCTCCAACAGATGCATGAACAATAGTGTGGCACTTTATCTCAGTGCGTTTACATAAAAGATAGCTTACAAATGATTCTCAAAATGTCCTTAAAGGACAAAATGCTGGAAATACATGAAAAACAACAAAAAATGAACCATCCCATGCAAACAAAATGTTTCCAAGAGCAAATATGTCCAGGTAATCCACCAGAGTGTGAAAACACAAATAACTGAATAAAATATACCTAGAGTGAAATCTGGAAAAATGGCATGGATGAAACTGAAGAGCTTTGAAAGATGGTTGCAACGCCGCTGAGATTGCGAAAAATGGAGAAACAGATCAAAAGTTATGAGCTTGAGACTGAAAATAGCCCCTATGTCTTCAACTGGCTGTAGAATGCACCAATGGAAAAAAAGATGTGATGAGACCCACACCACTAGAAAGATGAGAAAACTAGCTTTCCGACGATATCTTGTTTGCCAAAAAACGATATCGTATGGCCAAGTTACGACCTCCAGAATAAATCAACTCCAAAGAGGGAAAAAACCAGTGCTGGGTTAAATTTGACGGTCATACGGCCGTCGCAGCAAAAACAGTGTGTTAAATTTGACGGCCAAACAGCCGTCACCTTAAAAGTGCGATTGGGCTATAAATGAAAAAAATTGTTTTTTATATTAAAAAAAAACAATAAAAAAAAGTATGTTGATTTTTTTAAAAAATCATAAAAAAAGCATTTTTTTTATTTGTAAAAAAATTAAAAAAAACAGAGGGGCCGTGGGCTGCACACATAAATGGTGGCACCATAAGTTATAGGGAGGGGGCAGCGCCCAAGGGCACCGCTAGCCGTAAGGACAGGCGGTGGTACCCTTGGGTACCATCCCTGCCTGCGCAGGGAGCCTGCAGGCCTAAGCAAGCCTTTAAAAGGCTTAAAAATTTCGGCAAAAATTTATTTTTTGGATTTTTTAAAAAAAATCTAAAAAAAATACAATATTTTTTTCGATAAAAAAATGATGAAAAAAAGGGAAAAGTTTTTTACCAACAAATGGATGACCGTACGGTTGAAATGTAAAAAATTTTTGCCTCAGATTTCGACTTTGTAAAAAATGGACGAATGAACAATTGATTTAGGGGTTTTGGACCGCTGCGGATGCAATGGCAATGTCCGTTTGAGCTGAAAATGTTTCAAAAATGCAGGTGTGCCCTAGATCAAGAAAACAAGCCCCAAACCCTTGAAGCTCCAAGAATCTTCACAACAAGAACAGGAAGCAGCAGGTGTGGAGCTCTGATACCATGTAGGAGTTGAGAAAATACAACACCACAAACCCCGAAGATCACCTGCATGCAAATAACCTATCACAAAAAAATAGATGGAGACAAACAAGCAAGGGTTCTCTGAAAACTGAAAATGTATATATCAGAGAGAATGAGAGAATGAATTGATATAAAATACAATGAGATCAATCCTTATAAAAAGGAGATCATGCAAACTAACGTGAAATCTTAAGAAGGGAATAAAGGTAACTTAATCAACATAATTAAGTTAAGACCTTTACTCTAACAAGAGAGGGGTAAGAGGATTCCTTAAGGGGAATTAAGAGAATGACTTAAGGGGACACAAGAGGATGAATTTAGGGTAGCTAAGATGATGAATCAAGGGGTCCTAAGAGGATGGATTAAGGGAAGTTAATAGAATGACTTAAGGGGATGTAAGAGGATGGATTTAGGGTAGTTAAGTTTCTAGATTAAGACTAACTTAAGAGGATGGATTAAGGGGAGTTAAGAGAATGAATTAAGGGGAGTTGAGAGAAGGACTTAAGGGGATGCAAGAGGATGGATTTAGGGTAGCTAAGAGGATGAATTAAGGGGTTGTAAGAGGATGGCTTAAGGGGAGTTAAGAGAATTACTTAAGGGGATGCAAGAGGGTGGATTTAGGGCAACTAAGACAATAACTTAAGGGGTCCTAAGAGAATGGCTTAAGGGGATTTTTGATATTGAATTAAGGGGATGAAAGATGATGGATTTAGGGTAGCAAAGACAATGAATTAAGGGGTACTAAGAGTATGGATTAAGGGGAGATACAAGAGCCTTGACTCAAATTATGTGTCATGCGAGAAAATTATAACTATAAATAAGATATGCCTTAAAAGGGTACATAATCTAGAATGACTTAAGGGGACCTAAGAGGATACAAATTAAGGGGATATGAAATCAATTATAATTTTTTTATAAAATGAAAAGGAATTAATTACCTTTATATTTTGTTTATCAATTAAATGTATAGAAATATATAGTTACCTAAATTTATTCAAATTCCATTGTAACATTTGCATCCTCTCTTTTTTGTAATACATCTAGTTGTGGGAGACCTAAAACAAAAATGATTAAATATAATTAGGAAATGACTTAAGACTAACATAAGAATATGTATTAAGGGGAGATACACATGATCCTCGACTCTAAGTTATGTGAGACATTTTTTTAACTATATATATAGACTATCAATTAAATATATACAACTATATACTTACCTGCATTTATTTATTTTGTTGTACCATCTACATCCTCTCTCTTTTGTAATGAATCTATTATTGTCTCATGGTCATCCATATAAAGTTCCATAACACTTTATTAGTAGGTATGCCTTGATATCTAACTAGTTTTATATTGGTTTCCACAATCAAATGTGAGTAATGTATAATCTTCTTATGTCTTTCATAGTCTTCAAATGCAGGCGAACCATTATTTTTTATTAGATATTTTTGTAGCCAAGTGCCAACAACAACCATAGGACCAGTTGGATACTCAAATTTATCATCATCCACTCTAAGATGTGCCAAATTATGTTTTCTCTCAACACATCTAGCCAACCAATACTCTGTTTTCTTTTCATTCCCCTTAGCTGCAACAATAACATACACATGCCCTACAAAAAAAATATTTAATTCTATAAAGAGTGACATATAATTCACATATAAACATGCATACATATAAAATTATATATATGACAAAATAATATAATAAAAAAACTGAATGATTTAATACCTTCTTGTATAAGGTCTGAAACACGATCATAATGATTGATGCAAAAACTTGATTATCTTCTTCAATTGTTGTTCCATGTTGTTCCATGTTGATCATGTATTGATGTAGGTTTTAAGGCTCTTTATTTCCATTCTTCAACCCATTTTGTATTTTCACACACTTCCCAATCACCCGCAATACAAAATTGACAAAAATATGCAAGCTCCCTTGTCCACGTGTTTGCATTTGAAATATAACGAATGCCATTTTGTTGATCCATTTATTGTTTTACAATCTTCTCGAGTAAGAATATTCTCTTCTTCAACTAACCAAAAGAAGCATTGAATTATTGATTTCTCACTTGTTCATGTAGATAATTTTGTATTACACCAATCTACAATTCATGTGCATCTCTAAATTTTGTTGCAGCCTTGAATTTTAGTTGCTCTTTAGCAAGAGCTCTTTTTACACATGCTCCAACCCCATCATATTCTCCTTTCCAAGTACAGCTTCAAAAAACCTCCACATGTTGGATATTATTTTCCTTGTGAGCTCTACATAACCAATAAAACATTTTAGCATTCTTGAATTGTCTTGTACACTTATTTGACCATATGAGATGTTCTCTCAATTGAATTTATCTTTCTTTTTAATTTTTATAAAATATATTAAAAATTATTAAACAAACTCTAATTAGTGTAACTGACTATAACTCAAATAAAATGGTGCTATCTCAAAAAAAATCTATTATCTTTTGTACTATTATTTGCATGTCTATATACAATATAAACAAATATGGCCACCTGCACTAAATTATAATATTGGGATTGAATTTCCTCTTATGGAGCAAGAGTGTAGTTTTCTGCAAAATCAACAATTGATAATATAGTTCCAATTGGAAATATGTTTTTACATGTACAAAATTGACCATTAAGCCATCAAACATATTGAGAGTGTTTGGCATATTTGGGTACAATCTTATCTTTAAATTTTCTAATGAATGCATGCACACTAATTTTTTCTATGATTAGCTCAGAACGTTTTCCAATTTCTCCATCCTTTAAAGAATATTCAACATTTTTGATCTTTTAACATCCACTAATTATTTTCCAAATTCATGTAAACTACTTTCATGCATACATTCTCCTAACAATGAAAGATTTCCACATCTATTGCATTGTCTAGAAATACATTAATTTAAATAAAATAAGTGTCCACAAAAAAACCTTCTATAAACTCCTTGATTTTTTCAAGTGGTGTATTAATACCAAATTCTTGCATAATTTTATTAGTATGCAAAGTACAACATATATATCAAAAAATATCATAATAATAATGAAATTATACATGAGTTTTACAAGAACAAGAGATTCGTTGTTTACTAATTTTGACATACCAAGGTTTACATTTTTCAAATGATCTTTGAATTATGCTAGATTGAAGGGTAAGTGCACCAAGATGGTGCACAAAAGGGGTCAAAAGTGGCAACTTTTTTTCTTAAATCAAATAAACTTGAACTTGGAGGAGTAAATTGAGATTCATGCACTCAAAATTTGAAGATACCAAAAGAGAAAGAATTGTAGTACTTTGATATAGTTTCTAAACTACTAAAGTTTTTCAAAAATATATATGATTAAGAGGATAAAATTCTTCACATACACAAAAGTGTTCCCATTTTTTTTAGCAAAATATAACATAGTGTTTGGTGTGCGCCCCTCAATTTTTTTAGTTGCATTTAGTATTTTCAAAAACCCATTGGTAGAAGCATAGTTAAGAGTGAGTACTATAAATTTCTTTTTAAAATCATTCAATATTTTTTTATGATTTTTCAAAGTGGATGCATCTTGAAAATCACATCACCAAGCATGCGTGTCACATAAATTGCACCAAAATAATCGAAAATACAATTTTTTCGTAATGTGTAAAGAATGAAGTGTAGAATAATATTATATATATATTTTTCAAATTTGGACAAGTAGGTCAAAAGTTATTAAAAAATTCAATACATATGTTTCTGATAACTATGGAAACATTAGTGAAAGAAATTAAAAATAAATATGTTAATGTAGTTCAAATCTAAAAAAAATTATATGGTTAGAAAACTTAGAAGACATGTGAAATTATGGTGGTAATTTTACTAATATTTAATTTATAATGTGTAAACCTAATGATGAGCAAGTTGAGAAATGAGAATGGAGGAAAAAATCATGTCAAAACGAGGCAAATGAACTATTCAAGCCTAAGGCTTGACATCCAAGCCTAAGTACAAACCAAAACATGTATGTGTTTAGTACAAGCCAAAATAAATACGTGTTTTGTAAAAGCCAAAATATACTCATGTTTTGGCCTACACTAAAATCATCATGTTCTTGAATCTAACTTTTCGGCTCTCTCCTTCCACCTTTGTCTTTAACTCTCTTTACATCTCTCTCTATCATTCATCTCTTTGTGCCTCCATCCCTCCCCCAAAATCTCTCTATCCCTCCAAATCTTTGTATCTCTCCCTACCTATGCCTACCTCCTCCCTCCTCCCCTTTGTACTCTTTTTTTCAAATCCCTCTCTATCTCCCTCTCTCTCTCTCTCTCTCTCTCTCCCTATTTCCCTCCTTCCTTTTCTACTCATTTTCTCCCATGTATCTCTTTGTCTCTTTGTACGTAACTCTCCCTATCTCTAATTCTTCTTTCTCCCTATCTACATCTCTCTCTCCCTCTCTCTCTAACTCTCTCTACCTCTCTATCTCTCTTAATATGTCTATCTAGGTTATAATTCAATCATATTTCTAGGAAGTAAATTTCTCCCTCACTCAAAAATTCATCTTCATAGGAGAAAGTGTGTTATAATATGCTCATGTTCCTATGAAGATAAAAATCCTCTTTGTATCTCCCTCCTCTCTCTCACTCTATCTATCTCTCTCTAATGCGCTCTCATTTGTATGAAGAATTTATAGTTGAGGGTTTAGGGTTGATGGTTGAGAGTATATTTTTTAGGGTTGAGGGTATAGGTTTTAGTGTTAATTATTAATGTGAATATTTAGGGTTTAGTATATAGGGTTCAAGGTGCATCTCCTAGTGTTTAGGGTTTAGGGTGTATGGTTTATGGTTGATGATAGAGGGTTGAGGCTCTACCTAACTATTTATATATAATCTCACATCTCCCCCTCTCTACTCTCCTCCCCATCTCCATTGTTCTCTATCTCACATCTCTCTCTCTCTCACCTAGATCTACCTCTCTCTATCTAATCTCTCTCTCTCTCTCTCTCTCCACTATCTACCTCTCATTCCCTCTCTATCTTAGCTTTATATCTATCTCCCCTTCCTACCTCTCCCCTCATCCCTCCTTATCCATCTTTCCCTCCCTCCCTCCCTCCCTATGTAGGTATATCTTCTCTATATCTCACATCTCTCTCTCTCTCTCTCTACCTCTCTTCTCTCTATCTCTCTCCCATGTCTCTCTCTCCTCTCTCCCTTTAATATCTCTAAATTATTCATTATGTAGGGTGTAGGGCCTATGGTTTATGGATTCAGGGTTGATGGTTTATGATGGAGAGTTGAGAGTTGAGGGTTTAGGGATTAAATTTAATTATGTAGGTTTTAGTATTAAATTATTAATGTTGGGTTTTAGGGTTTAACATATAGGGTATAATGTTTATGTTTTAGGGTTCAAGTTGTAGGGTGTAGGGATTACAATCGATGATATAGGGTATACGGTTTAGAGTTGAGAGTAGAAGGTTGAGTTATAAGGTTTAGGTTTGAGGGTATAGGAATCTTGAGGGTTGAAGGTATAAGGTTCAGGGTAGAGTGTATAGTTTTTATGACCTAGGACTGAGTGTAGGGTTTAGATATGAGGGTATATGATATAATGTATAGGATTGGGGTATAGAATTTAGGATTGAGTGTATGGGGTTGAGGGTTCATCCTATAGGCATTAGGGCCTAGGGTTGAAAGATATGGTTTAGGGTTGAGGGTATATGATATAGGGTTTAATGTTGAGTGTATATGGTTGAGGATTTATTATATAGGCCTTAAGTATCAAGGTTGAGGGATACGGTTTAGGGTCAAGAGGGTATATGGTATAGGGTTGAGGGTTTATCCTATAGGCTTTAGGGCCTAGGGTTGAGGGATAGGGTTTAAGGTTGAGGGTATAAGGTATAAGTTTTAGGGTTGGGGGTATAGGGTTGAGGGTATATCAAGTATAAGGTTGAGTATATGGTTAAGGGTTTAACCTACTGGTTTTAATTCCTAGGGTTGAGGGATAAGGTTTACGGTTGACTGTATAGGGTATAGGATTTAGTTCCCTAGATCTACCTCTCTTCATCTAACTTCTCTCTCTCTCTCTCTCTCTCTCTCTCTCCAATATCTACCTCTCTCTCTATACCAACTTTCTATCTATCTCCCCTTCCTACCTCTCCCCTCATCCCTCCTTATCTACCTCTCCCTCACTCCCTATGTAGATCTCTCTTCTCTCTATAGGGTTTAGGGTTGAGAGTATAAGATTGAGTGATAAGGTTTAGGTTTAAGGGTATAGGAACCTTGAGTGTTGAAGGTATATAAGGTCTAGGGTAGAGTGTATAGGCTTTATGACCTAGGGCTAAGTGTAGGGATTAGGGTCGAGGGTTGAGGGATAGGGTTTAGGGTTACAGTATAGGGTATCTAGGGTTTAGGTTTATGGGTATAGAGTTTAGCGTTAAGTGTATAGTATTAGGATTAAGTGCATAGGGTTTTGGTAAGTTAAATCCATCAAAAGCCCAAAACTAAGCAAAACATGTATGTGTTTTGTTAAGTTAAAAGAACATACATGTTTTGTAAAGGTAAATCCATTGTTTAAACCCAAAACTAATCAAAACACATATTTGTTTTGTTTAGTTAAAAGAATGTACATATTTTGTAAAGGTAAATCAATCATTCAAACCTAAAAATAAGCAAAAAATGTGTGTTTTTTTATTAAGTTAAATGTTTTATAAATTTAAAAGCATACACTTTTTTGTAAAGTTGAAAGCATGTACATGTTTTTTTAAGCTAAAAGAACACACTTGTTTTTGATATTATAGGCATTTCTAAGTAGAGACCAAAGTGCAAACACTTAAGTTTAGGGACCAATAACATGCACATGTTATGGAAACATAACACATATGCATTTTGTTTAGCTTAAATGGATTTCTAACAGTCAAAAAATTACATGATAGTCATGTTGAAGGTCCCGCTACAATTGGTTTCACTTTCTATGTGACTTTTTTTTATCGTGTAAGAGATTTTTTATTTTATTTGATTTGAAATGATTGAAATGCATTGAAATTTGACAATTAACTAATTGTTCAATGTTTTTTGTTTGTATAACATTTTTTATTGTCAATTTTGATAACTACTTTATATTTTATTGATAATTTGTTAACTTGATTAAGTAATTTATCATTTAGATGTCAAAGAAGAGTAATTTGTTTAAGTAATTTCATATATGTTTATGTAATTTGATTAATTTATTTTTATTCAAATTATAATATTTATTAACATATATATTAATAATTTCTTATTTAGGAACAATTGATATTGACCATGGGAAGGAATAAGTGAGGACCACCCAAAAAATTGACATAAAACAACAAAAAAAAAGGGAGCACATGAAAATAATATTTCAAATGAGAAAATTTGGAGGAGAAGGTACACCATCCGTACCAAATAATATTCATATATAATAAAATATTGAAACACCTATTTAGGATAGAAATGATGGATCAAATTTACCAAATACAAACCAAGAACAAGCACCAATCATCACACCTATTGAGATAAGGAATGATCAATCAAATATACCAAATGCAAACCAAGTACACACACCAGTCATAACACCTCCTAGAATTATTCGTAAAAGACCAAATTATCTAATTGACATAGATTAAAAAAAAATTGAAACCAATGCTCGAAAAAATTCCCACACACTTGTAGAAGAAAGGGCTAATAAAATATGGAAAAACTATTTTGAGAGCTTAAGTGAAACTGAAAGGTGCCAATTGTTTGTTGAAATGATTAAAAATATTAATTTTAGAGACACTATGAAGATACTTAGCTTAAGACCATCCAATACCGATGGTGAAAGAACTATTATAAGAAATCTAATTAGTTTTTGGCATTTAGGGCTCTTAAGAGAAAATGTCGGTGCAATGTAGCCTGGAATGATATGGCATGTTGGGGTGAAAAATGAACTTTCTTATAATAAAATCACCTACTCAGACATGTTGGAATTTTCAATTTGGTCGCACGATGAGCAAAATTAAAATGATTCCACCTTGCAACTTTCTCTTCAATGCTTTTGATGCTTTTTTCAAAGTCCAAAAAGTTGTTACCATGGCCAAATGGATTGGAGATATGAAAAACTGAGAGAGGTTATTGTAGACCTACATGAACTTATACCTTCAAACAAGAAATTTCTAAGTTCCATGGTTTCCAAGAAACATCTCGTCAAAGTTTGCCACTTTTTGGAATTTAGGGCTCTTAAGAGAAAGTGTTAGTACAATGTAGCCTGAAACGATCCAACATGCTCGAGTGTGAAACAAGAACTTTCCTATCATAAACCCACCCACCTAAACATTTTAGCACTATCAATTTGGCCACACAATGAACGAAATGAAATTCATGCAACATTGTGACTTTTTATTGAACGCATTTGACACTTTTTCAATGTGTGAAAAGTTGTCACCACGACCAAATGGATTAGATATATGAAAAATTGAGAGAGGTTATTATAGAGGGACCCTACATGACCATATATATTTATACATAATATTTATATGTGCTAAATATTCCAATAAATAGCTTGTCAAGGTTCACCACTTTTTGGCACTTAGGGCTCTTAAGACAAAGTGTCGGTATAATGTAGCATGGAATGATCCGACATGTTGGGGTGCAAAATAGGACCTTTCCTAGCATAAAACAACCCACTCGAACATGTTGGAGCTGATGGTTTGGGCCCATGATGAATGGAATGAAATTTATGCAACATTGCTACTTTTCATTCAATGTGTTTGATGGTTTTTGCAACATTTAAAAACTTGACACCACTAGCAACTGGATTGAAGTATTGAAAAAGTGAGATGGGTTATTGCATAGGGACCTCACATGAACTTGTAGGTTTAGAAGAAACATTTTTATGTGTTATGAATTCTAAGAAACAATCCATCAAATTTTAATAGTTTTTAATCCTTAAAACTCTTATGAGAATGTGTTGGTATAGTGTGGCTTGGAACGTTCAAGTGATTTGGGGAGTGAAATAGGAAAATTCTTGGCATACACCTTCCCACTCAGGTGCATTAGCATTGAAGGTTCATGCCCATGATGAACGAAATGAAAGTTATGAAACATTGCAACTTTTCATTGAATATATTTAATGATTTTTGAAACATTTGAAAACTTGCCACCGTGATCAAATGGATTAAAGTATAGAAAAAGTGATAGAGGTTATTGTAGATGGAACTCACATGAACTTGTAGATTTAGACAAAATGTTCATATGTGCCACATATTCCAAGAAATAACACACCAAAGTTTGGTATTTTTTGCACTCAGGGCACTAAAGAGAATGTGTCGGTATATTATGGATTGGAACGTTCGAGCAAGTTGGGGAGTGAAACAAGAGAATACCTAGTGTAAAACCACCCACTTAGGCATGTTGGCATTAATGGTTTGGGCCCATGATGAACAAAATGAAATTTATGTAACATTGCAACTTTTCATTGAATACATTTGACGGTTTTTGTAACATTTGAAAACTGTTGCAAGAATGAAAAGACTGAAAGTGTTGAGGAAAGTTTGTAGGTGTTGTCATTGATGTCAACTGGTCAACTGGTTATCTACTAGTTACTGTTGGTTGTATATGTTGAGGATATTGAGAAAATTGTAATAAAGATATGTTGCATGTGCTTAGTGGTTGCTTTGGTTTTTGGTTCGGATTTGCTCCTGTGGTTGTGCAGTTTAGATATGATGTTCATGGTTGTTAGCAGATGTTATATCCAAATTTTTGGTTGTTGATTCATTGTACAGTGCAAGTTGTGTTCACTAGTTGTGAACTATGGTTTTCTGTGTTTCTAGTTGAGGTCCAGGAGAAATATTGTTGGTTCATATTTCTCTTTGATGAATTCCTATGACTTGTGGTTCTAGAGTTGTGTTGCCCTGGTTCTATTGAAGATAGTTTCAACATTTGGAAGATTCATGCTTAATGGTTCTATGTGTTTTCACTGGTTTGGCCGACCTTTTGTGAAATACTACTTTCAAGGATGATGAAGAGTGTTGGATCTTGTTGGGTCCCTTGAAGCATGTGTTTGGGTCACCCTCATTCTAATTCCAACCTAGAATGTTTTGACACCAACCTAATTTGAATTTGAATTTGGATGGTAAACTTTGGATATGTTTCAAAGTTGAAGATGGTATAAATACAAGATGCGTTGATGGTAAAGAGTGGTGATGCAAGAGAAAATAAGTAGACCGATAAGAGAAAAGAGAAAGTGTAATTTTATGCGACATTGATTCTATTCAATTAGTGTGTGTGTTAAGAGTGTGGAAGATCAATGCGAAACTTAATGCTAAGTTTCTGGATGCAGTGAGCAAAATGAAAACTCTATCATTCATGCATGTGTGAAGTAATTGTGGTGGAATCCTTTGTTGCATTGGGATTTTAGTATCTTTGTAACATCTCTTCTTTGTCTTCTTTGTATCTTTGTGGCAATGAGCCCTCCAGGTTGTAGCCCTATTGGACAGTAAGTCCTTATTTCAAGCAGTGAGCCTTGTTTCAGGCAGTGAGCCTTTTATAATCGGTTTTGATATTCTCTATAGTGTGAGTTAATCCTCATCGTGGTTTTTTTCGTATTGGGTTTTCCACATAAATATAGTGTTATTGTGTTTATGTGCTAGATTTAAGTTTCTGCTTTAGCATTTAATGATTAATCATTTAAGCAGTATTAAGGATTAGTTTATGTGATTGAATTAAAGGCCTAATTTTGTGACAACTAATTCACCCCCCTCTTAGTTTTCCTATTCAACAATTGGTATCAAAGCTTGGTTCCTTGGTGAAGATCTTAATCGCTTGAGAAAGGTTCAAGATGGCTGGTAAAATGGTTTATGATTATCCGAGGTTTGATGGAACTAATTATGAAATCTGGAAAGTATTGATGGAAGAATATCCAGAGTATTACGGATATGATGTGGAGAAACCTTACAAAAATCCTTACACTCCTTTTGTTAATGGTATGAGTACACTTGAAGAAATAAAATTACATGAAGTGAACAATAAGGAAAAATAAATTTTGAAGAATAGTTTGGTACATTCAAAGTTGATCAAGGTTCAAAATTTGAAGATAGCTAAGGAAGTCTGGGATGCTTTAGAAAGAGTGCATGATGGTGATGAAAGAGTTAAAGAGGCGAAACTATAGAATCTGGAGATGAAGTTTGATCTTCTAAATATGTCTGAAGATGAAAATTTTAAAGCTTATGTATAGAGATTCGATGAGATAGTGGCCGATATGCAAGGACTTGGTGATACTATTGATGAAACAAAGATTGTAAAGAAGATTCTAAGAACTCTTCCTGATGCTTACAGTGAGAAGGTGAGTGCTATTGAGCAGACTATAGATTATAAGACTTGTACTAAGGATCTGCTATTGTAATTTTTGACATCTTATGAGATGAGGAAGTCGAGTCTAAGGAATGGAAGCAAATCAAAGACTGTCTTTAAAGCTTCAAAATATGAAGATCCGAATGAAGAAAAAATTAATGAAATAGAAGCTAACTTTGTAAGAAGAATGAGGAAAGAATCCGGTAAGTATGAAAGCTGCCCTTTAAATTCTTTAGTTGTGGAGAAATAGGTCATTATGCTACAAAGTGTTTGGAAAGAGATAAAAGGAATAAACTAAGATATAAGAAGGAAAAGAAAGGAAAGAAGATTAAAAGAGCTTACTATGTGAATGAGAATGCTAGTATTTCTGATGAGGATTCAGAATATGAAGATCCAAATGATAATGAATGTTTGTTCTTGGCGATTAAGGATGAACCTACTTCTGCTAATTCTGAAAAACAGGTAAAGGAAATCCCTTTAGAGAAGGAGGAAAATGAAGGTACGGTTATCTCTGCCCTACATGCTAAACAAGAGAAAAATTATTGGGTAGTTGATAGAGGTTGTTCACATCACATGATTGGTGATAAAATTAAGTTTGTTAAGCTTGAGAAATATGATGGAGGCTTGGTTATGTTTGGAGATGATATTGGTACTAAAATATGTGGGATAGGTTCAATAAGTTTTGATGGAAAGCACCATATTGACAATGTTTACTATGTTGAGCGTTGGTCGGATGTGCAAAAAACGATATGATCTTGTGTTCAAGGATGAAAAATCTAAGATCCGAAAAGGATCCAAAACATTGATTGCTACAAGAAAGAAATCTGAAGGGAATATCTATCAACTTAAGGGTGCTGATGGAAAATGCTTTATGACTTAGATAAATGATGGTTGGTTATGGCATAGGAGTATGTGTCACATGAAATTTGATAACTTGGCAAGGATTAGTGTTGTTCAGGCAATGAGAGATTTACCTAGAATTACAAAGCCTGTTAATACTATTTGCAGGAATTGTTAGTTTAGAAAGCAAGTGAGAAATCATTACAGATCAAAGGAATGATCTACTACCAGACTACTAGATTTAATTCGTACAGATCTCTCTGGTCCTCTTGGTGAAAGGTACTTTATACTTTTAATTGATGATTATTCTAGATATACATGGGTTACATCTCTTAGAGAGAAATCAAATGCATTAGATAGATTCAAGGCATTCAAAGCAATGGTTGAAAATGAAGTGAATTTGAAGATAAAATTCTTAAGATTTGACAAAGGTGGAGAATTCACCTCCCCTGAGTTTAATATGTTTTGTGAAGTGCATGGAATAAAGAGATAGTTATCTACTCTGAGAACTCCTCGGAAAAATGGAGTTGTTGAAAGGAAAAATAAAATAGTTCAAGAAGCTGCTAGGTCAATGATTACTGAGAATGGTTTACCGAAAGTTTACTAGAAATAAGCTATTCATACTGATGTTTATGTGTTCAACCGATTTCAAGCAAGAACAAACAATACAAAGACTCCCTTTGATCTATGACATGGAAGAATTACTACAGTTAAATATTTCAAAGTATTTGAAAGAAAATGCTATATTAGAAGAGATGAAGAAACTTTGGGAAAGTTTGATGCAAGAAGTGATGAAGGCATTTTTCTTGGATATTCTACTAAAAGCAAGGCACAAAAATGTTTCAATAAAAATTTGAGAAATATTGTAGAAATCTTGAATGTGAAGGTTGATGAGACAATGAAGAATTCTATTGACACTGATGGATATGTATCTGATGAGCATGATTGTGCAAGAATAGAAGAAATTGTGGATAAAGATGAGCAAGAGAAGTAGGATGAATAAAATGAAAGAGAAGAAGATGCTCTGATAATGTCCCCTAGGACACCTAGATATGTACAAAAGAATAATTCAGAAAGTCATATTATTGGAGATAAGACCAAAGGTGTGTTAACTAGAAGCAAAGTTGCTACTGAAATAAATTTGTGTTTACTTTCTGAGATAGAACCAAAGACAGTAAGTGAAGCTTGTAAAGATGAACATTGGAAAGAAGCGATGAAAGAAGAAATTTTTTGGATTGAGAAGAATCAAACTTGGGAATTGGTCCCAAGATTGGCAGATAAAACCATCATTGGATCAAAGTGGGTATTCAAAAATAAGTTGAATGAGAATGACTAAGTGGTTAGAAACAAAGCGAGGCTTGTGTGTAAAGGTTACTCACAAGTAGAAGGCATAGATTTTTAGGAAAATTTTGCCCCGATAGCAAGAATGGAAGCTATAAGGATGTTCTTGGTACTTTCTACTTATAAATATTTCAAGGTTTATCAGATGGATTTCAAGTCAAAAAATTTGAATGGTGAGCTAGGAGAAGAAGTCTATATGGAACAACTGGAAGGATTTCAGTTGACAGATCAATCGGATATGGTGTGTAGATTGAAGAAATATTTATATGGGTTGAAGTAATCTCCTAGAGCTTGGTTTTCAAGGTTAGATAAGTACTTGATTCAGTAAGGATTTAACAAAGGTACGATAAATAGTAATTTATACTTTAAGATTGAAAATGATAAAATCTTGATTACAGTTGTGTATGTTGATGATATTATCTTTGGAGGAAATGAAAGTATGTGCAAGATGTTTGTGGAAGAAATGAAGAAACAATTTGAAATGTCTATGTTTGGGGAGATGAATTTCTTCCTTTGGCTACAAATTAATCAAACAAAGAAAGAAATTTTCATTTAATAGTCTAAGTATGTGAGAGAGATGTTGAAGAAGTTCAGGATGGATGGTTCCAAATTGGTAAGTACTCCTATGGTGACTAGTTGCAAATTGGGTAAAGATGATAATTCACCTAAGGTTGATCAGAACAACTATAGATCTATGATTCATGGACTATTATATTTGATTGCTACTAGACCGGATATCATGCATGTAATCTATCTTGTGGCTAGATTTCAAGAAGATATGAAGGAAACACATGTTGCAGTTAAAAGGATATTTAGATATTTGAATGGAACTCTGGACTATGGATTGTGGTATCCTGAAGATACTAAATTTACACTCAGTGCCTATACAAATGTAGATTGGGTTGGATGTGTAGATGACAAAAAGAGTACAAGTGGTGGTGCATTCTTTCTTGGATTTAGATTGGTGGCATGGTTGAGTAAGAAGCAAGATTTAGTCTCCTTGTCTATTATTGAAGCTGAGTCTATTGTTGCTGCATATTTTTGTACACAAGTTCTATGGATGAAACAAACATTGAAAGATATCACAGTGCTATATGATGATCCCATTTCTATCTTCTGTGATAATACAAGTGTAATTAACATTTATAAGAATCCTATGATGCACTTGAGGATGAAGCATATATCTATCAGATATCATTTCTTGAGAGATAATGTCATAGAGAATGAAGTAAAGCTTGAGTATGTTCTAACGAAGGATCAAATTGCTGATATATTTATGGAGGCTCTTCCTAAAGATGATTTTGACTATCTCTGAGAGAAGTTAGGGGTTATTGCCCCTCCTTTCTTGAACTAGATGCATCAGTCTAGTGAATCCATGGATCTATATTTCTTTTGGAATGATGTTTTGGTGGCTACCTCTCATGGGGAGTAGGTAGTATCAGGTGTTTTCATTTTATGTATTTTGTTGTCATGTCAAAGGAGAGATCAATGAAAAATATTCTTTTTCCTTTGGCATTGATGTCAAAGGGGGAGAGAAGAAGCATGTGAAATTAGAATGATAAGAAGCATATAAGAGATTATCTTCTAAGGGGGAGAAAACAAAAAATGTATTCAGAGCTAGTATGTTGTCTTTGATGTTTTTTCACATCGTGTGTTGCCATCAATGAGAAAGGGGGAGATTGTTGCAAGAATGAAAAGAATAAAAGTGTTGAGGAAAGTTTGTAGGTGTTGTCATTGATGTCAATTGGTCAACTGGTTATCTACTAGTTGTTGTTGGCTATATATGTCAAGGATATTGAGAAAATTGTAATAAAGATATGTTGCATGTGCTCAATGATTTCTCCAGTTTTAGTCCAGATTTTCTCTTGTGGTTATGTGGTTTAGTTATGATGTTCATGGTTATTAGCAGATGTTATATCTAGATTTTTGGTTGTTGATTCATTGTACAGTGCAAGTTGTGTTCACCAGCTGTGAACTATGGTTTTTTGTGTTTCTAGTTGAGGTCTAGGAGAAATATCGTTGGTCCGAATTTATCTTTTATGAAATTATATGACTTGTGATTCTAGAGTTGTGTTGCCCTATTTTTATTGAAGATAGTTTTGACATTTGGAAGATTCGTGCTTAATGGTTCTATGTGTTTTACACTGGTTTGGCCGACCTTGTGTGAAATACTACTTTTGAGGATGATGAAGCGTGTTGGATCTTGTTGGGTCCCTTGAAGCATGTGTTTGGTTCAACCTCATTATAATTCCACCCTAAGATGTTTTGGCACCAACCTAATTTGAATTTGAATTTGGATGGCCAACTTTGGATATGTTTCAAAGTTGAAGATGGTATACATACAAGATGAGTTGATGGTAAAGAGAGGTGATGCAAGAGCGAAGAAGTAGAGTGATAAGAGAAAATCGAAAGTGCAATGTTTTGTGACATTGATTCTATTCAGTTAGTGTGTTGAGAGTGTGTAAGATCAATGCAAAGCTTAATACTGAGTTTCCAGATGCAGTGAGTAGAAGGTGAACTCTATCATTCGCACATGTGTGGAGTAATTATGGTGGAATCCTTTGTTGCATTGGGATTGTAGTCTCTCTATAACATCTCTTATTTGTCTTCTTTGTATCTCTGTGGTAGTGAGCCCTCCAGTTTGTAGCCTTGTTGGACAATGAGTCCTTGTTCTAGACAGTGATTCCTTATTTCAGGCTCTATCCAATTTGCATGAATCCTCCAATTTGGTATAAATACAAGATGAGTTGATGGTAAAGAGAGGTGATGCAAGAGTGAAGAAGTAGAGTGAGAAGAGAAAAGAGAAAGTGCAATTTTTTGTGACATTGATTCTATTCAGTTAGTGTGTGTGTTGAGAGTGTGGAAGATCAATGCGAAACTTAATACCGAGTTTTCGGATGCAGTGAGCAGAAGATGAAATCTATCATTCACGCATGTGTGGAGTAATTGTGGTGGAATCCTTTGTTGCATTGGGATTTTAGTCTCTCTGTAACATCTCTTCTTTTTCTTCTTTGTATCTTTGTGGTAGTGAGCCCTCCAAGTTGTAGCCTTGTTGGACATCGAGTCCTTGTTCTAGACAATGATTCCTTATTCAAATTCCATTGTAACATCTGCATCCACTCTTTTTTGTAACACATCTAGTTGTGGGAGACTTGAAACAAAAATTATTAACTAAAATTAAGAAATAAATTAAGGGAATGTAAGAGGATGGATTTAATGGTACATAATCTAGGATGACTTAAGGGGACCTAACAGGATATGAATTAAGGGGATATGCAATCAATTCTTATTTTTTTTGTAAAATGACAATGAATTAATTAGCTTTATATTTTGACTATCAATTAAAAGTATAGAACTATATAGTTACATGTATTTATACAAATTTTATTGTAACATCCACATCCTCTCTTTTTTATAATGCATCTAGTTGTGGGAGACTTGAAACAAAAATGATTAACTATAATTAGGAAATTACTTAAGGGGATGCAAGAGGATGGATTTAAGGGTGCATAATCTAGGATGACTAAAGGGGACCTGAGAGGATATGACTTAAGGGGATATACAATCTATATACATCTAAAAATGGTCACATTAAATCGAGTTTGGTAATTAATTAAATATGAGTTATTTAATTAATCTTCTAATTTCATCTACATATAAATAAATTTAATTATTTATTTATATTGTTCACTTTCTAATTCTTCTATTTTAATTAAATAAATAAGTTTATTTAATTATTATCATTTTCTATCTTCCTCTTAATTAATTAAATAAATTTATAATTTATTTAAATTAATTATCATATTACTTTAAGTTTGAATTTTTAAATTCAAATAAAGATATTATTCTAAATTCATCATCATTTCTAATTCTTCACTTCACATATAATTAAATATTCTAAATATTTAATTAGGCTCCTTATCCTCTTTTCACACATAATTAAATATTTAAATATTTAATTATGGAAGCTTCTAAATATACATGTCACATATAATTAAATTATTTAATTATTTGATTATGGAATTATCTTCAACTACCAACTAACTCCTCATAACTAAAAATGACAAATGGCTACTTTCCTTCATATTTGAATGGAGAAGGTTGTGTAAGAGGAAACATTTTACCTCTTTCTCTCTAGCTTCCACCTTTCTCTCCAACTTCTCGATCTTCCACCATTCATCTTACCAGGGTTTATTTCAACCGTCGATCTTTGCCAATTAGGATTTTGCCTCCAAAATTCTATAAATACAACCTCTTTGTGCTTTGAAAAGGATTAAATCGAATTTAGTTGCATAGCATGAGAATTATAGTTGCATTATTCAACATTTAGCAAGCTTATTATCATAGATTTCTTGAGCACAACATATCATATTAGTTTTATCATTTTAGCATAAACAATCATGGTAGAATAATCTTGCACAATCTATTTTAGTTTCATATCTTAGTTTCGTTATTTCATATCATTTAGCATAGGAATGCATGTTGCATATAATCTCATTCTCTAGGTTGTCGTTCTGTTGATATTTTGCTTACACAATCTGAGAGCAAGCAGCTTAAAATGAATCCTTGGAGATAGAGGACAATGGGACATCTTTGAAGAATCTGCTCGATTTAGAGTTTGTTTATTTTTAACTTAGATTTCTTTGATACAATGTCACATTGGTGTGTTTGTTTAGCTTATTAGTTTATTCCACATATTCACACACATTTTTGGCACCCACCATGGGGCCCTTGCCCTGTTTTTAATATTTTATTGCATTTTTTATGGTAGGTTATGAGCTGGACTCACAGTTTAGCGCATACAAGACCCATTTTAGCGCATCCATTGAACAATTTAGCACATACGAGGCCTGTTTCAATGCATAACTGCTATGTTTTAGCATATTTTTGTGTTCTTTTGGTGCATAGATGCTCTATTTTAGCGCATCCTTGTGTTTCTTTTAGTGCATATATGCTCTATTTTAGTGCATTTATGTGTTCTTTTAGCGCATCTAGGAGACTGTAAATTTTTAATCCTGATTCTGACACGTCTACGGACAAAGATTAATATTTTTTGTGTAAGGTTAAAATGAAGCAATCCTAAGAAACCAATCCTAGGGTAGTCACCAAACAATTAAAATATCTTGGATAAAATGAATCCCATGTCTTTTGTGAAGCAACATCTTCACCTAGCTTAGCAAATTTGTCATTTGGGATTAAAATTGAACAAGATTGTTTGTTGTGGTTTTCAGGTGATAGGCCTATGCTCTCCCCTTAACTAGGTGATCAAAATTCCAAACTCATCTTTTCATTTCATGTATTTTATGCTTTATTAAAGCCTTTAGCAGGCCTGCTCTTGTGGGAAAAAGTACTCACCCAAGAGGAACGACCTAAGTGGGAACCCCTAAAGCCAAGGATTCCAACCCACTATAATCAAAAGAGAGTTGTTGATGAAAATCCACTCGACAGTAGTGCATAAGATAACCATCCCCAAAGCCTTTATTCTAAAGGTTGGGAGGTCTCCTCAGGGAGTATATCATTTTCCACACTGAATGAAAACCCTTACTATGAACCTTAGTGTAGAAGCTAACTGATTTAGTAGCCAAACATTATAATACTCATAGTGCAAGGGGAGGGAAGAATCTTCCCCCAGTATACTCACCATATAATTGCTAAGGATTGTTTGCTCAAGGGATCGGGAAATCTAACTTTGAGTACACACCTGGAAAAGACAAAAACACGAGCGCCCTCTAGGGGTGACACGGCTGTGTGAGTCGACACAATTCTAAGATGTGGGTTGTGATGATTATGATGACCTTTTTGACCATTAAGAGTGAGTCTTCTTGAAGTGTTTGTTTTGTTCAAATACCCATGGAAAATTTAGAGAACATACACTTATTGTTTAGATTCTAGGACTTTAAAAGCAACTATATTTTTACTGTATGCTGTGTTTTTCAAACATTAATTTAGATAAGATCATCCAATTCAATAAACTATCAAAAAAATGTATGTTTCAACGCATTGACTTGATCTTTTAGCACATCCATGCAACAGTCTAGCTCATCCATGCTCTATTCTAGTGCATCCATGCTTTGTTCTAGTGCATCCATGCTCTGTTCTAGGTCATCCATGCTCTATTTTAGCACATTTATGCAAAATTTTAGCGCATCCACGCAACAGTCTAGCACATTGATATGATCTTTAAGTACATTCATTGAAAAATCTAGCGCATCCCTGGTATAGAGTAGTGCATCTATTTTCTGATTCAAAATAGTTTTCTAACGTAATTTGCCACCAATTCCGGTCCTTTCTATGCTCAGGGTTTGGAAATCTATAACATTTTTCAAGAAATCCCTTGAGAAAAGGATCAAGAAACCAAAAAGGCCCCTTAGCTACAAGAATATTTTGAAAAAGAGATGCTTTTTATACCAAAGTTGAAAAGTCTTGTTTGAGCACTGAAATTTCATCCATAGATATCATGACTTTGCTAGGGGATTCACTGATGATTTTTCTTTAGAGCCTTTATCTTCATAAGCTTTCTTTCAATGAAGAGCTCTTTCATAGAGGCATAATCATAGTCAACCCATTCATCCTTCGTTCATCCCACAACTGACAATTCAATATTCCAATCATCCAAATTAAGTGTTGCAATAGAGAACTTGGAAACATTAGGCTTTTGCAAAATCATCATTTTTCTCAAATTAAGATCAAAACATCACAAAGTGCATCATCACATCCATTTATGATTTTTAGTTTAATTCCCATAACATGATCATCATCCTTCATCTAGGGAATCACAATCTGAAAATTAGAAATTCCCTAGTCATATCAATAGAATCCATCATTCTATTCCGACTAAGGCATCCAACAAATTGCACTCTCCCATTTGTGATCAAAGTAAGTAAAAATTTGGTATAAGCATATGATTTTTGTCACAAGATCCCGAAAACACCAAGAAGAAGATGAAAGGGAAAATCCACTTTGCAACATGGGTGAAAGGGAAGAAAATCCTTTTCATAGGATTCATGTAAATAATTCAAGAGATTAAATAATTGAGTTATGTGTTATGTGTATGAGTTCTTTGTCATACGCATTTAATTTTATGTCTGGATGAAATTATTTAAGAAGTTGAACAAGATCCACAGTTTCATTTAGCCATGGAAAAGCTTTAGGAGCGGAATAAAGAACAATATTTTCTTTTATTGGAAAATCAGGGTGCCAAATTGCCCTCAGACTATGATACAGAGAAAATCAAAGAAGATCCTGAAAGAAGTGAAACCCCCTTAAACGATCTTAGTGCTCTTACCCAACAAATAAAAGCACTGCAAGGGAAAATTAAGGAAATACAAGGGGGCACAACCAAGAGGTATGATTTGGAGGATATTTGTCCATATCCATTTGATAGAACTCTCAACATGATTCCTTTTCCAAAGCATTGTGAAATTTTGAAATTTGACAGATACAATGGGAAAACAGATCCTATTGATCATTTGAGGGAATTTTGAAATATGAGCCTTGAGTTTTCTCATGAAGATACATACCTAATGCGATTGTTCCCATGAAATTTAGGTGGGAAATCAATGGAATTGCTTTCTAAAATCACTCCACCCATCAAGATGTTTGAGGAGTTAATCAAAAAATTCATATCTCAATACTCCTACAACATTCAACATCAAATAACCATGCTTGATTTATGCAAAGCAAAGCAAAAGACTAGAGAATCCTTCATCACATTCTTGCAAAGATGGAGAATATTATTTGCATGATATTCTCATCCAGTTCCTGAAAAGGAAAAGATGGAAATATTTATTGACAGTCTTAATCAAGAAATGAGTTATAGGCTCAACCTCCATTGTCCTCCATCATTTGAGAAGTTGATTGAAAATGCAATCACTATTGAAGGAGCTTTATTTAAGAGGGGAGTAATAAATCTTGACAAAGATAGTCCAAATTCGTATAGTCATAACAACAATAATGAAAAATCAAGATTTTGGACTAGAAATAAGAATTTTTTCAATGATGGTGTGGTAGATGCCAACAATGTGAAAGAAAAAACATCCATTCTCAATTTATCAGATACCCAATGCAACAACACCAATCCTGGAAATTCAACTAACCAAGGCAATAGAGATTCCAATTAGGGAAACAATGCCAATCAAGGAAATACGGCCAATAATCGTGGTAATTTCAATAATAATCTCGGTAGCAATCAAAATTAAAATCTGCCCAAATCACAATTCTTCTCAAATCGACGAAGTTTCACTCCTTTGGGCCAATCTCTTGAATTAGTTCTCAAAGAACTTATGGATAAAAATTTCATCACGTTGCCACCTCAGAGAGATTATGAGTCGTGAGTCAAACCACCATTGTGGAATGAATCTTATTATTGTGATTACCATAGATGCAAAGGTCATAGGATGAATAATTGCCAAGGTTTGAAAAATTTGGTCCAAGATTTGATAAAAAAATTGCATGATAACTGTCGAGTGGCATAATGCCAACGAAGATCATCAAGCATTTAAGGACCCTCTTCCCAATTATCAAAAAGGGGAATCTTTAGGTGACAAAGGAAAAAATATAAATTATGTCTATGACACCACAATCAATCATATCTACACCGATGTCCAACAAATTAACATCATCAAGGTCAAAGGAAAGTAGGAGTATCAAAAATTTAATGCAACGACGAGGGGACAAGCTAAAATTGTCGTAAAAGGAAGCTCATCCAAATCAACTGTCCCTCCTCCAAGGCAATACAACTTAGTCGATCAATTATAGAAAACATCGGCTTAAATTTCTATCTTCGAGCTTCTTAATATATCTCTGGCACATAAGAACATTTTGGAGAAGGCTCTCATTGACACAACTGTATCCCCTGCTTTGGATATTGGAAAATTTCAAGCCATGGTGGGACACTTGTCCTCACCCACATGCCTATCATTTTCCGAGAAAGATGATGCCTCCGTGACTCATCCCCACAACTCATCACTTTATCTAGAAGTCATGGTCCATAAAACTCGAATCAGATGTGTCTTAATAGATGGGGGAGCTGGTCTAAATATTTGTACTTTAAAATTGGTTCTTGCCTTGGGGTATTCTAAAGACTCTATTGATCCGAGAAGAAAAATAACAATCAAAGCATATGATGATGAGGAAAGAGCTTCCAAGGGCCTCATCATGTTACCTATCAAAGTGGGACCTGTTGTAAAGAACACTTTCTTCCAGGTTCTAGATCGAGACTTATCTTATAACATACTTTTAGGTCATTCGTGGATCCATGAGATTCAAGCGGTACCGTCAACGTACCATCAATGTCTAAAATTTCCTTATGACAGACAAGAAATAACCATACTAGCGGATCATAACAACAGTCAGATTTGCTCTAATCTCAGAGCAACCCAAGACACTTTTGTCCCACATAATAGAGAGGCTCTTGTTCTTTATGCTTCAAAACACAATGACCAATCAAAGGAATTAATAAAGAGCTTCAACACAAAATTTCAATTAAAGGACAATGGGGTGGGAGAATATTCATTATGTCTCTCCAACCTACCTATCTCTCCAAGGTCACATGGTCAGCCTACAATATCCACACAACAAATTGCAGCGGCTTCCACGTCAGGAGCACAAGCTTCAGTCCCCATCACCATGTTTGATGGGAAATTCATCAAGGCTAACACTCAAGAAAATGAAGCCAAAGATAGAGCTATTCTCGATTGGCTATATAAAGATGAGGATGAATTTGTTCAGCATATCAAATTGCCTACAAAGCAATATGGTAAAGGCTATGCAATAATGCAAATAATGGGTTATGAAGGGACTAGTCCCATAGGTAAAAGAAAATATGGAATTATGGAACCCATTCAACCAAAAGTAATGCATCCAAAAGATAAAATAGGACTTGGGTATGGTGAGGATGCAAAAGAAGTAGCCCAAAAAAATCCCATGAAGAGATAGCTTCAACAATTTTGAGATTGTAAGATAACTCTGACACTAATTAAAATGAGTACAATGGGACACAATTTATAATGATGAATTCTAGAAAGACAAACAGGTGGATGTCATACAAAAATATACACCCATGCTTACACAAGGGGAAAATTCAAGGCCTCCACTTGACTATGTACTTCAAGATGACCACGAATCGAGCAAGGACGATTCAGTTCAAAGCGAGATGGATAATCAACAAGAGGATACCATCATATATCTTCCCCATAGCAAGAATGATAACCATGCCATGACCTTAAAAACTATTGACCTCACCCAACCAGATGATACCTTGCCCCTAGTCCATCCTGAAATTATTGATTGGGATCAAATTGAACCGATTGATATCCTAATATTCCAAGACGATGAGACCATTGTAAATTTTCTTTGTTCTTCCAATCCGGAAACAGGTTCCACTAGTGAATCTCATTATCAAAATTTCAATTAGGAGAGTGCTAAGTTTTTTAGCTGCAAAATTAATAATATAAAAGATTGATCTAACAGTGAAAACTGAAAAAAGGCAATGTTAGATCTGAAAAAGGAAAAATAAAGAGAGTATCTGACGGTGAAAGCCTTTCAAAGGCATTGAAAGATGAGAAACTTGACACTCTCCCAGAACACTATCAAGAGAGGTCTTCTATTTTGATTGAGCCAACATAAACAATAAATATAGGCACTATAGAACAACCAAAGATCCTGCAACTTGCTGCTTCATTGACAGAGGAAGAGATCCCAAAATTCACAGAATTATCGAGGGTTAATCAAATCAACTTTGCTTGGTCATATGTGGATATGCTTGGACTAGGTCCTAATCTTATCATGCATAATTTTTCCATAATGCCAGGGGAAAAACCAGTGAAACAAAATCTTAGAAAGATGCATCTGCATGTCACATTGCTAGTCAAAGAAGAATTGAAGAAAATATTGGATGTAGGGTTCATTTGGTCTATCGAGTATGCAAAATGGATCTCTAACATTGTACCAATGTCAAAACCAGATGGGCGAATCAAAATTTGTACAGATTTTCAAAATTTGAACAAAGCATGTCCAAAAGATGATTTTCCTTTGCCTAACATTGACACAATTGTGTACTTGACAGCTGGGCATGCCATGTATTCACTAATGGATGGATTTTCTGGGTATAATCAGATCAAGATCACACTTGAGGATCAAGATAAGACTGCTTTCACATGTCCCTTGGGTACCTATTGTTGGAATGTAATGTCATTCAGACTCAAAAATGTAGGTGCAACCTATCAATGAGCAATGACCACTATTTTTCATGACATGATGCACACTTTCATGGAAGATTATGTGGATGATCTCTTAGAAAAATCTTACACAAGACAGGGACATTTGGATATCTTATCTAAAATCATTATCAGAATGGAAAAATTCAAGGTTAGACTCAATCCAAAGAAGTGCGTCTTTGGGGTTAAATATGGAAAGATTTTAGGCTATATTGTTTCATAAAAAGGAATAGAGGTAGATCCAACAAAGGTAAAATCCATCATGGAGATTCCACCACCAAGGAATATCATCCAACTTCGATCATTGCAAGGACGAATACAATCCATCAGGAGGTTCATCGCACAACTAGCAAATAAGAGTTTTCCTTTCACACATCTCTTGCATAATAATGTTCCATTCAAATGGGAAGAAAAGTGTGAGGAAACATTCAATCAAATCAAGTAGTATCTGATGAGTCCACTAGTCTTGGTTCCACCAGTATCAGAATAACCACTCATACTTTACATTTTGGCAACAAAAGTGTCCTTGGGGGCATTGTTGGCACAAGAGGACAAAACAAGAAAAGAATGAGATGTGTACTACATCAGAGGACATTGACAAGTCATGAGCTCAATTACACTTTTATTGAAAAGGCTTGTTTAGCAGTAGTGTTTGCTTCTCAAAAGTTGCGGCACTATATGTTAGCTCATACAGTTAAACTTGTAGCTAAAATTGATCCATTAAAGTATCTCTTGAGCAAAGCAACCTTAATAGGCAGGCTAGCTAAATAGGTAATGATCTTAAGTGAGTTCGACATTCACTATGTAGATCAAAATTCCATCAAAGGACAAGTCATAGCGGATCAGCTGGTTGAGGCACCCTTACAAACATATCATCCAATGCACATTGAATTTACTGATGCAGGTGTTTTCATAGCAACAACAAAGCAGTCATGGACACTATATTTTGATGGGTCCTATACACAACATGGCTCAGGGGTAGGAATTATTTTTGTCACACCCCAAGGACATACTATTCCAAAGTCTTATCGGTTAATGTATCCTTGCACCAATAAAATAGCTGAATATGAAGCACTATTTATTGGAATGAGAATAGCATTGGACTGGAAGATCATAGAGCTACAAGTTTATGGTGATTCACAACTTGTCATTAACCAAATCAATGATGATTATCAGACTAAGGATGAAAATTTAATGCCTTATAAAAACATGGTTGATGCTTTCAAGAAGTAGTTTGTTGAGATCAAGCTCACACAGATTCCATAGATTGACAACAAAGTTATAGATGCCATGGCTACAATTGCTTCGCTACTACAATTATCAGAAAATCAAGCTCGATATGAATTCTTGGTGGAACAATTGTTTTCCCCTGCCTATGATAATCCTGAGATGCAAATCATCTGTCATCTATCTAGTTCTGATTCCCCTTTATATGTAAAAATCTATACATATCTAAAAGATACTATCTTACCCTCAGATTTGTCTAGGAATCAGAAGAGAATTTTCATACTCCAATCTTCTCGCTACACCTTAATCGCTAACACCCTTTACTGATGTGGTCTTGATGGTACCCTCCTTAGATGTCTTGAATGTGAAGAATCTAAAAAGGCCTTACAAGAGGTTCATGGTGGTATGTGTGGAACTCATTCAAGTGGATTGACCTTAGCTAAGAAACTTGTTAGAATGGGTTATTATTGGCCAACTATGGAAAATGAATCTTTCACCTTTGTAAAGAAACGTCCAAAGTGTCAGATACATGGAAACCTTATTAACGCTCTTGCTCAAGAGTTGCAACCCTTCACTACTACATGGCCTTTTTCTCAGTGGGGACTAGATTTGGTTGGAAAAATTCACCCCTCTTCATCAAATGGACACAAGTTTATAATCACAACAACCAAATATTTCACCAAGTGGATTAAATTTATACCATTAACTACAGTAACCGAAAAAAAAATTTCATCCTTCATCTTGAATTATATCATATGTCGGTATGGTATTCCTAGCTCCATTATCACTGATAATGGAAGACCTTTTAAGAATCAGGATGTTGATGAACTTTGTGAAAGATTTCATATCCAACACAACTTCTCTACACCTTATTATCCACAGGTAAATGGTCAAGTAGAAGCTTCAAATAAAACAATCTTGAAGATCCTGAAGAAGAAATTAATTGATGTTGACCATGATTGGCATGTCCAGTTGAATCCAGCCTTGTGGGCCTATAGAACTAGCATTCACACACCAATAGGAGCCACCCCATATGCCTTGGTCTATGGAGTAGAAGCAATCTTGCCACTGGAAGTTGAGATACCCTCACTTTGAGTCTCACTGAAGGGAATCATAATTGATGAAGACTATAGAGTTTCTTGATTGCAGGAACTAGAACTGCTAGATGAGAGACGACAAAGTGCAGCCAATCACTTAAAGGGTTATCAACAAGTCATGTCTCGTAGCTACAATCACAGAGTCAGACCACAAAAATTTCAAGTGGGTGACCTGGTCCTGAAGGAAAATCCTTGCAACTAACAAGATTGGGAGAAGAAAGGAAAGTTTGAGCCAAATTGGCTAGGTCCATTCGTCATCATTGCAACATATGGTTCTGGAGTGTATCAGTTATCTACACCAGAAGGGGACCTATTTGAATATCCAATCAATAGCATTCATCTAAAGTTCTATGTCTAGAAAAAATCTATAAAAATAAAAAAATGTCCTGGAAAAATGGTCACCTTGATGAAAACCTGACAAACAGGCATCTTGGTGACAACAAAAAAAGAGAAAAATACAAAAAAAGAGAAAATACAAAAAAGTAAAAAATCAAAAAAATCGTTGCCTTGATGAAAACCTGGCAAACAAGCATCATGGTAACAACAAAAAATCACAAAATCTGAAAAAGCGCAATAAAAAAAATTGATGAAAACCTGGCAAACAGGCGTTATTTGTGATCTAGTTGGCTCTTCCATCTATTTAGTTACATCCTGCATCGTTTGTACATAAGCCATTTTTATCAGCATCAAATGCATCCTTTGCCATCATATCTGCATCATGAGCACAACATTTCCTAGAGATGACAAGGATTTCATCATGGCTTGATGATCATTGTTTATATGCCTAGCAGTAGGTTGTGTCTAATCAGGAGTCAAAGTGCAACTCACTGGGGGAAATCAACGTTTGAGCTTTTAAGAAGACAAATGACAACATGCGTCAAGTATCTAAATATCAGATCAACAATCAAATATCTGATCATGCCTAGTCAAAACAGCTATAAGACATGTCATAGAATAAAGCTGAAACAAATTGGATGATCTTAATATGAATAAAATGATTGGAACACTTAAAGCATAAGTTGACCTGTTGTTTTGAAATCTTATGACATCATATCTCTGGAGTGATTTAATGATGTATTGAACTAGAGTCACAAGGAAGGAGTATTATTTTTCTTTGTTTGTTGTCTGTAAGTTAATCATTATTACTGTGCAAATTTATCGCGAGACATGGTTTACAAAAGTATCATTGATGACATTTCGGGATTTTCATAGGAAAAGGATTAACTTATGTCTGTTTACTAAAGCAATACTCAGGACATCTCAATTCAATTATACCTCGATGCTTGTATTAACTTGCTATATCAAACATCATGAAAGTTGTACTCAGGACATTATCAGGGTGGATCTACCCTATGATGCTCTTACTAACTTCCAACATTTTAAAAAACTCAATGATGATAAACAAGCATAAAGTTGGTTCACAAAATGGCAGCAGTGTATAATTCATTTTGCATAATTAAGTTTGCATGATTAATATAGATTGCATTCATTTTTCATTTACGTAATGGATTTTGGAGGTTGGCAAAGATATCAAAAACAATATATCTCTTTTGAACAAAGATTGAGTACATTTGGACTTGGCGGAAATCATTTTCACATCATTTTCATAGTCATATCATCATTTCATATCATTTTCACATCATATCATATCCATTATCACATATCATTTTCATCATCATTTCATATCATTTTCACATCATTTAATATCATATCATATATCCATTTTCATTATTATTTTCATTAACATTTTCATTATCATTTCATATCATATCATATCCATTTTTATTATTTCCATTTCATATCATTTTCATTACCATTTCATATCAATATGATTATCATGACATTTTCATAACATTATCATTTTCATCCCATATCATTTCATCATTTTCATTATCATTTATCATTCGCTGATTTATCATTCATTTCATATCCATATCATTTTCATTAGCTTTTCATATCATTTTCGATATCATTTTCATGTCACTTTATCATTCATTCATTATCATTCATCATTCATTTCATAATCATTTATCATACCATTACTATGTATCATTTTCAAATCATTTTTCATAATCCTTTCATATATCATTTGCATTATCATTTTTATCATCCCATCATTTTATTATCATTTGACATATCATATCATTCATATTAATATCATTTTCATATCATTCATTCATTGCATTTTTATTTATCATTCATATCAATATCATATTTTCACATCATTTCTCATTTCTCATTAATTACTTATCATTTTCAACTCATTAATTCGTTTCCATTCATTATCATTTTCATTTTGCATTTAACACATCATTTCATCATTATACATAACCATACATTGGAAAAGGATAAAATGCATCCATTTCATCATAAAAAATTTGCATCCATAATCAATACATTTTTCCATACATCATAAAACATCATAAAGATCATTCAAATTTCATTCACATCAACCACCATAACATATTTTTGCATATTCATCAATCATAAAGCATGTAAAGTTCATATACAGGTCATCACATCATAATCATCAAAGTCATAAACATCATCATCATATCATCATATACATAAGCATCATCATCATCATCACATAATAAGATAGACATCATCATGCAAAGATCATTATCCATAAAAATGCATCATCATGACATAATCATAAGCAAAATACCATATAGAAATAGAAATGCATACATGAACATCCATCATAGCATAATATAAGAAAAATGCATATAGAAATCACCATTGCATGTCATATAATCTCATCAAATAAATGTACAATGATATCAAATGTCCAGAGAGATACATAAAATGTGACAAAAATGATGTATACAAAGTCATCAATGAGGAGCATCAGAATGAGGACTATGGCTATTGTTTCCTTTGGAAGTAGTGGGTCTGGCTAGATCTCTACCACCTGTACCACCCGTCTCTTGTTGGACCGATTGTAATATGCTCTTGGTGGCACTCCTAGAATGACTGCGAGAGTGAGTGCGAGATCTTTTGGCAAACTATGTAAAGGTTATCCATTGCTCGGGAGGCACTGCCTCATAATATCTCATCCTATAATACTCGGCCTCCCGAGAAATCTCCAGTCCCTCTGCAACAACCTCTATAATGGAGGTGCCCTCCACAAATCTCAATAACCTCTCTGCTATGCCCTCTACCTGCTGGCAGTGCTATCTCAAACTGTCTCGCTCAACAATCAACTGAGCTACCTATGGGTCTGGGGGTGATGGTTGTCCCATCTGTGCCTGTAACTAAGTGATAGTGATTTGGGCCTATATTAATTGGCTCTAGAGAGCTTGTACCTATGTCTGTAATGTATCAATCTGGCCCTACTGCTCGTGGGATGGAGCCCTGATAGTAATGTGAGATGGGCTTGATGGTGGTTGCTCCACTATCCTCACTATCCTTGGCCTAATCTTGATCTAGAAATAAAAAATGGGTGGTCTCCTCCCATCATCATCATCATCATCATCATCATCATCATCATCACTATCCTCCCCATGAATCTCCATATCCTCATCGCCACCAACATCCTTTCCTCCTCCAGTGGGCTTCTCTACTTGTGCCTGTGCCTCACCCCTCTGCTGTCTCTGTGCACATTGCAGTGCTGGACCATAAAGTAATGGGGTAGGCTCATCAAGACTCATCAACCTCGGAAATGGGTGTGTATGGAAGTACGTTGCGTACTCCTTTGTCATATGTACATCTATAATGTCTGGCTTATAATCTCAGATCTCTAGATGTAGAACTAAATACTCTGCCCTGGCTGCCTCATGAGGAATAAATGGGCCCCACTCTGCAACATCCTCCCTCCGCCTCGCATAATGGGCAACACCATACGGAATCACGTGTACTCTGTGAAACTGTCTGAATACCCGCATAACCCAAAATCTCTCAATAATAAATGGGGTCCTCCCAATCAAATATCTAGATAGACCGTAATAAGGCAACTCAATATCATCCTCATCCCATGCCTCACAATCAACATATGGCCTCTAGATGATAATGTCCATATCATCTAGCACTCTCCTCGAGTACTCCAACTTGCCCATATTAGGCTGGACAAGTGGACCTGTGTATGCATAAACATATGGTCAACCAATGGGACGATCTCTCCCTGCAAAGGGGCAGGTGATAGCAATATGCTCCCATACCCAAATCTATAGGAATGTAACTTCGAAAGATATGCTCTTCCCACTTGTGTATACCACTTGATGCAAGTCATGTTATAGGTGGGATAGCATGCATGAACCCCATGCATACCTCATCTGATGTAGGATCATCTTCTCTAGAAGTTGACCCCATCCTATCGACAGTCCCTTCGACCTACGATCAGGAGATAAAAAGCCACCAATGAAACCAACCAGTACAGAGGGAAGTGGGGCATAGCTCTCGACCATCTCTCTCCAAGGGATCTCATATCTGCAAATTCTCGGATCCTAGAACACTCTCTGTAACGCATGAGTCCCACCAACCTCCTTGTGGTCATAAACCACAATCTCACCAACTACTGGGATCCCTAATATCCTATACATGTCCTCGGGAGTCACCGTGATCTCACCAGTGAGAAAATTGAAGGTGTTATGCTCACTATGCCAACGCTCAGCTAAGGTTGTTAATAAAACCCTGTTGATCCTATACTGTGGGATCCTAAGCAATGAACCCAACTTGCATCTAGCAATCATTGCAACCTCAGGCTATGATAGTCTGGGAATCATCTCCCAGGTCTTGGGAAATCTCTCTCTAACCTGGAGGATCTTAAAATCATCTTATACATGATATCAATATCAAATCAATCAAATCACAATATCAAAAAAGTACATCAATCTATCATGCAATCATGCGAAATCAAATCATCATCAATATCAACTCATCATTTTACTATTTGTTTTTCATTTATGAAGAAAAATTTATCAACAACACATCATCATTTTACTATTTTTTTCAAACATGAAAGAAAATTTATCAAATTCATACATCAACAACATATCAAGACGTCATTACTATTTGTTTTTCATCAAGCATGAAGACAAATTTATCAACAAATCAACATCAAATTAGGTCATTTTACTATTTGTTTTACATTTCAACATGAGAACAAATTTATCAAATCATCATAAAAATCAAATCAATTATCCTTGATGCAACTCAATTTTGTAAAATCAGTTGTCTAATATAGCAACAAACATTAGGAAATCACAAATTGATCCTCAAACAATCAAAATCAACAAAATTTCATGGATGCGCTAAAACAGACAATCAATGCACCAAATCAGCAGATGCGCTAGTTTATCCATGGATACACTAAAACAAAGAGTAAATGTGCTATTTCAACATATGCACTACTCTATCCAGCCAATGCACTAATCTATTTATCAAATGCGCTAATACATTCTATGTGCTAAATCCCCAAATGTATGCGTTATTTTATCATCATATGCACGATATCTAACCAATGCGCTACTTTATCATGCTTATGCGCTAAATCGACCTATGCGCTATTCTATCAATCCTATGCGCTAATTTGTGGCGTAAATGCGCTACTCTAGATGCGCTAAATTACCTAACCTATGCGCTAGAAGAAACCTCACATGTGCTAAAACTCAATTGGATGTGCTAAATCAACAGGAGCAAAATTTCAAAATTTAAAAAAAAAAGCGTGCGAAATTTATCAAAAAATTCACAAAGGCGGTTTCAAAATCTTACCGAAGGTCCATACGCAGTTGGTCTCTAATGTCTGCGCACTCTCTTGAATCTATGTCGCTCGTAGTGGATCGCCATCTCGTTTCTACTCTCTCAAAGCTCTATTTTCACCCAAATGCAACTGTACAAATGACAATGACTTTTACCTTTTTCCACCTTTTAAGGGAGTAATTAAGGTAATGTTATTTTTATTTTTCACCAAGCTAAGCGCTATTTCGGGAGAAAAATCGGCGAAACTGCTTCAAATCATCCCAAATCTTCAAACATCATCAAAATCTTCAAACCATGCGATTTATCTCTCGAGGGGGCATATAACATCATCAATCAATTTTTCAAAGTCAGGGGAAAATTTTTCGTTATCTGAATTTTTCTTTGAAGCAATGCATAAAACACATCACTTCAAAGAGGGACAAAATGTATACATCTAAAAATGATCACATTAAATTGAGTCTGGTAATTAATTAAATATGAGTTATTTAATTAATCTTCTAATTTCATCTACATATAAATAAATTTAATTATTTATTTATATCATTCACTTTCTAATTCTTCTATTTCAATTAAATAAATAAGTTTATTTAATTATTATCATTTTCTATCTTCCTCTTAATTAATTAATTAAATTTTATAATTTATTTAAATTAATTATCATATTACTTTAAGCTTGAATTTTTAAATTCAAATAAAGATATTCTTCTAAATTCATCATCATTTATAATTCTTCACTTCACATATAATTAAATATTTTAAATATTTAATTAGGCTCCTTATCCTCTTTTCACACATAATTAAATATTTTAAATATTTAATTATGGAAGCTTCTAAATACACATGTCACATATAATTAAATTATTTAATTATTTAATTATGGAATTATCTTCAACTACCAACTAACTCCTTGTAACTAAAAATGATAAAATGGCTACTTTCCTTCATTTTTGAATGGAGAAGGTTGTGTAGGAGGAAACATTTTCCCTCTTTCTCTCCAACTTCTCGATCTTCCACCGTTCATCTTACTAGGCTCGATTTCAACTGTCGATCTTTGCCAACTAGGCTTTTGCCTCCAAAATTCTATAAATACAGCCTCTTTGTGCTTTGAAAATGATTGAATCAAATTTAGTTGCATAGCGTGATAATTATAGTTACATTATTCAACATTTAGCAATCTTATTATCATAGATTTCTTGAGCGTAGCATAGCATCTTAACTTTATCATTTTAGCATAAACAATCATGGTAGAATAATCTTGCACAATCTGTTTTAGTTTCATATCTTAGTTTTTTTATTTCATATCATTTAGCATAGGAATGCATGTTGCATATAATCTCATTCTCTAGGTTGTCATTTTGTCGAGATTTTGCTTACACAATATGAGAGCAAGCAACTTAAAATGAATCCTTGGAGATAGAGGACAATGGGACGTCTTTGAAGAATCTATTGGGTTTAGAGTTTGTTTATTTTTTAACTTAGATTTCTTTGATACAATGTCACATTGGTGTGTTTGTTTAGCTTATTAGTTTATTCCACATATTCACACAAACACAATCAATTCTAATTTTTTTTAAATGACAATGAATTAATTAGCTTTATATTTTGACTATCAATTAAATGTATATATCTATATAGTTACCTGTATTTATTCATATTCCATTGTAACATCTACATGCTCTTTTTTGTAATGCATCTAGTTGTGGGAGACTTGAAACAAAAATGATTAACTATAATTATGAAATGACTTAATACTAACATAAGAAGATGGATTAAGGGGACATATACATGAGCCTTGACTCAAAGTCATGTGAGAAATTTAGCTATAATTAGAAGATGAATTAAGAGAATGACTTAAGGGGACACAAGAGGATGAATTTAGGGTAGCTAAGATGATGAATTAAGGGGTCCTAAGAGGATGGATTAAGGGGAGTTAAGAGAATGACTTAAGGGGACGTAAGAGGATGGATTTAGGGTAGTTAAGTTTCTAGATTAAGACTAACATAAGAGGATGGATTAAGGGGAGTTAAGAGAATGAATTAAGGGGAGTTAAGAGAATGACTTAAGGGGATGTAAGAGGATGGATTTAGGGTAGCTAAGAGGATGAATTAAGGGGTTGTAGGTGAAAGACCATTTCAATAACTTTTTCTATAACTTTGCCAAAAATAGATACATAATGGACTTGTAGGTGAAAGACCATTTCAATATTAATATTTGTGATGAAAATATGGAATTTTTTTTAGTTATAGACCAAGAAAAGTGACTAACAAGAATCCTCCATCTTTGAATGAAGGAAGAAAAACTTTATCCATTGTGTTGTTTGAATTTATAGAGATCAAACATAGTTAAATCATGCTCAATATCATAGGAGAAATGGGTTACAAATTTATCTACTAAGTTAGCAAAAGTATGAATAGATTCTTGAGGAAGGTGTAAAAACCACTCAAGAGCTTGATCTTCTAAGTTTCTAAGAAATAATAAGGAAATAATCAGTTTTGATATTCTCTATGGTATGAGTTAATCCTCACCGTGGTTTTTCCCATATTGGGTTTTCCATGTAATATGGTTTTATTGTGTTTATGTGTTGGATTTAAGTTTCTGCTTTGGAATTTGATGATTAATCATTTAAGTAGTATTAAGGATTAGTTCTAGTGATTTAATTAAAGGCCTAATTTTGTGACAATTGATTCAACCCCCCTCTATAACTTTGTGCAATATTATGACCCCCTTGTCTATAACTTTGTCAAAAGTAGATACATAATGGAATTGTAGGTGAAAGACCATTTCAATATTAATATTTGTGATGAAAATATGGACAAATTGTTTTAGTTATAGACCAAGAAAAGTGACTAACAAGAATCCTCCATCTTTGAATGAAGGAAGAAAAACTTTATCCATTGTGTTGTTTGAATTTATAGTGATCAAACATAGTTAAATCATGCTCAATATCATAGGAGAAATGGGTTACAAATTTATCTACTGAGTTAGAAAAAGTATAAATAGATTCTTGAGGAAGGTGTAAAATCCACTCAAGAGCTTGATCTTCTAAGCTGCGAGGAAATAATAAGGAAATAATCAGTTTTTGGTATTCTCTATAGTGTGTTAATCCTCACCGCGGTTTTTACCATATTGGGTTTTCCATGTAAATATGGTTTTATTGTGTTTATGTGTTGGATTTAAGTTTCTGCTTTGGAATTTGATGATTAATCATTTAAGCAGTATTAGAGATTAGTTCCAGTGATTGAATTAAAGGCCTAATTTTGCGACAACTGATTCACCCCCCTCTCAATTGTCCTATTCAACAAAAACTTGCCAACACAATCAAACGGATTGAAGTCTTGAAAAAGTGAGAGGGGTTATTTTGGAGTTATCCTATGTAACCCTACAAGTTTACACAAGAAAATTATAAGTTCCACAAATGAGTTGATAATGAATGTAGGATAATCCTACTAAACATAAGAGGTCCTAAATGAATCTAGGACAATACTAATGAACCTAGGTCAATCCTAATGAACCCAGGTCAACCCTAATGAATGTAGGAAATTCCTAAAGAATGTAGGAAAATAATAAGGAATGCAGAACAATCCTAATTAATGTAGAATATGCTACCTCTAATTCTTTCTGAGTAAGTAATGAAATGGTTGGTTAACTAGTTGACTTGCTTGTTTGATGTATTGTTTAGGGCTACACATTAAGATTTTTATAAACTAGTGTTTCATGAATGCATAACATAGAAATCAATCAACACACAAATATAAAGTTAAAAATATAGGAGAAGAAACAAGTTAATAAACCCTGATGAGAAGGTTGACATTTGCACTAGATTTAAAATCGTAAGAGTAATATTAGATTTATGGTCAACATTATCAATAAAAAAACTTAGTAGCTCATCATGAAGTGGTCGGTAATTTGAATTTTGGTAAATAATAGTAAAATTTCAATACATTACTGTTAAATTATTCATTATTATTTTTCTTGCACCGCACTCTGTAAATATAACTTTTATATCAATGTTTGCTAAGAAATATTTGTCTTTATTAAATTTTTTTTTTCGATAAGATGATGAATTTGACTTTGTAGTTAACTTTTTGTGACATGATAGGAAATTATATTGAAACATTAAAATTTGGATATGGATTAGAAGGTTTCAAACAAACTCTATAGAAGCTTATATTACCATAAATAGGGTTATATTTTCTAGCCTAGACTTGGACAAGACTATATCATGCATCTTGGTACATAATATAGTGCCACACCATTCAAAATTACCCTAGACAATTCCACACCATAAAAATAAATCAATGTGATATGGCTTCATTTCTAAAAGGTTATAAAAGACATATGGAAACAAATCATAGATCACATTTGGGTTATACAAGATATATGAGACTAAGAAATCAAACATGATCTCATTCTTTTGCTACAAGTATAATAAATTTTTAAATAGTGTATTAATGTACCAAGTGGTTCCAATAGAAAGATATAAGTACTACTGCAACTTTTGGGTCCTCATACATACACCTCTTGAGGCTAAGTAAATTATGAGAACATTTTAAACTATTTAAGCTACCAATTTATGCATAAAATATTTATATAATTTGATCTCCATAAGGCCACGAGGTCATACAAAATATCATAAAAATGTCATACAATACCATCATGAGTGCACACAAAATATGATCAAAATGTCATACAATAGCATCACGAGGGTGCACAAAATGTCATATAATGCCATCAGGCCAATGTATTGTCTCCTAATCTACAAAATATCATCGATACATATAGCCACATCAAAAATGTTATCTATGTGCTATGTACAAGCATACACAATATGCTCATCTTTGAATATTGAGCACTATTCTTCAAACACTGGCCTCTTTTTTTCCCAACCATACATTAAACCTCAATCACTTGTAATAGTCGATGTCTTGCATCATTCTAATCGCTTGTGATCCCCACTATTTTTTACCCCAACCTATACATACAAAATATAAAATTATATAGTATGCCAAATTCAAAAACTATAAAAATTATTTAAAATGATAGATATATTATAAACACACTTACATCACTAGTAGTCTAATTATTCTTTCCTACGACACTCGAAATCATCAAGAGATGGATGTCCTTACACAAGGGTGTTTACATCCATCTATAACATAACGAAGATATATTTATCAATTTTTTTTGATAGGTCCACTAATATTAATTGACAAAAAATAAACATTATTAAACATATATATTCATACTCATACTTGAGTTAAGCACAATGATGATGAAATTGTTGCACTAATGGAAACTTCCAAATTTTCTCTTATGCCAGTATGTGTGACTATTGTATTCATCAACTAAATAAACAATACTAGATTAAACTCAAAAGTTCACAAATATATATATTTACAAAAAAAATTAAATTTGTAAAAACAAACTTAAATATGTTATAGTGTACTTGTGTAAATCCAATGTCATAAGCATCCATGCAAACATGTGTACTAGATGGTGATGTGATGCCCACCTATTTAATAAAAAAGTATTTTAAAATATTACATTGTTTTGAATAGAAAGTATTATTTTATTTTGATATATTATACAAATTTTACCTTTAATACAAATGTAGGTGTACAAGTTATTGTAGGAATGCTTGATGATGTACCACACTCTGGAATTACACCCTGAAATGCATAATGTTTGCATCAGTTTAATTTAATTTTATAACTAAAAAATATTTACATTTACAAATTTTAAGTATTTAATAGATAAAATATTATAAATTCAAATCAACATATCTATATTTGACCAACATACACCTCATTTGGAAACTCATCTTTCACCACCATATTATTTGATGCATCACCCTAATGACCCCCACTACTCCCATAAATCTATATTGAAAATGAGAATATCTATGGGAGGTGGAACCATTTGAATCCTCTGCATCACTATCTCTCCCAAAGCATAGATTGCAATAGTTTGAGCATATATGAGAGCTAGGGGCACTAGAGTTAGATGGTTGAGCTACTACATCATCTTGTGAGGCAAAAGGTTGGGATATTTTTGTGTCATGCTCTATAATGGTGTCTATCAAACTATCAATGACATGGATAGTCTACACCTCCATACTCTCCCTGATGGCTACTGGGACCGTTACATGATAAACATGTATTTTTCCTAGTTTTCTTTGATGTTCACGATTATCTACTCGATGAGATTCTCAACTATTTTGGGAAGAGCCTTCACCTCTACCTTGAAACTCCCTCATATCAAAATAATTAATAATTTCATTAAGGATAAACTCATTGTATAAATTTCTTAGAAAATAGAGCGACACCTCATAATTATTACATGGAGGTTGGTCAAAGACCATCCACCACCTATCCCAAAAATTATCTTATCTCATCATGATTACACCAATGTATTGGAAAACTATTTGAATTCAAAGGAATGGGTTCATTGGTTTTAGGATCCATTGAAAGAACACATATATTTCCTTTGCTTATGTCTTTCCTTTTCACTTTGTAACATGCCCATTGTTCTACCTAGTAAATCTACTAAGTTTTACCCACATGTAATTATCTATGAATCTAATGTAAAGCAATAATTTTTTTCTTTTCTATTCAATAATAAATGCATCATTTGAAGTATAAATTTATCCAAACTTTTCCATTGCATAATCAAATAATCATTCTAATAATATAAGTATGATTTAACTTTACATATATATATTCAATATAACGTTTCATATTACAATTTCCATATAGATGGAAACATGATTACATACATTGCTTCAACAAGCCTTACAAGAACTAGAAATACAAATTGTCTAGAATGTCCTTCTCCCAAATTTTGGCCACCAATTGCATGAGGAGAAGCATCACTCAAGTGATTTTCTGCCAACCATGGACTAATTGTGGTCCCTCGCACATTATCATACTTGGTAAGATGTCCCTCCCTTCGACGAAAATATTGGTTTGGTAACCTCATCCTTCAAATAGAATTTTCTAAGCATAGTGATGTGTCCTATAAATCTAGAGCTACCATAATGTCTACTACCTCATATATGATTACCCCAGCCTAGAATGTAAATTGGATCACATAGTGAATTGACAATGTAGATAGTGGCTACCTACACTACTTTGGCCAAAGATTCATCACCCAATAACTTCAAGTGAGGTCATCTATTTCACCATATTTAATTGCTCGATTTGTATTAACCATTAGTATTCTATTCTAAGGTTATCGCCTTTCTTGTGGATTTATCCCAACCTCGAGAATAACCTTCTTGTTAACTTATATCTAAATGACTTGCTATAAGATCCACAACACAACTCTATCTTATGCTACACACCTAGAGTAATATCAAACTATGTATAGTTCTGACATTCTATGTATAGTATAAATAGTATATAATCATATAAAACCCCTTTATATTATAATAACTATATACATTGAAACCCAAAAAGAAAGGTTTCCCAAAATAAGAGACAATCAAAGATCTTTCAAAATACTTGCAAGCATCAAACACACATAAAAGACAATATTTTCAACATAATAACAAGGGAGTAGAAATCAACATGCCTTTTTAAAGCTCCAATTGAATAATATTCCCTCCTATCTTAATGGCTCAAGATCGCTTGCAACTTTCACTGTGAACAACCCACATCCTCTACTAGCTTCTCTTTGGATCTCTCAATAAAACCGATATAAAATAACAAGTAACTCTCTCTATCTCACAATTCTCAATTCACTCTTACAATTTTTTTAGTAGAATAACACAAATAAAATTAGAATGATAAGTGTAACAATTGGTAGAATGAGCACCTCTATTTATACTAATTTGTGAGCAATCGAAGGCTACAAACAAGTTAATATTTTTGCCACTTTTCTAACATCATGCACCGACTCACCAAGTTAACACATAGGTTTGCAACATTCCATAGTCCTCACCATTTAAATAGCCGAGTCAACTTGATATATGGGAAAAAAAGCTCAAAAAAGTTTCCTAATTTGAATTCCTTTACAAAATGCTGCCAAGTTTGCTCTTGACCGAGTCTAAATACTATTTGCAAGCTTATGCAAATTTCAAAGACCTCTTTTACATTCCAAACACTTGCAAATATGGCACCACCTCCATATATTTTGTGCCACAATTATAGCGCGGGTTTTGACATATTCCAAATGTTTCAAAACAATATTAACTTTCTTCTAAAACATTTACACAAGATCGACAACTCCTACATTCTTGTTTTTTGGTTTGACTTGGTCTTATTTAACTTTATGTGTTGGCTTGTTTGTTGGTTGCACCTTTATCTCATGCACCATATGTTATATGTGCTTTGCTTCACAATATTGGCAATAATAATCAACACTATATTATGCGCGCTTGAGAATTATATCAATAATTTTATACATATATATTCATTTCATAAAGTTTATCTAATTCATTTAATTAATAAACACATATATATAAAATATATAAATATAAAGAATAATATCACACACACACACACACATATATAAACAATATAAATATATATAAATATATATATATATATTAATATGTATAAATATATATACTACATATATATATAATTCCATTTTAATATCTTTATAAAAACACTTATACACATAATTACATTGATCAACATATATACATGGATATATATATATGTCACCTTAGTCGAATTGGTATTCCCATACATATGGGTAATCTATCCATGAGCATGTGTAGGTATGTCTACCTAAGTATAATTATGTATGTATTCACTCATATTTATGAGCTTACCATAGACACACATATATACATATATATACATTTTATGCATATATCTCGTCGTCATTCCAATAAACACACAAATAAGGATTTCAACTCAACATAAAAAAATTCATCTCTTTTCTCATTACAAACATTCATACAACAAGATAACAAATAAATCTAAACATACACAACTAAACAAAAGATCACTTACCCATTACCTGAACTAACTTGACTTAACTAATATCAAGTAGGGTGTGAGTGTGTGAATGCTTAGTAAGACTAAATTTAAAGGTTACCAGAACAAGTTCTTCTCCTAAGTGATGATACTTCCCCCCTCTTTTGAAGGCTTGAACTTGTTCTTGCATTCAACTTAGTTCACCATAACAATAGTTAGCCAAGTCAATGCATTCATATACATCACATACATGTCATATTCATATTATATAATTCATACATAGAATCATAAAGCATTTAATTGAATCAAACATTCATTCAACATATTTCCATCAAAATTCAAAATAAAAACACATTCACATTTATTGAAGCAATTTACTAAACTATGCAATAGTAAATAGATAATAACACATGGGGTATAACATATTCCCCCTTTTGAATCATTGTCCTTGATGATTTTTGAGTATCAAATATGGCCATAGCATAAAGCACACATCACAAAACATCATAACATAAAACTTCATTTTTTAAAGAGTTTTCAAAATCTAGCAAGACTTGTGGAAAATTTTACTTTATTTCAGCATAATCTTCCCATATGGTAGAATATTCTACATACTAATCCCATCGGATCTTGCATTGCAAAACTTCTTTGTTACCCCAAGTGGAGCTTACGTGTTCCAAGCACCTTGAGAGACTCAATAATTACCACCCTGGGTCCTACAACTATAAAGCATTCTAATCAATAACATGGTTATCATCTGGTATATACTTCTTAAGATATGAGACATGAAAGACGTTATGCATCCTGACAAGATCTGGTGGCAAGGAAATCCTATAAGTGACAGGGTTGATTTCTTCAAGAATTTCAAAAGGTCCAATGTAGTGTGGAGCTAGTTTGGATGACTTTCCAAACTTGATCATGTAGACACTAAAAAATGTCCTGAATGATATTGTACACTCAAATCAGGTATACTAACATCATTTCATCTTGGAACCCATCCTCTTTTCACTTAGTTAATTGAATTAGACTAGTTAATTAATTAATGGCATCATTTGCATCTATTAACCTAATTCATCAAATCAGGTTAATTGACCCCTTTCATTCTAACACTTCATCCTTTTAAATTAAATAAATCAAACTATTTAATTTAAATCCCTAAATCTTCTTATTTAATTAAATAATTCTAAGTTATTTAATTAAATGTCATTGCACCTTTCCCCATTCATTAAATCATTTTCTTTAATGAATATCATCTAAATTCTTCTAAACACCCTAATTGCATAATTATCAATTAATCTAATTCCCCCCACTTGCAAAGGAATATTCCCATGAAATATTCCTTCCCCTTTTGCACAATTTAATTTAGTTTTTATTAACTAAATTATCCTTTTCCCTCACCCATGAGGATATTCTAAGGAATATCCCTTTTCTAACAAACTTACTTAACTTCATGTGCAAGTTACCTTGTGACTTCTTGTGCAAGTCAACTTTTGACCTCTTGTACAAGTTAAAAGTGTGTTTGTTTGGATTAAATGTAAGCCCTTGATTAAATCTCATCTTGCGTTTTCAACCCTTGATAGGAATCCATGATCCATGCTTCCAACTTCTTCCATCTTTGACCATTGATTAGCCTCTTTGATCTCAACCCTCCATTTCTCATTTGCTCTCCTATAAATAGGTCACCATTTGGAGACAAATGGATCCATATTTCAAAAAGCAAACTTATGTTGTTGAAATCACTCACACTCACACTCCTATTTAGCACATATTTAGCATTTTTTAGTTGATTTTAATTTCATTAATTAGTTTTGAGCTTCCATTAATGGCTTCCATGATCACATAATGCATCCATTTAGCTTGTTTATTAGTTAGGGTTTAGATCATTTAGCTTAGAATCCACTCATATTAACTTATCATTATCATATCTTCATCATTTAGTATAGAATCATATTTAATTAGCTTGCATCATGCTCATTTAGATTAAAATCATGTTTTCATACACATCTCACCACCGTTCCATCAGTTTTCTTCAATAAAAATAATTGGGGCAAGCTCATTTATCCATGGGATTGGGAAAGGGTCACCATTCCACATCAATGCGACACCATCTCACAACGAGATAAGTTTTAGATGGGTTAGAGTAGACATTTAACACTTTCATAGTTTAGAATGCTTAACTTTGATAAATATTTTGTTTAATCTCTATTTGAATGATCCTATTGATATTTGATGTTAGTGGATTCATTACGCATTGATTCTTCATGGATCAAGTGTAATCGACCCATACTAATATGTCCAATCACATTTTGGCGCTAGAAGGAGGGAAAAACCGGTCAAATTTAATTAATTTCTATCTTGAATTTTGTTTTTTATGACTTTTTCAAGATATAGCGATGCCCAAAACAATTCCAACGACACCTTTACCGGGTGTTGCCATACAATGATGCTATTATGACAAGAAACAATGACGCCTATTTAATATCCCGACATTGATTAAACCAAATAGCGACGCTAATACTTTTAGAGGTATCAAAATTTGTAAACGACGACACACCTCAAACAACGATGCTATTGTCATCACTAGTTTCTTTATAGAGTGACACCCAAGTTCACCAGAGATGCCCAAGTTCACCAGAGTGAGTCCCAAGTTCACCAGAGCAATGACCAAGTTCACCAAAGCAACGCTATCATGAATAATGACGCCTAACTCCGGTAAGAATTTTTACGATCACTTTTCAACATGTGTTTATATTTTTTCACTTCATCAGATTAGTAACATGCCTCTAACGGTGTTATGGTTTTTAGGATAACTAGGTTTTGCAGGTTGGACAATACAAGGCAAAGTGAAGAATCATTCTCATCTTAAAATATTATGACTATAACAAGCATTTGACACTTTGGGGTAATTATAACCCAATTTCTTATGATTTTCATTTTATGCCTTAGGACCTAACTAATCTTCATTTGGGTTTAAAAAGAATGCTCAAATGAGACTAAAATTGAACCCTCATTTCATCATTGTATTTTGGGTTTAAAATTGAACAAGGAAACTTAACATTTCATTTGGTGCATAAAATTAACTCATCTTAGCTTTAGAGGTTAAAATGAATGATTTCTTGCTTTTTTGTGACACACTTGTAGTGCGTATCCAATCCCCTTACGCTCTGTGCGATCATGGGTGAAGAGAAAATCTCCAAGTGTACTTCATTGTTTGTGTCCACTTATAGTATGTATCCAATCCCCCTGCACTTTGTGTGATCTTGGGTGAAGAGAAATACTTAAGTACACTTTTATTCTTTGTTTCACCCTTAAGACATGACTTACTAATCATAGGAAAGTTTTTGCAAGTATGTTTATCGGTGGGCTATATTAAAGGTTGGGATACCTTCTATCTTGGACTGTATAACATATTGCACCTAGTACCATGCCTTAAGTGGAACATGAACGGTAGTAAGAGCCTTAAGTGGCAAAACATGTGTGTATACGACTGGGTGTTCTTGGTTTGTTACTAAGAACCAAATTGATTAGTTACCAAAAATCCTTAATGCTTGTTGGTGCAAGAACGGTTGTTCTGAAGCCACCCCACATTTGTACTATTCATTGTTGAAATAGAAAAATCCTTAGGATCTTTGGATCTTCAAGATTTTGAGATTTGGTGTTCCTGAGAAGTGTGTGTCGTGGAGGGGAGCCAGTGTCACCAAATCTCTAACTGTTTGCATTGTCTTAGTGTTTAGAGAAATCCAAGTGGAGAATCAAAAAGTATGGCCATTTCAGCCTAGGTGGTAAATGATTGTGAGTCAGTTTAATAATTTTCTTGGTTCCAAAAAAATTATAAACAAAAAATTCACAATTTTCCTCCAAATTTCAAACCCTTTGGTCTAAGTATGGATACCTTTTGAAAAATATTTGATATTAATGCTTGTCTTAAGGATTTCTATCCTTAGATATTTCTAAATATCTTGACTTATATCTCAATCCATACTTTCCAAAGTTAACATAAGCAACTATGGCTTGAATTTCATCCTTTTCACAAAATGGACATTGTGAAATTTATGATGTTTTTGACATAGACATTTAGTTTGAAAACATAATCAAGACAAGTGTTTGTGGTAAAATAAAATCACTTAATCAAGATAAATTGACAAATTGAACCCCACATGACCACTAGGATATTGATTGCTCCCATTGAACAACCTACTATTATTCAACCAAACTTTGAACTCATTGAAGGAGAAAAATTTGATATAATTAATAGTTTGAGAAGCTTCAATTTTGAAACAAAGGAAACACCCATTCAGTGGAGAAATATAGCAAATATATTAGATGCAGAAGAGGAAAAAATTAATATTGAGGTTGGAAGGCCCATATTACCACCATCCGTGTGGCAATAAATATCCTCCTTTCTTCCATGAACTTGAAACTTTTCTAAATGATCTCACGCAAAATCAGAATCCCCAAGAGAAGGTCTACAGATTGTCATTTTAAACTTAGGAATCTTACTCCAAAAGCTCTCAAAAAACACCTTGCAACACTTCACAAAAATAGAACCAAGTTGTTATACTACTTCTACAAATGTGTTTCAAGGAACAATCTAAAATTGTATATGTTCTTTTTTGTCAAAATCTAGGTCTTTTTCATGATAACAAACTTATCTAAAAAAATTGGGTCTTTAATATTTGAAAACTTTAGAGGTCTAGCATGTTTCTCACTACCTTGGCCTTATAAAATAAAGGTTCACTTTAGGTCAAAATTGGGTCAAACATTTCATCCATCCCTTCATCAAATTTCATCCTTCACTTCACCAAACTTAACAAAAATTTCAAATACACCATAACTTTTGGACTTAAACATCTATCAAACCAATCCCTAACTTAGCTACTTTTTATGTGAAATATATCCTTTTCCATGCACTTAGTTGAGTTAGTTATCATCTTTGAACTAGTTTATCTTGAAGGTCATGAGTCTACCCTAAATATTTCCAAGTTCATAAACATCCTTTATCCTAACATCAAAACATCAAAATCAAGTCAAAAGTGTTGCCCTAAAATGTTTGCACAAATCACTTTCCACATCATCCATCTCTTCATCCCCCATTATCATCATTGTTCCCAAAAGACTTAGAGCATCTCTTTTACCTAGATTTGAGTCAACTAGAGAGTTCAAACATTACAAATCTCAACACAACTCTCCCATAGGTGACCCAAAATTTATGGTAAAGACAAGATCACAACACAAGAGAATCATGGAGAAAACCAAAGTCACATTCACCTCAAGTTATCTCAATCCTTTAGAATTCGATCCAAGAAGTAGGTTACCCCATCTTAACAACCATCATCTCCATTAGGACCATATTAGATTGAAGACGTTACAAATAACCCATTTGGAATTACTAAGGAAGAAGTCATGGAGTACAAACAAGAACATCAAGCCTTAGAAAATGTTGCTCTAGTTTCCCCATCTTCTGTTACGTAGCCTTTAACACAGGGCTTAACAACTCCATCACGAGGGCTAAATCAAACATCCACTCCTAGTCTTGCAACTAGTCTTGCTAAATACTTTGGTCTAACTCTTCCATTCAAAAGCAATACACTTGTGGGTACCCTCAACACCAATCCATCCACTACTTGGACACCAATATTTGGCACTTCTATCATTCCTGAACACCCCCAACATCAACATCAACCACTTACACTTCATGAATCCAAAAACACATCAACATATTGAGGGTACCCATCTTCATCCATCCACACAAATACCACAAGTGTTCCCTATATATCACAAGGAAGTGTGGACCAAATGTTTCAAATCAACCCATAAATGCATGCCAATACCATAATGAAAAATAAACCCTTAATGCAAATAGGGACATATTTATCCAATCCCCCAACTGCTTCACCTGCACCATTGGCTTCATAAAACACATCCATTCCATCCATCACCAACCCGAATCAAAACAATCCCTTGGTGATGAATCCCATCAACCCAGGTAATACTTTGTCCACATTTCTAACACAAGGAAATCCTCAAAACTTGGGATAGGGGAATCTTTTTAATCAATGGACTCAAGGTCCTAACATTTCATTACCATCACAAAATCTAATGGCACCATCCTCATCTTTTCCCATGGTCCCCTTCACCATGCAAAACCAAATGGGACCTCAAACTAACATTCCTCCACCTCAATCTACCATCTTGTAATGAATTTTAAACCAAGGGAACTCCCAACCTCTCATCACCAACCCACAACCCATCCAAAACATCAACACCCACAATCCATCACAAGTGTCCCAACAACCAACTAATCCTACATTGCAAGCGCATGCCTTAGCTTTACAACAAGCACAACAGGTTTATCAATAAGCCATCCAATATCAACAACAATAGCAAGTGACATTATCCAAGTAACAACAACAACAAACAATACTAGCAGTATAGCAAGCAACAACACCAAAAATCACCCTTAGCAGCACATCAAGCATCTTTAGCAATGCAAAAACAACAGCAAGCCTTACTAGCTCAACAGTATGCCCAAAAACAACAACAAAAATAAATTTCCTACTATAATCCTCAACAAAACATCATCAATACAAATGCGTTAGGGACATACACACACCACCTCAACCACCTTCACATAATCCCACCTTGCCATATACACCATACAACACTTTATTGTATCAACATCCCACATATAATCAATCCACCATCTCACAATATGCAACATATGTTCCTCCACAAAATTCATAAGATGATCTAGCATCGCAACTTAAGGCGTTGTCACAAGAAATGTAGGATCTTCAGATGGGAAAGACAAAGAAGCCCCATACATAGAATCTATGTCCATATCCATTCAATTGAAACATCATAATGGTACCATTCGCTCTTGGCTTTGAAATCCACAAATTCGATAAATACAAAGGGAGAGAAAGTCCTATGGACCATGTCAAAGAATTCAACATCATGTGTATGGAGGTGGCCTACAATGATTCCTATTTAATGCATCTCTTCCCTCAAAGTTTAATAGGTCTTGTCATGGATTGGTTTTCTCAACTGCCTCTTGGTATCAAAACTTTCCAAGAAATCACCGATAATTTCTTACAACGGTGGAGAAAAAGAGCTACTAAAATCAAGTGGCCTCTTCCTAATGAATAAAAAGTGGGGATCATCATAGAAAATCTAGATCTAGATTTATCCTTCCACTTGAAAATGCAGTGCATCACATCTTATGACGAGCCTGTCCCTAGATCCCTTAACATAGAGAGAGCTCTAATATCACAGGGGAATACCTAAGCTTACAAAGACAACTACCCATCGACTAGTTCAAACAATAGGCCTCATGTCTGGGCTAAAACTAAGAATGTAACAAATTATGGTGTGGTAGATACTAAGGTGGTCCTAAGTGCTCCTAGACCAAACAACAATAAAGTTGCTAACATTCAACCAACTGTGCAACAAACAACACCTCCTCAGAACAATTAGATCAACAACACCGAGATGCAATAAAGGCGAACCCCTAACAAGAACAACTATCCTAAATGCAAGTACACACAGTTGTCAGAACCCATCGAAACCATCATGAAGAAGTTGGCAGAGTCAAACCTGATTATACTTCCCAACTTTGAACACTATCAAGAACCCAAAGAGAAACCATCTTGGTACAATGAGCATGATCTTTGTGACTTTCACAAAATCAAAGGACACAAAACGACAAATTGCATGAGGCTAAAAATCATTATCCAAGACCTTATAGAGAATGACACCATATCTATTGAAGTACCAACTGGTAGCCAAGATATTAAGATAACATGCCAGATCATAACAAAGGGAACAACAATGGGAAAGCTAAGGATTACACAAATGTGCAACATACCTATTCCAGCATGGTCGCTTCCTGTGATAACATCATTATCGTTGTTGTTGGCCTTCTTTAATGGCTCAACAATTAAGCCCTCAAAGCTATAACATGAATATTGAATATCTGCACCAAGTAGCTAACTTGTTCATCATGAAGGTTCATTTCATTATCAACCCAGGGACGTGAACTTGAAATGGGTCAGCACTGTATATGCACTAAGATTCCATTGTAGCCATCTTTATTCTATAACTTAGAAAGGAGATAGTACTAAAAATAAGATGCTTGAAAGGAAACAACATAAGCACTGAACATAAACCAACCACTAAACTCTACTGAAATGAATTACATAAACAAAAATCTCAGTAAACAGATATGAATTTACTCTATATGTCGTGGCTGCAAGAACAGACACAAAATAGAGTTCCAATGGCTCCAAGAACAAACAACTGCTAAGACTATAACTAATTGCTAAACAAAAAAGTAACTACTAAATTGAAAGGATGGAATTCTCACCAAGTGCCCCCCCTTGAATGAGTTTTCGCAGTACTAACTCAAATGTAACAAACTAAAATATCATTTCATTCATTGAAAACATGATTATAACGTAGCAACAACATAAAAATGCAAGTACAATTCTCAAAACGTTCAACCTCTTGAAGAGGAGAATCTGACCATTATTTATAGAAGAAAATATTCTATCTTAACTAACAAGGCAATTAAATCCAACAGATTAGGAGGACACTACTAATTAAAAGCATGAAAAAGAGGAAGGAGGTTATGCATGCACAAGATTCAGTCAAACCAATCTTGCTTCAACAAAAATCCAGCATAACAATATCCCCTAAATATACTCAACCAAAAAACATGGACATTAAGATTAACTTCCACACGAGCTAGAAGTTTCCAACCGCTTGACTTCTTCAATGTCCATCTCTACTTGAATTTTTAGCAATCAAGCAGCTGGCATGAACGCCTTCCATATTTCAAGCTCCATTTATTTCTGCATCTAAATCTAGACCTGCATTATAACTTTAGCGTGCACAAGAAAAATGTATATCCATAAATACCTTAAAGTAACATCCATTCAACCACATGTAAAATTAACATAGATTAATCACATAGCGTGCTAATGTCATCAAAATTCACAAGGATAAGTTTATGCCCAAGGTTTATGAATTTAAGGAAATAAAATGGAGAGTGTCAATAACCAAGTGTCATATTCTATAGTATCAACAAAAAATATATGATAAACCCTATCAAAATTGAGCCATTAATTGGACTCATCATTTCCCCCCAACCTAATGTTTTGTTGGTCCTCTAGTAGAGGGAGCTCTATTCCTTTGCCTAGTCAAAGCTCTAAAGTCACCAATTGTCAACCATCCCAGATCAATCTTTGCAGTATCTGAATTAGAATCCTAGTAGAATGCTTTATTGTTTTCCAATCTACTCCACCTTGGCCTTTCTACAACTATGTCATACTAATAGTACCTGTAATTTGGTACTGGCCACAATAGAGTAGGTGGATGAAATTTCAATGGAAGCCAATACTATTGCTTCATCCTTCCAATTTATATGTACCTAGTACATCATTTACATGTTGCAACATCATTTTGCAAGGAATGGGGTTCAACTTGTTTCAACTGATTTGTCAAACTATTCCACCTTTGCGATAGGTACCCCAATATTGTTTTCCCTGTAGTTTCATCTATCTGCTCATATTCCTGGTATGCTTCTTCCCTGACAGGCATGATTCTATTTTTGTAGCTCGGATGATAAATAATTTTATGCCAGGTATAGTAAATGTCTGAAGGGTTACTGGATTCAACTCTGAGAGGAAAAGCAACATGGAGTTCTCTTTCCCTATATATTTTAAACTACTCCCCCCAACTGACTTCATTCTAGATCCATGACATGAATTCCCTTAGATGGAATCTCCAATGTACAAAAATGGGTTCCAATCATGATCATTAGGCACAACATAATTATGCAAGTACAATTCACACAGTAGATTTTTAACTTCAAGAGGAGAGGATTGGTAGGCTTGAAAAAACTCATGTGGGGTTTCAATAGAAGGGCTTAAACCTAAAATAACCCTTGACAACTTGAAGGAATGATGATGCTCCTTTAGATATAGTGCATATACTCTTGGAGGAGTTTTTCATGCCATCATTTGTGGTACTAAAGCTACCATATTATCTACCTTATCCTTCAATGCAACAATCTCTGCATCTATCTTCTCAATTTCTGCATTTTTCTTTTTGACTTCTTCTTGTAGCTTGAGTCTTTCCTTTTTCTACTCCTCTTTCCTTTGCATTTCATTCCATAAGTTCAGAGCTACAAGATTACATGAAAAAGTGGGAGGTTTATGTATCCCTACCAAGATCTTTCCTCGCACCGGTTCATGTTGTTCAAATGGAACCAATTTTTGTGGTTCTTGTTGTTCATCTTGCTCTAGTTGCAGTGGTTCTTGATTTTCAACCTTCTCTACAATAGCAACAAGCTCTACTAACCCTATGTTTGCATGTTCCTCAAAAATATCTTCCACTTCAACATTTACCTACCCCTTAGGAGCTTCTATCTCCTTCCTAGGTGTTCTTCTGAGCCTAGGGCTTCTTTTTGGAGGTATATTAGTAGCTAGCTCAACTGGTTTTGATTTCTTTAAAGGGATTTTATGTTTCTCAATAGCTACAGGAAGACCAGTGTCATCAACTTTCTGTTTCCTAGGGCTAGGTTTTTCTTTTTTCTAATTTTTGGTTCCTAGCCTTCCCTTTTCCAGTTTATGCCTCCCTCATTTGTGATTCCTCTTTCCTAATGGCTACGCTAGTACAAATTGGAGTTTTAGGAAGAACGTTGACATTAGGGTGTACGAATGAACTTTTTTCATCTAAATATTTATATTCAGAGGAGCCAATTTCTATTATTGATTTGGCTGCAAGAGGGTTTATACTAGGGTTTGTGCCAGAGGCTGAAGCTCTGGGAGTGGTTTTAGCAACCCTCTCACCCCTTCTAACCCTACGAGCTTGAGGGTGACCTCTATGACACACATTTTCTAATCTAAATTGATCAATATTTACAAAATCTTCCCATGACATACCAGATACATTTTGTAAAGATTTTTTTACTAACAATTTTATCAAACAGTGATGGGAGACAAAATAGTCCCTACCTTTTTGTGTTTCAGCTGCCATGATTGCTAGGAGGTTGTACAACACATTGGGAATGTTCATCCTTCTTCCATGTCTCATATGGTTCAAGAACTTAAAATGCACAGAATGGAGGCATGATTGGCGACCTTCACAGGTAATAAATTTGAGAATGTAGACAATGACCTATTTCCACTTTTTTGGTAGAGAAGTTCTCCTTGTCGCTTTCTTATCTACAAGCAGAGGATCACTAGGTTTAGCGAAATTTGCTCTAGTCATCCTTGCATCCTTGGAAATAGGGTATGGCTCTCCTTTGGCAGGAAAACCTGTTACATCAACAATTCTCTCCTCAGTGGCTATAACTTCTAGCCCTTTTACCATTGCCTTACTGTAAAAAAGTGTCTGTGAAAATTCTAGAGAAATGTTCTCATTGAAACTGCCTAGTTTCGAAAAGTAGTCCAACCATCCATAATTTCTGAATTCGGCCAGAGAGAGTGCATCTTGCAGTAACACGTCATGAACTGTAGGTTCATTCCTAATCAACTAACCTCCCATTGTTTCTCTAAAAACCCAATTTCTTATGCTTCCTACAACTCTTCTTCAGTGCTAATGCCAATATCAGGTAACTCTTCAATTTACCTTTTTGGTGATGTTATGACTATGACTAAGGAAATAAAGAAACATAAATGAGGGATATCATTAAGAAAAAATGGCAGCGGTTTAGTGTCACATTATATATACAGGCCGTCATTTCAACTATTTCAAATTTGCTGACATGTATGACATGTGGACATGATGGATTTACACTTCCCCCAACCAAAATTAAGGAGTGTGTTCGCATAGGTCGAGATGTAATTATTGTGCAATAGGGCAGAGTACTTAAGATGTGTTATGTATGAAATATCAACATTAATATACAGTAATTAAATAAATGAATTCAAGATAATTAAGATATAACAAGTTGTTACGTACGTACCTAGAAATTTGGAACATATTTTCTAAAGAATGTGGATGAAGTACCGATTATCATAAAATTTTAGTTGAGTAATTAAATGAAGCGGTGATGGAATAAAGTGATGGTGGAGTTATGGAAGAGAGAGAAAGGATGGAGATGGATGGACAAATAGATTCCTATAAAATTGGAAATATTTATTATGATTGCATGCATACTTTAACTAGTTAGAAGGAGGGACACTAGGTCCACTTCCTTCGACTGTAGTAAGTTCAGGATTCTGGTCCTCAACGAATTGCTGCATGAATTCCTTCTTTGAGGTAGGCTTATGATATAACCTGAGTCGATGACCATTGACCAGGAGCTTAACTATAACAAGGTCAATGGTTGTGAGTTGAACAACACCATTGGAGAAGACTTCTACCACTTCATAGGGTCCCAACTACCTGGTTTGCAATTTTCTTGCATTATCTTTATACTTGGAATCATAAAGGAGGGCCCGGTCACTTGACTGGAACAACTTTTCCTTTATGTATTTATCCTGCCATTTGATTCTCTGATTTTGCACCATTTCAGTATGGTGGAGAGCTGAATTTCTTATCTCATCCAAGGCATTCAACTACATGATCTTGTCCTTATGTGCCTCAAATATGTCTATCCCAAGATCTAGTGCAGTTTTAAATGGTCAAACTTGATAGGCATCATGATTGTTTTTCCATACAATAATTCAAAAGGAGTGAAACCAATGGTTGTCCTCCAAGTGGTTCTATAAGCCCAGATAGCTTATGGCAACCTAGTTTCACAATATTTTCTATGAAGTGCTAAGTTGTCTTGGTCAGAATAGATTCTATTTCCCTATTTGTTACCTCAGATTGACCATTGGCTTGTGGGTTTTAGGGATTGGATTTCCTATGCCTGACATTATACTCATTCACAAATACTATGACAATAGTGGATGTGAAATAAGCCCCTTGATCTATGGTAATATCCCTAGGAACTCCATAGCGTGTGAAGATTTCTTAATAGAGGAATTTTGCAATCTTATTGTCCCTAGCATGTTTCATGGCTTTTACCTCAATGCATTTTGTCACATAATTAGTACAAACTAAGATGTAATATTTTTCATTTGTTGGTGGATCAATTGGACCTACAAAATCAAGTCCCCATTTATCAAATGGTGTGATAACTACCTGAGGGTATAGAGGCATCTCATCTAATATAGTTTGTCAACCCATCCTTTAACACCTATCACATTTCCTAGTATATTTTCTTGCATCCTTATGAAGTGTAGGCCAGTAGTATCCTCTATTGAGGATCTTCATGGTTATTCTCTTAGCTACAAAGTGTCCCCCATAGGGTTCATCATGGAATGCATTTAGTATATCATAAGTCTCATCCTCTCTTATACATATTCTTAGCACATGATTTGGTCGAGTATAGAATAAACAACCTGCCATCCATGAGAATGGAAAATTCTTCTCAATAAGAACCTTTCACTCTTTTGGAGAGAACTGAGGGGGAACTCTTCTTGTAACCAGATAATTGGCTATATTAGCATACCAAGGTGTATGCACACTGATGGAGAACAAATTTTCATCAGGAAAAGATTCATCAATGACTTGAGTGTCTTCTGATGTTGTCAATCTAGAGAGAAAGTCTACCACAACATTTTCTTTCCCTGGCTTATCTATAATGGTGATATCAAATTCATGCACTAATAGTAACCACCTTTCCAATTTTTTTGTGATCAATGGCTTGCTCATAAGATATCTTATGGTTGCATGGTCTGTATGGAGAAAGATTTGGTATCTTGTGATATAATGCTTGAATTTGTTGAGAGCATAAATGACTGCCAACATCTCCTTCTCTGTCATTGTGTAGCTAAACTCAACCCCTTGTAGGTTCTTGCTTATAAAGTAGATTTCATGCTCTATTTCTCCCTCTTTTTTCCCTAAGACAACCCCTAGTGCATAATCTGATGCATTTATGTGAATGTGGAAAGGAAGTTCCCAATTAGGGCCTTTGAGCACAAGAGCATGGGTTAATGTTGTTTTTAAATCAAGGAATGATTTATCACAATCTACTATCAATTGGAACTCAACATCTTTATTCAGAAGAGTATAAAGTGGTGTTGCCATCTTACTAAAATCTTTTATGAAACACTTGTAATAACCTGCATGTCCCATAAAACTTCTAACATCTTTTTGCTTGATAAGAATAGTAAGATTGGTAATTACCTCAATTTTGGTTGGGTCCACTTAAATTCTCTTTTGAAGATATAATGGCCAAGGACCACTCCTTGCATCATCATAAAAAATTTCTCACTATTGAAGGAGAGATTATGGTCCTCACATCTTTGCAAAAAAAATTTGAGGTTTTCTAATGCTTCTGCAATTTCAGCACCATAAGTAGTGAAATCATCCATATAGATTTCCATAGAATCATGTGAGATATCTGAGAATATACTAATAACTGCTCTTTGGAAGGTTGCAGGTGCATTGCATAGACCAAATGGAAGTATAGAATAAGCATAAGTCCCCTAAGGACAAGTGAAAGTTGTCTTGTCTTGATCCTCAAGTGCAATTTGTATTTGATTATAACCATTGAACCTATCTAAGAAGGAAAAATACTTCTTGCCTGCAAGTGAATCCAATACTTGGTCTATGAAAGGAAGAGGAAAGTGATCAGAATTTAGTTCTCTATAGTCAACACAAACTCTCCATTTACCTCCCTTTTTAGGCACAATCACCAAAGGAGACACCCATTGGTTGTCTAAGATAGGGTAGATAAATCTTGCATCCAACAAATTTTGTAGTTCTCCTTTCATAATCTCCCTCAATGTAGGGTTGATTCTCCTTTGTGGTTGCCTCATTGGTGTGCATTCATCCCTAATATAGATCCTATGAGTATAAAGTTTAGGATATAAACCCTTCATGGCATGGTAATCCCATGCAAATGCTTGTTGATGCTTCTTTAATAGGTTTGTTAGAGACAACTGCTGCTCCTGAGTAAGCTTATTATTTATATTCAAATGTTTCCCCTCATAAAATTGTACTTATATAATCAACTCAATCATGGTTGTTTCACTAATGCTTGGAACTTTTACTTCATGAGGTAACAATGTATGAAGTATATTTGTTGCTGCATAAAATTCAGGCGTAGAAGAAGCCAACAAAAGTGTCTACAATGGACATGCAGAAGTAGATTCTTGAGTGGGTGCTTCTTCATGCACTTCATAACTATTTTGAATTATATGGGATAATATGTCATCTTCTTCCTGAAGCTGCAGGAAAGGACTTTTGTTGATCATCATGAGTTGTGCCACTAAATCGACTTCCTCTGCTTCTTCTCCAATTTGTGGCCAGATGGGGTTGTCCATATCATGGGATGGTTGAGCAAGAGGATAAAGGACAAGATTTTTAGTGCTTTTCCCATTAGAAATAGTCATGTCCCCTGATCGACATCTAATGTAAGCATCTACTATAGCTAACCATGACCTTCCCAAAATAATAGGATACCCTCCTAATGTAGCTTTAGGGGAAAGGATCATAAAAAATAGTTGGATATTCCCAAGAGTCTAGAATAACCACAAGGTCTTCAAATATACCATCTGGTTTGACAGTGGAACTATCAGCAAGCTATAGGACAATAGAAGTAGGTCTCATATTTGTAACATTCAATTGTTGCATGATATCTTTAGTCATGACATTGATAGCAACTCCCAAGTCTATTAGAGAATTTTTCACTTGGATTCCATTTATGATGACTCCAACTATAGGACCACCTGGAACAGTATACTTAGGAACAATTAATTTTCCAAGCTTGATATCTGCCAACTATCCCATCACATGAATAGTGGTGGGGTCAATCTTTTTCCTCCCAGGATTTTTAAGGCATGCTTCCTTTATTGCCTTACCATATATGGGAACATATTTTATGGCCTAGAACAAAGGTTTCTTAACACATGTGTGTTTTACCTGATCCAAAATATCAAAGGTTGTTTCTTCCTTTTTCTTAGCAGCTTCTAACCTTTGAGGAAAATGGTGGGTCAGGATCAATCTGCCGAACTGGTTCTGGACCCTTGGACACACTTGTCTGAGCAGGGATATTAGGCAAAATTTGATGATCCTCCTCTTCCATAAGAAGCTATGTGATAATAGGAGTGGAAGGTAATGAAAAAGTGGTTCTTGAATGCAAATGAATATTACTCAAACTCACAACATAGGTAGGATGTTGGTTTGGATTTGCAGCATAGACTGGTTGTTGTTGTGGTTTGTTATTTGGGTTCGGTGTGGGTTGAGTTGGTAATTGAGTAGGTCTAGGTGTGATATCATTTGATTTAGGAGGAAGAATTATGGTAGGCTATTAAGCCTGTGGAGGCTACTGCATGTAACCAGTTGCCTGGTTTGGCCATTGTTGTCCTCCCATCCATTGGGATGTTTGTTGCCAATTCCCCTGAGGTATTTGCCACTGAGGTTGAGTGTTTTAGTAATTGGGCCAAGTTTTTGGAGGGTTGTTCCAAGACTGAGGTGAACAACCTCCAAAGTTTGATGGATAGTGGGGTTGCCATTGATTCCAGATGCATAAGAATTTATATAAGGTCAACTAAAAGATAATGGCTTTGGTGGCATACCTTGTCTTGGAGCCCATGGAATTCTTTGTGCAACATAGAAAAATTGATCTTCATCACCCTCAATTGCCTTGAATTTAGGTGGAATGTGCTTGTTGTCAATATTGGCTACCATTTTACATTTGCGGTCCTTCTTTTGCCTTCAATGAGGACAATATTATGTCAACATTCCCTTTGCCTCCTTATGTTTATTCTTTTCTTGAAGTGTATCTAGCTGAGTTGCCATATTATTTATGATGTCTTTCTTGAAATCTGATAGTAAATGAATGATTTCCATCCTTGAAACTCCATTAATGGAGGATTTACCCATAGAAGATTGGTAGCCTCACCCTTTCTTTATAGCTGCTCTAGAGTAATTTTGACATATTTTCTTAATATCATCCCAGGGCACTTGGGTGATATCTCCTCATCCTATCAAGTCTAGACCATCATCACAACTCTCATTGATCCCTCTAAGGAAGAGAAAATTTTGAGACTCTTCATTTAGTGCATGATGTGGATATTTCTGCAGACTAAACAAGAACCTTGACACATAGTCCTCCAAAATTTCATCCTCCTTTTGTTGCATCTTGAAGATATCATCTCCTCTCATATCACTACCTCTACAATATTATTTATACTTCTCAAGAAACTTTTCCTTCATGGCATCCCAACTATTCACAATATTCCTACCTAAGCTCATGAACCATCTTGATGTGACTTCTTTCACAGTAGTGGGAAAAAACTTAAGCCTATGAGCGTTAGTAGTTTAATCATAGCTTCTGCAGAGGATATCAAATTCAAACAAGAAAGTGTTTGGGTCCTCTATTACAAGCCCATAGAATTTAGGAAGAACTAAAGCAGGGATGTTCTTGAGGTTATCAACATCATTTTGTTGAGGGATAGGGAAATGAAAGGTTGGCTGGTTAGGCCTAATTGGAACAACCATATTTGCTTGATGAATTATCAAATCAAATGGGTTCTCAATTAGGTTTTGGGAAAATTTCTCTTCAGAGGAAGTTTTAGAATTGGTCAAGTTGGAAAATACATCAGCAAAAGGGTTTACTTCTTCTTTTGGAGAATTTTGAAACTCAACTAGCTGGTTGTCAAGATTAGGATCAACAGGAAGGAATCTCCTTAAAACATCTCTTCTCCTACCCCTATGCATGCGGTATTAACTCAGTATCAACGAACTCACACAAAGAATCGGTGAAATAATAGCGGATCATTACTTATTCTAATGAAGGGTATGTTGAAAATAAACTTCAGAGATACCAAAAATAGGAAAGAAACTAGAAATGACTCCTAATAAATTCCTAGTTTGACACCATCCCCGACAACGAAGCCAAAAATGTCGGCCTTCTTTAATGGTTCAATAACTAAGCCTTCAAAGCTATAACCTAAAGATTGAATATCTGCACCAAGTAGCTATCTTTCTCATCATGAAGGTTCTTTTCATTATCAACCTAGGGACGTGAACTTGAAATGGGTTAGCACTATATATGCACTAGGATTCCATTGTAGCCATCTTTATCTTATAACTTAGAAAGGAGATAGTACTGAAAGTAAGATGCTTGAAAGGAAACAACATAAGCACTGAACATAAACCAACCACTAAACTATACTGAAATGAATTACATAAAAAAAAATCTTAGAAAACAAATAGGAATTTACTCTATCTACCATGGCTACAAGAACAAACATAGAATAGAGTTCTAGTGGCTATAGGAACAAACAACTGCTAAGATTGTAACTAATTGTTGAACATAAAAGTAACTACTAAACTGAAAGGATATAATTCTCTCCAAGTGGCCCCCCTTGAATGAGTTTTCCCAGTACTAACTCAAATGTAACAAACTAAAATATCATTTCATTCATTGAAAACATGATTACAACATAGCAGCAACATAATTGTATTTCTTGAAAATTGAAAATGCAAGTACAATTCTCAAAAAATTCAACCTCTTGAAGAGGAGCATCTAGCCATTATTTATAGAAGAAAATATTCTAACAATATTAACTAACAAGGCAGTCAACTCCAACAAATTAGGAGGATGCCACTTATTAAAAGCATAAAAAAGAGGAAGGAGGTTATCCATGCACAAGATTCGGTCAAACCAAACTTGCTTCAACAAAAATCCAACATAACAATATCTCCTAAATCTACTCAACCAATAAACATGGCCATTAAGATTAACTTCCACATGAACTAGAAGTTTCCAATTGCTTGACTTCTTCAATGTCTATCTCTACTTGAATTTTTCAGCAACCGAGCAGCTGGCATGAACTCCTTCCATATTTCAAGCTTCATTTATTTCCGCATCTAAATATGGAACTTCATTATAACTTTAGTGTGCACAAGATAAATGCATATCCATAATTACCTTAAAATAACATCCATTCAACCACAAGTAAAATTAACATAGATTAATCACATAACGTGCTAATTTCATCAAAAGTCACAAGGATAAGTTTATGCCCAAGGTTTATGGATTTAAGGAAATAACATGGAGAGTGTCAATAACCAAGTTCCATAGTCTATATTATCAACAACAAATATATGATAAACCCTATCAAAATTGAGCCATTAATTGGACTCATTAGTTGTCACCATCAAAGAACATAGTGCAGAGTTTAGAGTCACCACACAATGTGGAAAATTCACCATCCAAGTAGTCCCATCTCAATCTAGGGAACAACCGAATTTTCCAACATCCAATCCCAGAAAGTACAATCTCCTAGATTAGCTTAAGAAGACTCTCATGCAGATTTTAATCTTAGAACTATTAAGGCTATCCCCCACACATAGGGAAACCTTAGAGAAAGCTCTGTCAGAGTCATCTTGTCCTCGAAGATATTGATATAGATCAATTTCAAGTTATGGTAGGGCATATCATTAATCATCTTCTTACCTTCTTGGAAGAAGACCTACCATCACAACCATCTCATAATCGTGATTTACACCTTGAGGTTGTCATTCATAAGAACAAGGTCAAAAGAGTCTTAGTAGATGGAGGTGTTGGTCTGAACATTTGTACCCTTCAATTAATCAAGAACCTGGGCTATCTAGAGGATACTATTGAGAAAGAAAAGAGTACCACCATCAGAGCATATGATGATCAAGAGCGGGTGTCACAAGGCATCATTGCACTACCTATCCAAGTGGGACCCATCATTGTAGAAACTACATGCCAAGTGTTAGACCTTGATCTTCCCTACAACATCTTACTTGGCTGACCATGGATCCATTCCTTAAAATTTGTAGCCTCGACCTACCATCAGTGTGTAGAGTTTACTTTCGAGGGTAGATAAACTACCATCCATGAAGATCTTGAGCCTTTTTACTACTGCAAGAATCTTGAGGCCAAGTTCTATAAGATTCCCCAAATACCCAAAAATGACGAAGGGCCTACACCATCTACCTCATTTGTTGACCCATCATCCCTTGCATCAACCTCAGAAACCAAAACATCCATTGTGTAGAGTATATCAATGAGGAAGATGTCTCTAAATTTCTCTATTAGGATGAACAACCTATCCCTGTTCTTCCCATGGAAGATGACAACAAAGGCTTATAGCTAATGAAGGGATGGGGTTTTAACAAGAGCGAGAAACTAGGACAGAATGATAATGGTTTGATAGACCTATAGTTCCTGAGAAATGACTAAAGAAACTTTTTCTAGGTTGTACTACTAACAAGGTTACCCTTATTGGAAAAGGCACTTCTACTAAATGGGTTGAGGCTTCCTCTTGGTTACCTACATCATGTGATACAACCTTATACAACCTTAGACAACTTCCCCCTTGATGTTGCTTACCTATTTGAGAACAAATACCTTTTAATGATATCCATAACATCCTTTTCTCTGAGTAATCAACCAACTAAAAGATGCCTAGTATACCCACAACTCATTGACATTGACCAACAAGGACCATTGATTCTTGATTTATTCAAAAACAATGAAGTGATCTCAGAATTCATGGGACTTTGGGACAACTTACCATTGAAAGATCACAAAGAAAGTTTTGACATAGAGCTAGATATAGGGGCATACTACAAGGAGATGATGGAGTCCTTCAGTCGCAAAATTAATGAGATGCAACTAACATGTAGATCTCTAAGTGAAAATCACACTGTGGCAATTTCTGGTCCTAAAATAGTATAAAGAAAGGATGTATCTGAGGGTGAAAACCTATTTGAGGTGCCCAAGGATGAGGGATTCAATCTCCCCCTTAGCGAAATGCATCCAGAGAAGTTAGCAGTGCTAGCAGAAAAGGCCACTCTAGTCAATGTGGGAACAAAAGAAGCACCCAAGATCACTTTCTATGATGAATCCTTGTTGGATGAAGAATAGAAAAACCGAGCAACATTCTTGAAAGAGCGAAGAGATAACTTTGCATGGTCATACACTGATATGTCGGGGCTTGATCTAGAAGTAGTTGTGCATCACTTAGTAGTTTATCCTGAAGCCAAACCCATAAAGCATAAATTATGGAAGATGCATCCTCAAATAGCATTCTTAGTCAAACTTGAGTTACAATAGCTTCTTAACGTTGGATTCATCCGATCGATAGATTATATTGAGTGGGTTTCAAACTTGGTACCAGTCTCAAAACCCACCGTGGGCATCAAAATATGCATGAATTTCAAAGACTTAAATAAAGCATGCCCAAAGGATGATTTCCCTCTTCCTAACATCAAACTCATCATGGAATTAATAGCAGGGCATGAAATGCTATCTCTCATGGATGGTTTTTCAGGCTACAATCAAATCATGATCACTAAGGAGGATCAACACAAAACTACATTCACTTGTCCATGGGGAACCTATTGTTGGAACACGATGCCATTTGGGTTGAAGAATGCAAGAGAAACCTATCAAAGAGAAATGACCCTCATCTTTCATGACATCATCCACAAAACAATTGAAGATTATGTGGACAGTATTTTGGAAAAATCAAGGAAAAGTAATGAGCACATATAAGTCTTAGGACCCATATTTGAAGACTCAAAGAGTACAAGGTATGAAAAAATCCAAAAAAGTGTCTTTAGGGTTACATCAAGGAAACTTCTCAGCTATATAATCTCACAAAGAGGGATATAAATTGATCCAACAAAGATAAAATCCATCCTAGACATGAAACCACCGCAAACACTGAAACAAATGAGAGGGTTACAAGGAACATTGCAGTCCATCAGAAGGTTCATAGCGCAACTATTAGATAAAATCCACCCCTTCTCGCATCTTCTCCATAAAAGGAATAACTTACAAGTGGGATGAGAAGTGTGATAAAGGTTTCCAATAGATCAAAGACTATCTATTGACACCTCCACTACTCATGCCTCTGATATTGAATAAACCATTGATCTTGTATATCTCAACAACATCAATAACACTAGGTGCTCTTCTAACACAACATGATGAAGATGAAAAGGAAAGAGCTATCTATTACATCAGAAAGACCTTAGTAAGCTACAAAATGAACTATTCACCCATTGAAAAAGAATTCCTAGCATTAGTTTTTGCTTCAAAGAAATTCAGACACTACATGTTGTCATATCAAGTAAAGCTCATTGCAAAGATCGACCCATAAAAATACCTATTATCCAAAGCAACTCTCACTGGGTAATGATATTAATTGAATTTGACATAGAGTGCATGGAGGGCAAGGAAATCAAAGGATAAGTGATTGCAGACCAGCTAGAAGATGTGCCTATCTATGCAGAGAACCCTTTGATATCTGAATTCCCTAATGAATCAATGTTCCTTATCAGTCTAACCAATCAATGCAAAATGTACTTTGATGGATCATTCACCCAACATGAATTAGGAGTGGGTATTATCTTCATAGACCCCTCAAGGTGATTGCACCCAAAGTCATATAGGCTATAATGTTTGTGTACTAACAACATTATTGAGTATGAAGCCCTAATCACAGGTCTGAGAATAAAAGTTAAGTGGCAGATACAAGAGATGAAAGTCTATGGAGACTCACAGCTGGTTATCAACCAAGTCAATGATGACTATCAAACTAAGGATGACAAGCTCACTCCTTGCAAGAAGATGGTAGAAATTCTCAAAGACATTTTCATAGATATAACTTTTGAGAAGATCCCTCACATGAAAAACCAAGCAGAAGACATAATGGCAACAATCAAATCATTGTTAGACATGTCAAACAACGTACTTCAATGTGAATTATTGGTAGAACAACTTCTCGTACCAAATTTTGAAATCCCTAAATCTAAATTTGTGTGTGTCATTTTTGGTCCTTGATCCCCATGGTATCATGATATATTCATCTACCTAAGTAGAGGAACACTCCCATTCGATATTGCCTCCAACCTTAAAAATACCTTTATAAAGAAGGCATCTCGATTCATGATCCTAGGTGATACCCTTTACCACCAAAGTATTGAAGGGAAATTACTACGATGTCTTAACCAAGAGGAAGCCTCGGCTGCTTTAACAGAAGTTCATGATGGCATATGTGGTTCCCTTTCTAATGGTATAAATTTAGCTAAGAAACTGTTGAGGATGGGGTACTACTAGCCAACTATGGAAAGAGAAGCTCATCAGTATGTGTAGAAATGTGTCTAGTGTCAACATCATGGAGATCTGATTCATGCTCCATCTTGGGAATTACAACCAATGATCACATCTTGGCCTTTCTCGTAATGGGGACTTGACCTCATAGGAAAAATCACTCCAACCTCATCTAATGGCCATTAGTTTATAATAGCAGACACTGAATACTTTACCAAGTGGGTTGAAGCCATCCCTATGATCTACATAACAGGGAAGAAAATTTCTAAGTTTATCCTGAATTACCTAATCTGTCGTTACGGTCTTCCACAAACCCTTATCTTAGACAATGGAACACCCTTCAAGAATTAGGATGTGAAAGAGCTATGTCAAATATTCAACATGCAACACCATTTCCCTACCCCGTATTACCCCTAGGAAATGGTCAAGTTGAGGCTACAAACAAATCTTTTTTGAAGATCCTAAAGAAAATGGTCAATGCAGCTAATTGTGACTGGCATCTGCAACTAAATCCCACTCTTTGGATCTATCAAACTAGTATCTGCATGCCAACATGTGCAACCCCTTTCTCCTTAGTCTATGGATCAGAAGCCATCTTTCCTATTGAGTTTGAGCACCCCTCACTATGAGTGTCACTATAGAACCTAATCACCGATGAAGAATATAGAGTATCTCGGCTGAATGGGAAAGAATTATTGGATGAGCGTCGTCTTGATGCCCTCAATAACTTGCAACATATCAAAATACCTTATCATATCAGAATCCCACCTACAACTCATCTATCATCCCAACATATGTTCCTACACCAAACTCGTAGGATGATCTAGCATCGCAACTCAAGCCGTTGTCACAAGAAATGTAGGATCTTTAGATGGGCAAGACAAAGAAGCCCCATACACAAAACTTATGTCCATATCCATTCAATCGAAACATCACAATGGTACCATTCCCTCTCAGCTTTGAAATCTCCAAATTGATAAATACAAAGAGAGAGGAAGTCATGTGGACCATATCAAAGAATTCAATGTCATGTGTATGGAGGTGGCCTACAATGATTCCTATTTAATGTGTCTCTTCCCTCGAAGTTTAACAAGTCCTACCATGGATTGGTTTTCTCAAATACCTCTCGATATCAAAACTTTCCAAGAAATTACTGTTAAATTCATCAATCACTTCTCCTTCAATCTTGACATGGACGTAAGTATAGAAGAAATCTACACTCTCAGACAAAACAAAGGAGAATCTTTCGCTAATTTCTTACAATGGTGGAGACAAAGAGCTAGTAAAATCAAGTGGCCTCTTCCTGATGAACAAGTGGGGATCATCATAGAAAATATAGATCCAAATTTATCCTTTCAATTGAAAATGTAGTGCATCACATCTTATTTCGATCTCATCCCTAGAGCCCTTAACATCAAGAGAGCTCTAATCTCATAGGGAAATACCCAAGCTTAGAAAGATAATTGCCCACCAACTAGTTCAAATGGAAAGCCTCGTGTCTGGGCTAAAAACAAGAATGTAACATATGATGGTGTAGTAGATGCTAAGGTGGTCCTAAGTGCTCCTAGACCAAACAACAATCAAGTTGCTAACATTCAAATAGCTATGTAACAAACAAAACATCTTCGGAAAAATTAGATAAACAATACCAAAATGCAACAAAGGTGAACCCCTAACAAAAACAACTATCCTAAATGCAAGTACACATAGCTATCGAAACCCATTGAAACCATCATGAAGAAATTAGTAGATTCAAACCTAATAATACTTCCCAAATTTGAAAACTAACAAGAACCCCAAGAAAAACCACCCTGGTACAATGAGCATGATCTTTGTGAATTTCACAAAATCAAAGGACACAAAACGATAAACTACATGAGGCTCAAAAACATTATCCAAGAACTTATAGAAAACAACACCATATCTATTAAAGTACCAGCTGGTAACCAAGATCTTAATATATACAAGAATCCCATGTCAAATCATAACAAAGGGAACACCAATGGGAAAGCTAAGGATTACACCAATGTGCAACATACCTATTCCAATGTGGTTGCTTCCTATGATAGAATAATTACTATTATCACCATCAAAGGACCTAGTGTGGAGTGTGGAGTCACCATATGATGTGGAAAAATTACAGTCCAAGGAGTCCCATTTCAATCTAGGGAACAACCTACTTTGCCAACATCAAATCCTAGCAAGTACAATCTCCTAGATCAGCTTAAGAAGAAACCCACACAAATTTCAATCTTGGAACTATTAAGGCTATCCCCCACACACAAGGAAATCCTAGATAAAGTGTTATTAGAATCATTTGTCATCGAGGATATTGATATAGATCAGTTCCAAGATATGGTAGGGGATATCACTAATAATATCCTTACCTTCTCAGAACAAGACCTACCATCACATCCATCTCATAACCATGATTTACACCTTGAGTTCATCATTAATAAGAACAAGGTAAAAATATTCTTAGTAGATGGAGGTGTTGGTCTGAACATTTGCACCCTTCAGTTAATTAAGAACCTGGGCTATTTAGAGGATACTATTAAGAAAGCAAAGAGTACCACCATCAGAGCATATGATGACCAAGAGTGGGTATCAGAAGGCATCATTGAATTACCCATCCAAGTGGGACCCATCATCATAGAAATTACATGCCAAGTGTTAGACCTTGACCTTCCCTACAACATCCATGCCTTAAAAGTTGTAGCCTCGACCTACCATAAGTGCATAAAGTTTCCTTTTGAGGGCAGATAAATTACTATCCATGGATATCCTTAGCCCTTTTACTATGACAAGAATCCTAAGGCCAAGTTCCATAAGATACCCCAAATACCCAAGAATGATGAAGGGCATACACCATCTACCTCATTTGCTGACCCATCATCCCTTGCATTGACCTCAAAAAAAAAACATCCATTTTGCAGAGTATACTCGACATCAAAGAAATGATCCAGGATGATGGTTGTGGAAACTATAAGCTAATGAAGAATGCATTCATCTTGGGAGAACTACCTCTTTCTCCTCAATGCCACGAGAAACCCAAATCTAACAACAAAGATTCTGAAACCATCAAGATGGAAGCTACTACCTTCACTAAGTGGGGGGATTTGAACCGAGAAGATATTAGTGAGGAAGATGTCTCTAAACTACTCTATCAAGATTAACGACCTGTCCCTATTCTTCCCATGGACGATGACAATAAAGGCTTACAACTAATGAAGGGATGGGGCTATAACAAGAATGTGAAACTAGGACAAAATGATAATGGTTTTCTAGAACCCATCATTCTTGAGAAACGATTAAAGAATCTTGGTTTAGGTTGTACTACTAGCAAGGTCACCCTTATTGGAAAAGGTACTTCTACTAAACGAGATGAGGCTTTCTCTTGGTTACCTACATCACGCGATACAATATTAGATGACTTCCCCCTTGATGTTGATAACCTATTTGAGTATAAATCCCTCTTCATGATATCCATAACCTCCTTTTCTCTAAGAAATCAACCAACTAAAATACGCCTGGTATACCCACAACTCATTCGCATGGACCAATAAGGACCACCGATTCTAGATTTATTTAAAAATGATGAAGCAATCTCATAATTCATGAGACTCTATGAAAAATTACCATGGGAAAATCGCAAAGTAGGTTTTCACATAGATCTAGACACAAGGGCGTACTACAAGGAGATGATTGAGTCTTGTTGCAAAATTGACGAAATGAAAATAACATGCAGATCTTTAAGTGAAAAACACACTATGACACTTTTTGATCCTAAAATAGTAAAAAGAAATGACATATTTGAGGGTGAAAACCTCTCTGAGGTGCCAAAGGATGAGGAATTCATCTCCCCTTAGTGCAATGCATCCAAAGATGTCAACAGCGCTAGCAAGAAAGACCACTCTAGTCAATGTGGGAATAAAAGAAGCACCTAAGATAACTTTCTATGTTGAATCCTTGTTGGATGAAGAACAGAAAAACCTAGCAGCATTCCTGAAAGAGTGAAGATCCAAATTTGCATGGTCATACACTGATATGCCAGGGCTTGATCTAGAAGTAGTTGTGCATCACTTAGTAGTTTATCCCGAAGCCAAACTAGTAAAACAGAAAAATGTGGAAGATGCATCCTCAAATAACACTCTTGGTAAAACTCGAGTTACAAAAGCTTCTTAATATTGGATTCATCCAATTGATAGATTATCCTAAGTGGGTTTCCAACCTGATCCCAATCTCTAAACCCCTTGGGGGCATCATAATATGCACAAATTTCAGAGACCTAAACAAGGTATGCCCAAAGGATGATTTTCCTCTTCCTAACATCGACCTCATCGTGGACTTAACAACTGGGCATGAAATAATATCACTGATGGATGGTTTTTCAAGCTACAATCAAATCATGATCACCAAGGAGGATCAACATAAGATTGCATTCACTTTTCCATGGGGAAACTATTGCTGGAATGTGATGCCATTCGGGTTGAAGAATGCAGGAGCAACCTATCAAAGAGCAATGACCCTCATCTTTCACGACATGATCCACAAAACAATTGAAGATTATGTGGATGATATTTTGGAAAAATCAAAGAAAATAAATTATCATATACAAGTCTTGGGACTCATCTTTGATAGACTCAAAGATTACAAGGTACGATTGAATCCAAAAAAGTGTGTCTTTGGAGTTACATCAAGGAAACTTCCTAGCTATATCGTCTCGCAAAGAGGGATAGAAATTGATACAAAAAAGGTAAAATGTATCCTCGAAATGGAACCACCATAAACACTAAAATAGATGAGAGGGTTACAAGGAATATTGCAGTCCATCAGAAGGTTCATAGTCCAACTATCAGATAAAATCCACCATTTTTTGCATCTTCTCCATAAAAGAATTGTAGACATGGAAAATATACCAACGTACTTGATCCTGATTACTAACATCGTTTCATCCTAAATCATCTTCTTAGCTTATCATTACTCTTCATCTCTTAATTAATTAAATAATCATTTATCTGATTAAGTCATTCTCTCTTGTTAATTAAATAAATCAAATTTATTTAATTAATCCTTTGCTCTATTTAATTAAATAATTCATTAAATATCTAAAGTCATCTTATTAAATAAAATAAATTAAACCTTGTTTGATCTAATCTAACATCATCATCCCTCTTTAAATAAATCAAATTGTTTATTTAATTAAATCTAAATCATATTCTCATCTTTTTGATTTAAATCAACCCATAAATCTAAATCAAATAGCCACATCACCTAATTCCTCATTAAATTAATTAACCCTTGATTAATTTAATCTTAAACTCCAAATTTCTCTAGATTTTGCCACTTGCACATGAAAATACATTTTATAGATTTATTAAATCCCTATTTTCTTTCAACTTGGCATCTTTTGAGAATATTCCTCCAAAATTTGAAAATCCCTCCAAGTGGATTTGTCCTTCCAACAAGACATTCATTCCTCTTACATGTCCTTGTGCATTGAGCCAAGTGGCATTTAATTCATTATTTTTCCCTCTTGCATGTCATTTCACTATTTTCAAATTCTACCTAATATCATTTATAGTGCACAATCACCAAAATATGCTCAAGCTTCCTCCATTCACATCTTGACAAGTGGCATTTGGCCATTGGTTGAAGATTAGTCCCACATTCATCCATTTTGCCTCTTCTTCTCTCAATCTCATCTATAAATAAGGGGCTTTTCTCCTCATTTAATCATCCACAATTTGAGTAAACTCATTGTACTCAATTTCATCCTTAAGCATATCTATTCTCATCCATTTTATCAAGATCTTGGCTAGGTTATGCAAATTTTTCATCATGGAGCTCAACTGAATCTTCATCAAAGTACATCACTCATCAACATTGCATCATAGGAGTTGGGAAAGGGCCATTTCCTACACACAAATTGGCACCAACTCCCCCATGGGATCAAGAGTTTGATTTACATTGAATAGGATTTGATAGCTTTTGTTTATGTTTTTCATCTCATTTCTTGTTCTTTGCAATTTAAATGGATTTCATGGGGAATGTTGATTCTCACTTGCATTTGATCTAATTATGTGTTTATTTCTTATGTTTGTGCAGGTCTAGGATTGGGGTTCACAAGAATAACTTACAAGTGGGATGAGAAGTGTGATAAATCTTTCCAACAAATCAAGGACTACCTATTGACACCTCCAGTGCTCATGTCGCCGATACCGAAGAAACCATTGATCCTATATATCTCAGCAACATCAACAGCACTAGGTGCTCTTCTAGCACAACATGGTGAAAATGGAAAGGAAAGAGCTATCTATTACATCAGTAGGACCTTGGTGGACTACAAAATGAGCTATTCACCCATTGAAAAAGCATACCTAGCAGTATTTTTTGCTTCACAAAAGTTCAAAAATTACATGTTGTCACATCAAATCAAACTCATTGCAAAGATCAACCCATTGAAATACCTATTATCCAAAGCAACTCTCACTGGGTGAATGGACAAATGGGTAATGATCTTAACTAAATTTGACATAGAATATGTGGAGCTCAAGGCAATCAAAGGACAAGTGATTGTAGACCAACTAGCAGATGCACCTATTTATGCAGAGAACCCCTTGATATCTAAATTCCCTAATGTATCAGTGCTCCTTATCAATCTCATAGCTCAATATAAAATTTCCTTTGATGGATCATTTACCCAACATGGATCAGGAGCAAGTATTCTTTTCATCATTCCTCAAGGATATTGTATCCCAAAGTCATATAGGCTATCATTTCCATGTACTAACAACATTGCTGAGTACGAAGCCCTAATCACAGGTCTAAGGATAGTAGTTCAATGGTAGATACAAGAGATGAAAGTCTATGGAGACTCACAACTGGTTATCAACCAATTCAATGATGACTACCAAACTAAGGATGATAAGCTTACTCTTTACAAGATTGTAGAGAATCTAAAAGATCTTTTCATAGTTATTAATTTTGAGCAAATTCCTCGCATGAACAACCAAGTTGTAGATGCTATGGAAACAATTAGATCACTATTAGACATGCCGAACAACATCCTTCAATGTGAATTCTTGGTAGAACAACTTCTCATACCACTTTTGAAATCCCTAAATCTGAATTTGTGTGTGTCATTGTTGGTCCTAGATCCCCATGGTACCTCGACATATTCATCTACCTAAGTAGAGGAACCCTCCCATGTGATATCACCTCCAACCTTAAAAAGACCTTTTTAAAGAAGGCGTCATGATTCATGATCATAGGTGATACCCTTTACCGTTGAAGCATTGAAGGGACATTACTATGATGTCTTAACCAATAGGAAGCGTTGATTGCTTTAATAGAAGTACATGATGGCATATGTGGTTCCCATTCTAGTGGTATGACTTTAGCTAAGAAACTGTTGAGGACAGGGTACTACTAGCCAACCATAGAAAGAGAAGCTCTTTAGTATGTGTAGAAATGTGTCCAATGCCAATAGCATGGAGATCTAATTCATGCTCCAGCTTAGGAAAGATCACTCCAACCTCATCCAATGGACACAAGTTTATCATAAAACCCACTAAATACTTTACCAAGTGGGTCAAATCCATTCTTATGATCTACATAATGAGGAAGCAAATTGCTAAGTTTATCCCGAATTACCTTATCTTTTGTTATGATGTTCCACAAACCTTTATCTCAGACAACAAAACACCCTTCAAGAATCAGGATGTGAAAGAACTATGCCAAAGATTCAACATCCAACATTGATTCTCTACCCTATATTACTCCCAAGGAAACAAACAAGTTGAGGCTACAAACAATACCATTCTAAAAATCCTAAATAAAATAGTCAATGGAGCTAGTTGTGACTGGAATCTATAGTTAAATCCCGCTCTCTAGGCCTATCGAACCAGTATTTGCATGCCTACAGGTGCAACCCCTTTCTCCTTGGTCTACGGATCAAAATCCATTATGCCTATTAAGGTTGATCTCCCATCACTATGAGTGTCACTACAACACCTAATCACCGATGAAGACTACAAAGTATCTCAGGTGGATGAGCTAGAATTCTTGGATGAGCATCATCTTGATTATCTTAATCACTTGCAAGTATATCAAACCCGACTAAAATGGAACTATAACAAGAATATCAAATGTCGGTCTTTCCAAGTAGGGGATCTTGTCCTAAAATAGAATCGAAAGAATCTTTTAGATCAAGATAGTAAAGGAAAGTTTGAGCCTAACTGGTTAGGTCCACTTGTTGTCACAACAAGTTATGAATCAGGAGCATATAAATTATCAACACCTGAAGGTGAACCCTTGTAGGAACCAACCAACAACTTGTATCTTTAAAAGTTTTATGCCTATTCTTGAAGGGTGTAAATCTATACAATACAAAAAAAATGATCAAAATCCAAAAAAATGAGAAAAAGGATTGAAAAAGTAAAGAAAAAAATTATCCTCTAGTGAAAACTACTTTGGTGGCGCTTTGGGCAAGTACCTTGGTGAAAACCTGGAAAACAGACACCTTGCATAAATAAAACATCTCCATCTATTCTATGGCTCTTTATCCTTCCATTCTTTGCATCACCCTCCATACATTGTTTCATTCATCCTATTTATTTCATCACCCATTTGTGTGCTTATCATAGCTTGATGTTGTGAAGTATCGCAATCTCCTTGGTACTACTTGGCATATTCCAAAGGTCAGTTTGTCCTGCCTATATCAAGGTAGTCTATCACATCACACTAGGGACATTTCATTATGGATCAAATCAGGTTCTTGTATATCTTAAGGTTATTGGAAATCTCATGTAAAGTCCCAAAAACATTCGTAAAACATTCATCATAAAATACAAAAACATTTGCAAAATCTTGTACAACTAAAATCCAAAACATCCAAACACATCAAAATCCCTATAAAGGTCAACCATCAAAAATCCAAAAATAGTACCTTACTGTCAAACTACGGGTCTCTAATCTTGAACATAGGCAAGGCCATTATTGATGTGCCCCCGAGACACCCTAGTTTAGTCCTTTAGGAGTCTGTCATACTAAACTGGCATTCCATCATTCGTTAATATCTCATTGTTAAATAAGTCGAGTCAGTCGAACTATGTGATCTTTGCGTGTATAACGTAGGCAAGGCTAATGTTTGATCAGCCCCTGAGGCCCCTAGGATAGGTCTTTCAGGTTAGCTTCTTGGTCGTAAAACTTCAAAAATCCCTAAACATTTAAAATTTTGAAAATCCCTAAACATTGAAAACTGAGAAAATACAAAAACATTTAGATAACAGAAAACCCAAAAAAATTCAAAAAATTCAAAAGCCAAAAACATTCAAATATATTATAGAAAACCCTAAATAGCCTCAAATAATTTAAAACCAAGAAAATTCACATGAACAACTCAAAAAGACCAAAAACAACCTCAAAATATTTTTGAAATACCAAAAATATTGAAATATTTCATAAAATCCCAAAACCACCCATCCCATTTCGCTTTCACCCACAATAAACTTTCACCTATAATAGAATTGATCATCATCTTCAAACTTTGGCAAAACAAGTAGAAAGCAAGTGTGGCAAGTCATAAAGTGAGAACCTAAGTGTCAAAATCTAAAGTCTAGATCATAGGTAAATGCGTTAGTGGAGTTTTTATCAATGGCTTATTATAAAGCTCATCATCATCCTACATCAAACCTATGATCAACATGTCCTAGAATGTATCCTTCTTGCGATGGACATCAACATTAGAAATGCCACAACTATATTTAAACTGGCACGAGATACAAATGACATTGACTGTTTCTCTTTGATATTTTCTTCTGATTTATCTTAATGACCCATTCTGAGGACCTCTCGATGATGTCTATCAAAGTGATTTAGAGAGAAAGGAATTGGGCATCGATCATTATCTTTTATTTTTTGTGCTTGTGTGTATTCTTGTAAAATAATCTTGTCGCATACTTGCTTGGTTGTGTGTGGGGAAGTTGTTTGGGGTAGATTGTTGAATATTGTGTATGCTTTGGTCCAAGATATTCTAAACTACTAAACTACATACCAATGAGGTTTTCGTATGTCAAGGTGTGAACAAGAACTATCCTATCTATTTGTAGAGTCAAAGTCCATTACTTTAGATACAACACCATCCTGGTTATCAATACCTTGATGTATCGTGTCTATGTGTTATATCAAATAATAAGGAATGACAGAAAATCCCAATCCCAAGATATGAGAAAATCATCATCATCATGCATTTCTCATCACCATATCTAATAAAGTCTCGGTGGATCATAGACTTGTTGGATCTTTTGATTCAATCATCAAAATCAATGGTAAATCATCTTATTTCTTCTATCTTCTCTCCACACTAACACAGTATCATGATAGTCAACAAAAAACATCATCAATACATCCATCTTGCATCCACAAATCACTAGCATACATACATCTCGCATAATCATAGCATATCATAAAACATACATCCTCCATCATCATTATCATTTAAGTTGTGATGAATAATATAGATTTTTTATTCTAAGCATCTTGAATCGTTGCATCACATATCATTAACATGCATTGCATTATGATTTCATAAGCATAAATATCTGCATTATCCATCCATACATCCATATGCATACATCATCTCATACAAAACTACATAAGAAAATACACAAAAAGAGATGCATACAAATCATCCATCCCATAGAATGTCATGAAAAGATACTGAAAAGGAAGTATATCCATCCATTGCAATGCATTAAATCACATATCACATATATCATTGCATATCACGTTGCTAAAAAAATTGCATCACATATTGCATAAACATATATAAGCATTACATCACATCATATCAAGTGCATCTATACATTCATGACCATGAAATAAAAGAGAATACATCACATCATAAATCATCTATATCATATCATATATATATATATATCAAAAAATGATTGTCATGGTACAATATCTAATTTAGTGTATGTATATCGATAAAAAATACAATATCCACGAGGCTATCAAAAAGGAGCCCATGAATGTATATCTTCCTAAAGAATCAGACAATAATAAAAAAGTGTTTGTACAAACAAGCTAGACCTAATGGTTGATCCCCTCACCAAGCTTCTCTCGGGTTGATCCTTGACCCTAGGATGTGCCTTGCTCCTCTATGAGTAATTTGATTGTCTAAGCATCATGGGGACATCTCGATTGTATTGCATCTGATAGTAGGCCACCTTAGTCATGACCTCTTTTTACAATTTGGTAGACATTATCCGTGCCTGGGCCTCAGCTGACATAGTCTCTAGCTGTTGGCACTGCCCGACCTCCTGAGCTAGCTACATCTCAACAATTTGTCTGAGTTTCCACTCCTGGTATCTCTCTATAGTGACAGCTTGTACCTACTATCTAGCCTAGTCTCTCTCAATAGTAATCACCAAAATCTACTAACAGGCCTAATCCCTCTCGCCTGTAATCACCTGTATTTACTATTGTAGCTATTGTATCTATAAATCATGGGGATCTCGCCCTGCTGGTAGTGGCTATACTGGTTGTTGTTGGATGGGAGGTTGTCGATGCCCTAGTGGTAACCTTGGGACCTATACATCCTGCTATTCCTAGCCATCTTGGCCATCCTATCCTCTGCCCCGACCTCTACCTCTGCCTACACCCCTCCCTCTCGGTCTCCCTCATGGAGGTGCACCTGTTTGATCTATCAATAAACAAGGAGGTGTGAACCAAGCATCATATGTAGGCGTCATCTGAGCATCCGCCTATCCTTGATCATATGCCCATGGTCGAGCAACCAACTACCAAAATCCGTCAACAACCTTGTGGGCCAGGATCATAGGTCCCCATGCTCTTGTCTCTCATGTTGACCTGGAAAAGATGGCAATGTATGCATCATCTGTCCTATCATGCTTGTATCCAAATTATCTTACCACCCTATCTGGTAGGTACCTCTCAATGATGGTGTGCTCTTGACCCTGCATGTATCAAGTTTGTCAAGCAAACAAAATTTGTTGTACATTATCATACCATGTTGGCATCTGAAGCTAGGGTCTCCATTTGAAGACTATCATATCATCAATGACACTGTGCCACTAGGGAATCCCAAGCTGCCTTGTATGTTGTAGTGTGATGGAAACCCTGTACTTCCAGACCACAGGATCATCTGGCTCTAGATTTTCCATTTGAACAATCAGCTGAAGCACAACAATGTGCTCTTAGGCCAAAATATGAAGTAAGGTGACCCCTGTGTTAATTGCCCTTCCATCACAAGATACAAAATCATGTATATCATGGTACAGAGAGTCCAATATCACTAGCCCCCATACATATTGAGTCCTCCTAAAAAGAATCCTCTTCCAAGCCAGGCCCCATCCCAAAATGAATCCTCTGCTCCATCAATCTAGAGCAACCAAACCTAATATGATCCTGCAACAATCAATCTGAAAGTGGGCATTCGACCTTTGTACATCTCGAGGTCAATTTGGGAAGTAACTAGAACAATGTCCTCCAGGTCCATCACCTCGTGGCATGCATCATAGTCGATGTCAACATCATATATCACACACTCACCATGTATTGGAAAATGCAACATCTTCCATACATCCTCTAGTGTCAATGTCACTTCACCAATAGGTAAGTGGAATGACAAGGTATCATTGTGCCATCGCTCGCACAATGCTATCATCATGGCTAAATGTGTCCAGACAATGGGCATCTATACAATGTACCACATACCAATCTCCCCCAAGGGGTCCTGTCACAACTCAGATAAATCACCAAGTCTAGACAAAACTGCAGGCTACGGGACATCAAAGGTGGGATCACCTCCTACACCCACAAAGCACACAACGTAAAAAAATTGATTTTTTTTTACTAAGTTTAGAGTTTTCATCTCCAAAATGACAATAGTGTCGCTATTTATGATAACGTCACTATAATCCAAATTTCAAACTATGATACCCGAGGCATTTAAAATGTAAATCACGATATGCATTGCTCAACACATAAGCGTCGTGATTTAACTTTGCAAACCCTAACCCTAATTTTTAAATCAAAAGATGTGTCGCTATTCACATATGCATCATGATTTAGAATTTAAAACCATAATTCTAAATTGCAAACTGTGTCGCAATTCACATATGTCTCACTAAAATTCAAATTAGCGTCATCGATTCTCAAAATAGCATCACTCTAGAGTGACACCACCAAAGTTTAAAATTCAAAAGGCATTAAATGCATCAAAAAGTCAAATTTCAAATCAAGTTTTGAATCACATACCAATGGTCCTGCACTTGGAAGCCTCTGGTACTCTCAAACCCGGTTGAAAATGTGTCGTGGGAGCACTTGTTGTGCCATTTTGTCAGAGGGTCAAAGCTCAAAATGCAAGAAATCTTGAAGGTGTGAATGCATAAATGAATTGAAAGTGACCCTTCCTCACCTATTTATGCTTGAAAATTAGAGTTTTTTGCCCTAATTTAACCATCAAGCTAGGGTTTTTCATCATTTTCACCAATTTTGCCAAATTGAACCTTATTTTGCACCGTTTTTTGCATTTTTGGCATGTTTTTCGCATCTTGGAGCCTTCTCGAACCCCTTGGACAACATTTTAACCTTTGTTGAGAAATCAACCCAAAATTCAAAAAAATTGCCTGATTTCTCGAGGGGGCAGGGAACTAGCTTAATCCTTCCGCTGGGGCATCTAAAAAAATTTAAAATATATATTTTTGATTTATGCAATAGTTTTTAATCTGAAGGGCATCAATCTTTGTATCGAAGCAACAGACACCTCGCTTCAAAGAGGGGAAAAATATAGACACTAAAAAATGTCATGAGTCATATCATACACTTGAATCAAGTATACTAACATCATTTTGTCTTGGAACCCATCCTATTTTCACTTAATTAATTGAATTAGCCTAGCTAATTAATTAATGGCATCATTTGCATCTATTAAACTAATTCATCAAATCAGATTAATTCACCCCCTTTCATACTAACATTTCATCTCATTAAATTAAAAAAATCAAACTATTTCATTTAAATCCTTAAATCTTCTTATTTAATTAAATAACCCTAAAGTATTTAATTAAATGTCATTTCACCTTTCCCCCTTTCATTAAATCATTTTATTTAATGAATATCATTCAATTCCCCTAATTGAAATAATTAAAACTTTATTTTAATTATCAACTACTAATTAATCTAATTCCCCCCCACTTGCAAGGCAATATTCCAAGGGAATATTCCTCCTTTGCACATTCCTCCAAAAGGAATATTCCTTCCCCTTTTGCACCATTTAATTTAGTTTTAACTAACTAAATTATCCTTTTCCCTCACCTATGAGGATATTCTAAGGAATATTCATTTTCTAACAAACTTACTTAACTTCATGTGCAAGTTAACTTGTGACCTCTTAAACAAGTTAAATGTGTGTTTTTTTGGATTAAATGTAAGCCCTTGATTAAATATCATCTTGCATTTTCAAACCTTGATGGGAATCCATGATTCATGTTTCATCCTTCCTCCATCCTTGACCATTGATTATCTTTTTCAATCTCAACCCTCCATTTCTCATTTGCTTTCCTATAAATAGGTCACTATTTGGAGACAAATGAATCCATCTTTCAAAAAGAAAACTTATGTCATTGAAATCACTCACACTCACACTCATATTTAGCACACATTTAACATCTTTTAGTTCATTTTAATTACATTACTTAGTTTTGAGCTTCTATTAATGACTTCCATGATCACATAATGCATCCATTTAGCTTGTTTATTAATTAGGGTTTAGATCATTTAGCATAGAATCCACTCATAGTAGCTTAGCATTAGCATATCTTCATTGTTTAACATAAAATCATGTTTAATTAGCTTGCATAATTCTTATTTAGATTAAAATCATGTTTTCATACACATCTCACAACCTTTCGTCAGTTTTGTTTAATAAAATTGACTAGGTAAAGCTCATTTATCCACTAGATTGGGAAAGGGTCGTCGTTTCACATCAACACGACACTAATCTCACAATGGGATAAGTCTTAGATTGGTTAGAGTAGACATTTAACACTTTCATAGTTTAAAATGGTTAGTTTTAATAAATGTTTAGTTTAATCCTTATTTGATTGATCCTGTTGAGATTTGATGTTAGTGGCTTCGTTATGCTTCAATTCTTCATGGACCAATCATAATTGACCCATGCTAATTTGTCAATCACAGAATCAATTATGATATAGGATGAATCAATTGCGCTATAGGAAAGGTAAATTACATTATTTTAGGTAAAAAATGTGTTTTTAGAGTTTTCTATGTAAGATAAATTATGCATAATAACAGTCATTTGCAATAAAAGATAGTCAATTGCGAGTTTCTACAAATCAATTGGACTATTATGTGAAAATTTATCTAGTCTAATTGTTTTTGAGAAAAAATTAGCAAGGAAGCAATCACATACTAAGATGTAGTGGCTACTAATATTCTATGGTATAAGGCCAAATGGTTTCATTAGTCTTACACAATAAAGATGTTGGGAAATTGTGTCTCAACCTTGCAATTATATAAGGTTTATTGTTGATAGGATATATATAAATATATATTTACTAGTTACACTAACAGGTGTATACATTAGGAGCATGGGAGTGAAATGTGAGTGTGTTAACAAAAACTCTTAAATGGCCGACATACATTAAATAAATGGTATAGTGTAAATTTGGAGTGTTAATTATTAAGTTTTAGATCTGATGGTGGATATTTTATTGGTCTATCTTGCCTAGAAATTAACCCTATTTTATGAGGGCATTGTACACGAATGTGGACAATGATGTATTCTGAGAGTCTAAATGCGGTCATGTTATCTCTAGATCAATGATGGTGATACTCTTGTAAGAAGCTTGCTCTGCAAGTATATTACAAACTTTGTGATTTTTTAATAATATATTGCCCATTGCTTTTGGAGTGTGGGGTTTTTCTCTTGAAAGGGTTTTCCCCATGTAAATCATTGTGTTGTGGTATGCATGACATATATGTTTATTTCTATTTAATTTTTTGTAACTATTGAAAGATCTGTAAAAAAATTGCATTATTCTCCTCTCAAGATTAGTGTAGCAATTTTTTCCACTACCTTAGCTTCCTTACAAGTGGTATTAGAGCCTGATCACCTTTAGTTTCAGTTGTGGGTTGTTGGGTTTTTTGAACTAATCCATATTTGAGTGGGAGCTTGTGTAGAAGAAACTCTGTGATCTTATTTCAAATATTTTTATATGGAAATTTCATCAAGGAGAATAGAGGTGGATAAATTTTTTGGAAATAATTTTGAGATGTGGAAGCTAAAGATGGAGGATCTATTGATAGATTGAGATTTGTATGATGTTGTTGATGAGAAATTTTCAATATTTGCAAATCCTACTTTGGCCGCTCAATATGATGTTATGGACCATAAAGCCAAGGGTTTAATTAGACTATAATTGGAAAACTATGTTTTAATCAATGTCCATGAGAATACCTCTACACAAATACTATGGAAGAAGATTGGTGAGATGTATCAAGCCAAATTTTTAGTGAACAAGATTTTCTTGAGGAAGAAATTGTATTCCTTGAGAATGGAAGAGGGTGGAAAAATCATAGACCACCTGGAAGCATTCAATATGTTAGTGGCTCAATTGGCATCAGTTGGTGTTAAAATGGATGAGAAGGAGAAATGTCAAATCTTTCTTTGTTCTTTGCCCGATTTGTGGGATTCTCTTATTAGGGCTATTGGGAGTACTTATGTTATATTGAAGACTGAAGATGTGGTGGGTTCTTTTCTTTCTAAAAAGATGAGGAGGAAGGTATCCATCAGTGCCAAGGAAGCCCTAAATGTGTGTGGAAAACCTAAGGAAAAAGGTAAGAAGAATGATAAGCGTGACAAATCCAAGTCCAAGGGGACATCTAAATCTCTTAGAAAGTCCAAAGTTATTTACTAGAACTATGATAAGCCTAGAAATGTTTGTAAGGAATATAAAGAAGAAATGAAGATGAAAAATAAGAGATCTTATTTTGATCTTGAGTTTGATAAGGAAGATGGTGACACACTCATTGCAACTTTGGCAACTCATTAGGTAATGATGCATGGTTAATTGATTCGAGTGCATCTTTCCATATGAACTTTAATAGAGATTGGTTTTCTAAATATGAAGAATTTGATGGAGGTAAGGTGTACTTGGGTGATGATTCTTATTTAAATATTGTTGGTTGTGGTAAAGTTAAAATAAAGTTTCTTTATGGTAGAATAAAAAGGATTAATGGTGTGTTGCATATCCCTGGATTAGCGCAAAATCTATTATCTGTGAGAAAACTAATAGATGCATGTGTGCAGGTAGTATTTTTTTATGCAGGATACAAGATGGTTAGAGGTACTATGGTGATTGGTAGAGGTTTCAGATATGGCACATTGTATAATCTTGATGCATGCACTGTTGAGTGTAATAGTAATTTTGTGAAAAGAAATTTTTTGGAAGAGGTGATGGTTTCTTCTTCAGTAGATGGTCATGGCTTTTGTGTACCCAAGGGTGTTCTTTCTTGTAAATCAAAGCTACCCGCAAAGAAAAATATGTTATGGCACCAGAGATTTGAGCACATTGGAGAAAAGGGTTTAAGGACCTTGAAAATAAAAACCTTGTTGAAGGTTTGTTTGATTGTAATCTTAAATATGATTTTTGTGAGTATTGCATTTATGGAAAACAAAACTGCTTTCAGTTTTACTTGAGTTCTCATAAATCTTGTGGTGTATTGTATCTTATTCATTCTGATGTGTTTGGTTTTGTAGATGTTCCTTCAATTGGAAAATACACATATTATGTTTCATTTATTAACGATTATATTTGGACATGAGTATATTTTCTAAAGAGTAAATATTAAGTTTTCAATTGATTTAAAGAATGTAAAGCAATGGTTGAGTTGTAGACTAGAAAGAAAATAAAATTTTTGAGGACTATAATGGTGGCAAATTTTTATCTAATGATTTTGTAAAGATTGTGGTATTCATAGACAAAAGATAACTCTATATTCTTCATGACAGAATGGAGTTGCAGAAAGAGTGAATAGGACACTAATGGAGAAGGCTAGGAGTATGTTGAGTGGTGTTGGCCTCGAACAAAGGTTTTGGGATGAAGTTATTGCCACTACCTATTACCTGATTAACAAGTATCCTACATCAGCTCTTATTGATAAGATGCCTATAGAGGCATGGTTGGGTTGTAAGCCTTCATTAAGACATCTTAGAGTTTTGTTGTGAGGCATATGCACATGTGCCAAAGGAGAAGTGAACAAAGTTGGAGAACATGGTTGTGAAATGTATCTTCGTCAGATATAGTTATGGTGTGAAAGGATACAAGCTTTGGGATTCTATTGCACGGAAGGTAATATATAGTAGAAGTGTTATTTTTAGAGAAACTAAGTCTTCTTCTATTACATTGCAGCCATAACAAAGTAAACAAGAATATGTGATTCAATTTCCCTCTACACCTAAGAAAGTTTAATTGAGGCCCATGGATAGAAAAGAAGTTGAGGAGAACTCATCTAGCTCTAAATATTCAGAAGAGGAGGAAGAACCTCTAAATCAACTTGTTTATAGGTCTACAAGGCATAGACAACCACCTAAAAGGTATTCACCTGATGATTAGAGATGTATTTTTTCTTTAAATACTAACATAGATGAACCTAGATCTGTAGAAGAGGCATTAGGTATGTTTGATGAAAAATCCTGGAAGATTTCTATGGATGAAGAAATGAATCTTTGAAAAAGAATGATACATGGGATCTTGTACCATTTCCTGATGGACAAAAAACATGTTGGTTGCAAATGGGTGTTCAAGAAAAATATTGGTTCAGATGGAGGTATTGAGAAGTATAAAGCAAGGTTGGTTTCAAAAGGTTACTCTCAAGTTGAGGGTGTTGATTATGGTGAGATATTTTCTTCTCTTGCAAAAATGACATATATTATAATTTTTCTTTCTATTGCTACTGCTTATGACTTAGAGGTTGACGAAATGGATGTGAAAACTACTTTCCTTCATGGTGACTTAGAGGAGGATATGTATATGACATGGCCAAAGCACTATGTATTGAAAGGTAAAAGTAAATTGGTTTGCAAATTGAAGAAATATTTGTATGACCTTAAACAAAGTCCTAGGATGTGGTACAAAAAATTTGATATGTATACATGTTGAGTTTGGGATTTGAGCATTCTAAATCAAATCATTGTGTTTATTATAAAATTGATGGTGATCATTTCCTGTTTATTGCATTATATATTCATGATATGTTATTTATTGGAAAATGGAAAGGTATGATTTAAAAACTGAATTATCAACTTGCTACTAAATTTGAAATGAAAGACCTTGGTGTAGCTAGACACATTCTTGGGATGGAAATTAAAAGAGATGGAGTGAATAGAAAGCTATGGCTTGGCAAAATTAAGTATATGTCAATTCAATTTTACATACATTTAACATGCAAGACTGTAGACTATTATGTATTCCTTTTTTTCATTTGGAACAAAGTTATCTATTTCAGATTGTCCAACATCTCCATCAAAGATGGAAGACATGAGAAAAGTTTCTTACCAGAGTTCAATTGGAAGTTTAATGTATGTTATGGTTTGTACTAGACCAGACATTGCCGAAGTAGTGGGAGTTCTTTCCAGATACATGCCTAATCCTGGTAGAGTTCATTGGGATGCAGTTAAAAGAGTCTTCAAATATTTGCATGGTACCTCAAAGTATTCCTTGTGTTATCATAGTATTATAACCGAATATTATATTTCTCTTGATATTCATGGCTATGTGGATTTAGACTAGGCAAGTGATATTTATAGCAGACAATCCACCATTGCTTATGTATTTACTTTATTTGGTGGTGCAATTAGCTAGATGAGTAAGCAACAGGTTATGGTTTCTTTGTCTACTACTGAAGCAGAGTATATGAAAGCTACTCATTCTTGTAAAGAAGCCATTTGGATTAAGAGATTGTGTTAAAATTTTGAAATAAAACAAGGTGCAGTTACAATTTATTGTGATGGTCAGAGTGTGATATGTCTAGCAAAGAACTTGACATTTCAAGCCATGACCAAGCATATTGATGTACAATATCATTTTTTCAGAGATATGGTCAAAGATGGTAGGGTGAAGCTAGTTAAGCTAGAGACTTTGATGAATGTTGTTGATTCTTTAACTAACGATGTGAGAACAAAGAATTTCATTTGGTGTTCAAAGACTATGGGCGTTTTGGCCCCTAGCAATTAAGAGAAAATGTTTACTCCCTCTCATTGCTCTTGTAAGGTATTCGACAAGTGGGAGATTTTTTGGGAAACTGTGTCTCAACCTTGCAATTATATAAGGTTTATTGTTGATAGGATATATATATTTCCTAGTTAAACCGATAGGTGTATACATTGGGAAATTGAGAGTGAAATATGAGCATGTTAACAAAAACTCTTAAATGGCCAACATACATTAAATAAATGATATATTATAAATCTAGACCATTAATTATTAGGTTTTAGATTTGATAGTGGATATTTTATTGGCTTGTCTTGCTCTAGAAGGCAACCCTATTTTATGAGGATGTTGTACTACAAATGTGGGCGATGATGTATTTTGACAGTCTGATAACAATCATGTTATTTCTAGATCTTTGGTGGTGATAATCCTGTGAGAAGCTTGCTCTACAAGTATATTGTAATCTTTTTTATTTCTAAACAATATATTGGGCAGATTTTGGAGTGTGAGGTTTTTCTCCTTAAAGGGTTTTCCCCATGTAAATCACTGTGTTGTGGTATGCATGATATTTATGTTTATTTTTGTTTAAGTTTTTTATAACTATTGAAAGGTCTATAAAAGTTTTGCATTATTATCCTCTCAACATTAGTGTAGAAAGTTGTTTTGCTACCTTAGCTTCCTTACAAAATACATGCCAAACACGAAAACAATCTATGTTATTCGATCAAGGTGTGTCTCATTAGTGGATTCCCAAGTGATAAAATATAGTAGGATTGTGCTTAAGAATACTTCACTCTCAAAAGGGGATAGCTAGGTCTCTAGTGACACAAGGGCTCACCTTCCTCCTTCTACTGAAGGATTTGTACACCCTCAAAATAGTTCTATCTCGCCTTAGGATGGTACATGTTGGGTAACTTTAGGCATGATATTGTACCTTGCACCCCACTAGATCAGCAGTTGATGGTCTTAGGCTTCTAATAACAAAGGTGTTTAATGGTATTTGTGAATAGTGGGCCTATTTGATAGTTCCTTGATTTGGGGGGTCTCCCTTGTTCTCCTCTCCTAGCAAGTCTCAACAAATCAAGGGTATTGTAGCTTGGATTGAATGGTGTTGGACACACCTTGGGGTAAAATTTTTATTCCCCCCTTTGTATACCCCACCAAAAAATGTGGTTGAGGTCACCCTTGGGGTAATGAAATCTCCAAGCAAGCATCCTACTAAAATAAAAAGAAGGAAGATACTATTTTTTTATCTCCACGCTCACACTAGGTGCAAGGCGAGAGCATACATAGACAACACTCCTTGGGTAAAAAGAACAAAGATGTGAATTTAAAGGTTATTTTGATCCCAAGCTTGCACTAGGCACAAGGGGAGAGCATACACACTAATGAATCCAATAGACACAAAAAAACAAATTATTTTCCCTTAAGAAATTGAAGTGTGAGCTAATATAAAAAATCAAAACACAAAACCTTGCATCAAATATGTTAGTAGTTTCAGATTTTTATCTTCTCCAAATGAAGCCAAGCTGCATAGATCAAGTCAATACCCACAATCACAAAAAAGAGTTAGGTGATGGATAACACAAATCAATTGCATAAAATAATTAATCAAATGTATACTAGACTAAATCAAATGCGTAAAAGTAAGAATCGGATGTGTAAAACAAACAACTTGCTCAGAAAACCAAATTTTTCTTGAACAATATGTTGATCATTTACATTGAATCCATAATCAATTACGCTAAAACATTGATCAATTGCACAACTCTCTTAATCAATTATGTCAATTTTTTTAATCAAATGTGTTGTTTCTTAGATCAAATGCGAAGTTTCCCCAATCAATTGCATTGAAATCTAGATAAAATATGTTAAACTATGAGAAAACAAAGATTTTTCCACCAAACATATATAAAAAACCTAATAAGGGAAATAGATGGAATTTTCTATGGTTAGAAACCTACAAATCACAATTAGGGATTGACAAAAAAGTAATAATAGTGAATAGAGAATAGAAACCAAGAATGATTTAATAAAACCCTAATTTCTACAACATAGTATCCTCTTTGATGATCAAATGCGTTGTTTCCCAAGTTATTTGCATCAAAAGTTAGAACAAATGTGTTGAAAGCCTAAACAAATGTAAAGTCTGAAATTCCAATGCTAGTTATAAAATCAAATGCGTTGAATAGTGAATCAATTACATCGAATGATCGACTAGATGGGTCGAATCCTTGATCAATTAGGTTGTTTGAACCTATAACTACTTAAAACACAACTTTCATAAAATTCATTTAATATCAAGGTTGTGAATGTCTATTGGGCATGCCAAAATGTATGACCTAAAAATTGATTATAAGAATGAACAGTAAAAACAATAAACAACTCATAATAAAATCAAAACACATCAATAGATCATAAGGAAATTGCATAAAAAATAAAGAAAACCTGTAATAAACAACCTTATACAATGAATTTTCTTATCTCCATTGCTCTCCAATTGCTCATTGAAGAAGGGTGTTATGATTGCTCTCAGACTTCAGTACAAAGCACTTAGATAATGATAGCAAGAATATGTAAAATTCTAGAGAGATTCTAGTTAGAAAATGAGATGGATGAAGGTTGATTTTATAGATTGTGTGATTTCAATCAGTGGTTGATATTTGATGAAAGAATAAACAAATCAATGGTCAATGGATGAGAATTCTTGAGAGGAATTGATTGAAGAGTTAACTAGTTGCATGATTTGAGTGAATTGAGTGTATGAGGCTTTGAAGTGGATTGATTGATTAGAGAAGTGGAAGTGATTGTGAGTCTGACTGAATAGACTGGAAAGAAGATTGATTTGATTGAAGAGTGGACTGAAAGTGAGTGTGAGTTAACTGGTGAGGTTAAAAATGCATGAGAAATTAATGGAAGAGTTAAATAAATAAAGTATTTAATTCATGCACATGTGGAAAAATAAATAAAATAATTAATTTAATTAAATAATTAAGAATAATTATTTAATTATTGAGGATTGGAAAAGATTAAATAGAAAATGAATTAATTAAATAATTATAAATTTTTAGTTAATATGGAAAAGAGGAATAATTAATTAAATAATTAAAATTATTTAATTAGCATATAAGAAAATGATGAATTAATAAATTAATTAAATAATTAAAAATTAAAAATTATTTAATTAATAGTAGAAATGGAGGGAAATTTTAAAATTTAAATAATTAAATAATTAAAATTATATGTAATTATCGTAGCTCCCATTAGATGGGACCTAAATTTTTTTACTGTCTTGACTAATGCATATGCTTGTTTTTCTATCATATCATACTTGAGTTTAGTTGCCTGTAGGGATTTTCTAAAGAAAGAAATTGGATGTTCAAAACCTTCATCATTCTTCTGCAACAAGACTACAACAATAGTGTGGAATAAGGTAAAGGAAAAGAATTGGAAAGGTTTTGAGAAATCAAGATATTTCAAAATAGGAGCATTCTTCATTGCCTCTTTTATGCTTTGGAATGCCTTAGTTGGCTCTTAACTCCATGATATGGACTCCCCTTTCTTTAACATATTTTAAATTGATCTTGTCATTTTTACAAAGTTAGTTACAAATCTTCTCACAAAGTTTACATTCCCAAAGAAAGATTAAATGCCTTTAATAGTTTTTGGTTGAGGAATCCTTTATATTGTTACGACCCTCTTTGGATCTATTCTAATACCTTCTTTAGAAATAATATGACTTAAAAGCTTTCCTTTTGTCACCCCAAAAACACACTTCTTAGGATTTAGGGAAATACCAAATTCAAGAGCTTTAACAAAAAAAATCTCCAGGTGTATACAACGTCTTCTTCCTTTAAAGAATATGTAGCCAAGTCATCTTGATGCACCACCATAAATATGTTTATAAATTTTGAAAATATAACATCCATAGCTCTTTATAATTTTTCTCCTACATTAGTTAAACCAAATGGAGTTCTAACATAGACATATGTTCCCCATGGTGTGGTGAAAGCAATTTTGTACAACTTTGATTCTTTCACTTTTATTTGGTTGTAGCTTGAGAATCCTTCCATCATTGATAATAACTCACAACTAGTAACTTTATATAGAATTACCTCCATATTTGGCAATGGATAATTATCCTTTAAGGAAGACATATTCAGGTTTCTAAAATCCACACAAGCTTATATCTATATTATGTTTCCTTATAGGCACTAGATTTGAAACCCGAGTGGAATGCCTGATTGGCATGATGATTCCACCATCTCCTAGTTTCATCCTTGTTGCATCTTGGGTGTCAGTGTAGGATTTATGGGTCTTTTCTTTTGTTTGAAAGGCTTGGCATATGGTTTAAGAGGAATTTCATGTTGGAACATATCTTCTCTATAAGCCTTTAGGTCATCATATGACCAAGCACATATATTCTTATACTTATGAGCAAGGAAATAAGCATTTCTTTAATCTTTAGGTTGAGTTTTTATCAATGTAGACCTTCTTTGGTGCACACTTAGCTCACAAATTCACTTCCTTTAAGTCTTTCTCATGTATAGAAGTTTGTTTGATACTACACTTATCAGAGTTGTCAAATACTCGTTCTAATACTACTAACCCTTTGGGAATTTTATTAGTTTTTAGCTGAATTACTTCATTCCCACAAATAGTATCCTTTCTATCAATCTTCTCCACAAAATTTTGAAAGTCAATTTCCTAGCTATGGTATTCATCTACACAATGCAAAAAAATTTAAAAATATTGGTCATCATTGAATACTTGTCAATTATGAATGTTATCTGGAACATATGGCCTCATTTGGACCTCAACTTTAGATATACCAGAAAAATTAATTGTTGGTATTTTTACCACCATTTATATATTTGTTTTCCTCAAAAGGGGTATTTGGGAAAATAGGAATATTTTATAGTTTTAAAATCTAATGTCAAGGTAAAAATGAGTCTTGGGCGCCAAAGGTCAAAAGAAAGGAAAAAAAAGTGAAAAAAGATGAAAAGGAGAATGAAAATTTTGACCAAGTCATTTGGACGCCAGAAGGAGGAAGAGTTATTTTCAACTATACCCACATAGCATGGAGAAATATTAGGGTTTTAGTTTAATGGAATTGAATGAATCCTAGGGAAAAAGTTGCATTACATAAATGTAGACCCACATTGCAGGATGGGAGAAAAGAATTGGTAGGATACACGAATTAGGAAGGTTTTCCAGGAGTTCATCCATGTTTCTTCAAAGTTACAGACCTTGCATGTATTCCCATCATGACAGCTACACCTTGAAACATGCTCTGTGTTGTCAAACATTTATGACCATGTTTGAATATGTTTAATGAACAAACTCTTTTTATGATAAATTTATGCCCTATCATGTCAAGGAAGATAAGCTTAATTAGATTAGGTACCCTTTTCTCTGCTCTAGAAGTTTTGAAAATGTTGAAAACTCCATAAGTGAGGACAAGTTTGTTGAATTATTTATTGAATACAACTACATACACTTATGCAATGTACATCGGTCCATACCTAGTAGACATGCTCAAGTAGAGTATCTAAGAGGGGTATAGCATTTTGTCCATAAAGGCTATGTGTTGGCTTTCACATTATTGGTACAAAAATGGTAGAGTCTGTAACGCAGAGGAAATGGTATTTTGGAGCTCAGTAGTTTGGATTGAGAGTCAAACTAGGCTTGAAAACACTATTATATAGGTAGGACTTTTTCCTTTCCAATAGGTCTAGACAACACCACACAGGCGATGAAATCATCAATTATATGTATATGCAGGAGAGGATGGTAACATGTTATCTATTGTGAACAAAGTATGGTAATTTTTGGGTTGTTTTCCTTCAACACATGATGGTTATCCATGGGTGCATACCAGAGTAGGGTTTCATTCCAAGCAGATTAAATCTATGTTGTTTCATTTTAAAAAGGATAGTAATCTTACTAGGTAGTGCAAAGATTGGTTGTTGGATGCATAGTAGAGGGAGTCATGCAAGAGAGGTCTCGAATAAATCAATCCCACTAGATTTGTAGAGCAATAAAACTATTTTTGATGAATACCTACTACTGCACATAAGCAGATTGATGAAATCCAAATGGTAATGAATCAAAGGTTCTTTGTTCTCCAATTTTAATGGCAGGTGTGCAAGACATTAACCATAGGAAGAGGAAACTAGTTGAAGCCTTGAGGATTAGTTAGATCATTTAAAGTCTATTCAATGACTTGAGCTTGACCTCACAAGGCTGCTACAATTTTCTTGACAAATTTGATAAGAAATTACAAAGAGAAAATTGGAAGAATGGAACGGTATGCATGATGGAGGCAATGTTATTAGTTATAGGAAAGACAAACAACAAGAAGAGGCATATTTAGTGCAAGATCAATATTTGTAGTTCACTATGTCCACTATGACTTATGAAGCAATACTGTGGAATATCAAAATGCATATCAAATACTGCTCTCGTTGTGCATTAGTTAGAGAGATATTTGTTGTTTGGAATAAAGGGGAGCATCCTAACCTAGAAATTTATTTTGACTCAGTTGTTCCAGACCCTTTAAGAGTTGAAGAAAATAATTCATTAAAAATCATTTCAAGTCTGACCCTATGATCAAGACAAGAGTTGTATTTGAATTGGATTATGATATAATGATGATATGGTTAGCGAATTCGTAGAAAGCTTGTTGGAGAATATATGTATGAAGGACAATGACAACCTATACAAGAAGCTTCCAAATAGTCATATAGACGGTAGTAAGACAATCACAAAATATTTTATCACCATCATCTCTATGATACCACCATAGAATTAGTTGGCAAAGAAGAAGAGAAAGACCTCATGGATCAAGAGGATTGTTAATTGTTAGTGAGAATAAAGAACATAACAGTAATGACAACTTTTGAAACACACAAATTTCAAGGGAGAGCCTTTGCAAATAGCTGAAGTATTGATGGATAGAGAAAAGAATTTGGATGATGAATTCTTGAGGATGTTCTCATCATAACATACCAAATGATTCAAGAGGAAAATGATGGATGGGTTCAAAACAAAGTGCAGATGGTTAGAAAATAGTGGTGAGAGTGATGCCAAAAATAAGTATGAATTTATTAGTGGACAGTGCTAGTGAAGGGAGTCTTCATGAATGATAGTGATAATAAGTTATTTCTTTTCGAATATGACAGTGAGCTCTTATCAATAGAAACAACAATAGAAAAACCTTACAAGAAGCATCAATAGATGTTGGCCTTTTGGGATTATTATTTATAATGTCTGCATGATGAATGTATTCCTTGAATATGGAGTATTAGATAAATTTTAGATAGCAGTTGCTATTATGGACAAGAAATTTATTAATTTAAGTGGCCACTTGATGAATACATTGACCCTTGAATGTTTCATACTTCAACTACCATCAAAACTACTACAGTCAAAATTGGTGCAATCCAAAACAAGTGGGAGCAGTAAACTATGCAACCATCAAGGAAGAGAAAGCACATCAAAGAGGATAATGTCAATCTTGACATAAAGGGATAGTTTAGTGTCATATGAAAGGACAAAAATCCTCTCTTAAACCCTGTCATAAGGGGAAAATGGTGCACAGTAGTAGATCCTAATTTATGGGACATCAAAAGAAGGAAAACTCACAAACACCTTGAACAAGCAGATGGAAAAAACTTATGTGAAGAGTGTTATAAACCATAGTTAAGTCTTGTGTTCAAGAGAATAGAGCAAAAATATGATGACAGTGATTTTTTATTAGAGTCATGAAAGAGATGGGGGTTACTAAATTTTTGAATTTACAAAAAGGAAAGCTTAATGCCAAAGATAATTATACAAGTGCGAAATCATAGGACATAGTCTATGGTTTCAAGACCCTTTACATGAAAGAAAGTTAATTTGTAATTGATATGCAACCCTCTAACATGAGCTTGTCAAAAAATGAAAGGAAGTAGGCCTAAACTTGGGGGCATTACCTTAATTTTCATGCTTATTTTGTTTCTTCTTTGATAGTCAAGATAATAAGGGGTAATGCAACTACTTTCCCAAAGTTCATTACCTTAAGTAGGCTTGAACTTGGGGGCATTAGAGCTTGGTTATGTAGCAATGAGGAAGAGTAAATATATAGGGATTTGGATTGTGATCATTTGTGTGGAAGTGAGGTTGAAAGATGGACTGTGGAGAGGTAGATTACAGTTAAAGGTTAGAGTATTCGTGTTATCTATATGTTCTGAATGACATTGTTCTTGCCTTGGAGTTGGTTGCATAATATATATTTTCTCAAATAACACAACAAGAGGTGATACAAGCAAGATCTAACTTGGCTCCTCACTATGGTGTCTTTAATATTTTTTCTATGTTGGGATTTTTGTTTGCAATCCATCAAAAGGTCATGATAAGAAAGGGGTAGTCCTTTCAACCTTTGTATGTTATTACTTATGATGGCATTGATGATAATAAGAAAAGATTGTATGATAGTCAAGAAATGAAATGGTGTTCACTGTTGACGTGATAGTTTCCAAGAAATTACTACCTCATGACAAGTCAGTCACAGATGAACAAAACAACAAAGATAAGTTTATAGGTATAGATATCACAATTTTTCCATGAAGGCATGATGACACCACAAGAAACAAGGTTCTAATGTGGAAGGACAATTTCTCATAGTCTACAATGAAATGAGTTAAAGGATGGTGAACACTTCAAGGTTCATAACGCTCAAAATGAAAAAATATGACTATTATAATGTGCATATCATATGAGGTAACCCACAGATAGAGAAAAATATCTTTCAAAGAGACTGTTGAAAGGGTAGTTCTAGTGGCAATGTGAAGATTAAGGAACCTGAAGGATAGTGGTATCATTGGGATCATGAAGATTATCATTGCAAGTTGCAGACCTAGTGACTAATATTTATGAACTGAGCAATGGATGCAAGGTTTCTTGTGAAGTTTGAACAATGGAAAGTCAACAATCTAAGAGACAAATGACAGTTATGATAGTTTCTCGCCCTCAGCACATGTCCTAAAAGCATGGGATAGAAAGTTGCAGCAGTTGAGAAAGATTGATGACCATTCATGAGTAGTTGTAAGCATATAGGGCAATGTGGTGAGTTGTGCAAGTGATGGATAAGGTATAGGGGAAGTTTTGACCCAGTTTTGGAGCATTTACTAACATTTAAGAGTTATTTATGGAGCATTGACGGTAGACAAGGTCAAGACTAAGTTTTTCTTCAGTCAAACACCTTTTTGGAGCACTTTTAGGGGATGCAAAGTAGGGAGAATGTTTTTGGACGCCCAAAGTAGTTTGAACTAGAAAACACATGTTCCTATCATTTAGCAACTATTGAGCAACATAAAAGGAAAGCCTAAGGGTAGATTGTAGTTAGTTCTTTTCTCTATAGTCTTTGCATTGTAACTTTTTCAAGTTCTTTCTAGTTGGAGCAAAAAATTTAACTCCACTTTCAAACTTGTACACAACTATGTAACACTTCTTTTGATCAATAAAAGACAAGTATTTTTCCTTCTCCAATATATTTTTTGTGTGCAAATATGAATGATATATGTATTTTTTTGTGATTTGATATGAATCCTCAATGTATGTCTCATTTCTTCACAACCTTTTTGCAGAGATATGCATGCCTTATGTAAGTCATAGGTTATTATAATAGTTTTTGGAAACTTCTAATTGTGAAGATAGTTGCTTTTTCCTTTTAAATTTGAAAAAATACCTCATCTTTCTTGTGAAATATTGATGTGTAAGTGTGTAGAAACCCAAGTTATGTATGAAAAAACTTGTTCATTTGGTCATATTATGAGTCCAAACAGTAGTGTAGGTTTGAAATAATCTTTTGGTGCATCACCTTAGGAGTTAAGGTTTCATTTCATGTTTTCCTTCTCTCTTTTCTCAGCAAGAAGTAGTAGCATAGGTTAGATTAGGTGATTAAACCAAGGGAACCAACCCTCTTTGAAGGTTGATATCCACCATCTGAGCTCACACTCAGGGATATCATCCCATGTTTCATGAGGTGGTTGAGTGATTCTATCAACTCAACGAGGGTGCACACTTCCATGACAACAATAATATCATCTAGTCTCAAGGCAATGTTGGAAAGAAGGCCTACCATTACATTTTTCTCTCTCCACCCAATCTATTGAAAATACATAAAATATTTTTATAATATCCCAAACAACAAATTTTTATTGTTTCAATCTTTTGTGTTTTAACACATATTTTACCCAAACTTGGGATATAACTAGCTCAAAATCTCGTAAAACTCTAAGCTTCTTGATTTTATATTTGACTACAATATTAAGTCCTAATAATAAAGCCTCATACTCCGCTACATTATTCGTATACTAAAATTTCAATGAGAATGAGTATTTATAGGACTTACCTTTTGGTTATATGAGAATCATCCCAACACCTGACCCTTCTTTATAACATTCTCCACCAAAATGCAAAGTCCAAAGGCCATCATCTTGAGTTTGTTCTTTTACTGCCTCAGATATAGGTGTAGTTTTGCTTTCCATGGTTTGTGACTCTACAACTCTGAAGTTTTCTATATTAACATAAAAAAAGTGTACATGTTCAACTGATTGTAAGTCATCAATAATATTAGAGGATCTCTTTTCTATATTTAGTTTAACATCCTTTCCATTGATATGGATTATAGCATATGAGAGATCCAACTGCATGCTTCCTCTAATTGTTGTTGAAAAATTTCTTGATAAGAGCATCCCATACTGAGGTGGAATGTCAACAACAATTATATTCATTGTGTGTAAGGGGTAAATTGGGAAGATGCAATACACTCAAATTGAGAGAATAGAAAATAATCTAGACAATAAAATGCTAATGAGTCATTCCCATTACTCATGAAATGAAACTACACAATTAATGAATTCAAGAAATGAAATCAAAAGAGAAAAGTATACATGAATTCACAAAAGAATAGTGTTACCATCTTGTGTCGGAGTGTGTTCACAAAGATGTTGGGTTGTTTGTATCAATGTGAAGCCTCCATTGTGCGTGTAAAATCTTGAAGAACGTGTGTGTGTTGATCAAAGATATGTGTAAAGCTTTGTCAAAATATTGATTAAGATCTTGGCATTACTTCATTGTGTAAAATAGGTTGATTATCTAATCATTTTTTAAAAGAAACATGGTTGTTATATAGATTTCGTGCTTTGAAATGAATGCTCAGGATCGCATAGTAGAATATCTCGATTAGTGGTTCAAAACCATTCAGAGGATTTAGATGGGAATAATCAGTGCAAATTGATTACGTAATTGGTGTGATTGAAGAAATAAATTTGAGTGTTAAGTGGGATTGAGGAAATAGATTGAATAATCTATGGGATTGAAGAATACATTGATCTATTAGGAAATAGATGGATTAGTCGGAGAATAGAGTGAGCAATCGAGGGATCGTAATTTTCTCAATCATAATAGTGGGTGAGGATAATTAATTGATTGATTTAATTAATTAATCTTTTTGAGTTGAACGTGCAAAGCATGTTTGAATTTTACAACCAAAGCTATATTTATTTGATTTGACCTTTTTGATGATTTTTTGAATAATTAAATTTAATTATTCAAATTTAGGGGAAAGTAACAGTTAAATTATTATGTTTTAATAATTTAATTGACTTAGGCGAATAGAGTGAATTAGCGACATAATTAAATAATTGATGCTATTTAATTAATCAAGAAGAATAAAGTTAGATTAGGAATTTTATTAAATAAATGAAATTTATGTAATTGATCAAATTTGATGAAAAAGTGAATTAATTAAATAACGTCATTTTATTCAATTAATAAAGGAAATTAGGGTTTTAGGACTTTATTAAATAAATTTTATTTATTTAATTTGTCAAAAATGGTGAAAAAGTGAATTAATTAAATAATGTATTATTATTCAATTAATAGAGGAAATTAGGGTTTTAGATACAATTGTTGGATGTTGTGATTGTTTTGTTGATATGTGGTTGGCATTGATGTCAACACTATTAGCATAAATCTCTTTAAGACTGTATATGTCGAGGATATTGAGAAAATTGTAATAAAATATGTTACAGGTTGTTTGTGAAGCAGTGAAGATTAGTATGATGGAAAGTTCAGTATGTTGATGGTGAGAAGTTGTAGATTAAAGGGTTTGTTTTCAAGCCTATCTAGTTTATTCATCAAAATTTTTAGAGGTGCGCATGAAGATTTGAGCAAGCTAAGAGTTTTTGTATTCTGACAGTTATTTTGTTACTATAAATGATGTTCATGGAAGAAGATAATGTGAATTTTGTAATCCGAGTTGTTTTGTATGTTCATGTGGTATTCATGAATGTTTCTAGATCATGTTTTATCTATGTTGCACATCTGCATTGATCGTTGTGCTCGCGATCCAAGATTTTCTCGTGTGTTCATGTTTTTCATGTTCATGGCCGACAAGGTGATTGTAGCATGTTGTGGATCTTTGAGGAAGAATATTTGAAGGTGTTTTGTGTTCGAGAACATTATTTTGGGTCTCTACTATGTTGTGGCCAACCTTGGTTGATTCACATTGATAATCTTTATTGTTTTCGACCGACAATTTGAATTCATTCTATTATTTTGTTGAAGTCGACATAAAGCGATGTAATTCCTTGTTGCGGATATATATAAATGATTGTTTCTTCATTTGAAAGTGTGTAAGTGTGAAGTGTGAAAATTCTATGTTAGAATAAAGATCAGATCATTCGAAGGTAGGGTAGAGTGTGAAGAAGAGTGAAGAAGTGTTCATGTGCTTAACCAGAATTGTACTTAGGCATTTGCAGATGCTACTTTCTCAGTTCAAATTCTTCAGATGGATTTAATCTGAATGTTTCTATAAGATAATGAGTCTTCCCTTAGATTTGAGCAGTGAGCTCTAGGCAATGTTTCTGAATGCATGTGCATTCCCTATTTATTCTTCTTATACTTTTAACAGGGTATAACTTGTGGATTAACCTCCACCGTGGTTTTTCCCCTAACACGGTTTCCACGCAAAAAAATCTTGGTGTTATGTGTATTGTTGATTTATGCTTTCATGGTTATTAATCAGATCTGAGAATAAGGGTTAATAAGTTTAATAAGTTTGAAATTCTATGACAACTGATTCACCCCCCTCTCAATTTTTTGCCCTTGTGTTGCCAACAATTGGTATCAGAGAAGGTTCCTTGAAAGAAGTTTAACAGCTTGAGGTGATTCGGGATGGCAACATATAAGAAGGATAGTCTGAGATTTGATGGAATAAATTATTCTCTGTGGAAGACTCGAATGGAGTGTCATCTAAGATGCATTGGTGAATCCTATTGGAAATTTATAAGTAATAGGTATGTTATTCCTCAGAATGGTCCTACTACTACTGCTGAGATTACGAATGTTGAATATAACATCAGGGCTAAGGAAGCATTGTTGAGTGCTTTGACTGATTCTGAGATGACGAATGTTATGGAGTTGAAGACTGCTTATGAGATCTGGAAAAAGTTGGAAACCTTGTATGAAGGTGATGCTAATGTAAAGATTGCTAAGCTACAAAGTCTGAAAGGGAAATATGAATTGTTGAAAATGGGTAATGATGAGAATATTACTACTTTCATGCAAAGAGTGAATGAACTTGTGTGTGGTATCATATGTGCTGGTGGATAGTTGGATGAATAAGAGATTGTTGCTAAAGTGCTTAGATCCTTGCCTACTGCATACAAAGTTAAAGCTACAACTATTCATGAGCTCTGAACTGTGACAAATGTAAGTAGAGATATGTTGATTGGTAAACTTACTACTTTTGAGTTGAGTGAATTCGATGATGCCCTTCCTAAGCTAGAATCTGCATTTAAAGCTACTACTTCCAGGAGAGACAAGCAAAGATATGATCTGGGTGAAAGTTCTTCTAGAAAGGTATTTAAGTATGAGGAAGAAATGAGACATATTGAAGAAGAAGAAAGAGAACTAAATGAGCTTGAAGCTCTCATTGTCAAAAGGGAAGCTAGAGGAGAAGGTAAGTATAAAGGAAAGTTGCCTATTAAATGTTTTTCTTGCAATAAGATAGGTCATTTTGCATCAAGGTGTCCAAAAAGAGTTCCTAATCCAAGACCTTACAAGCCTAGATTTCAAAAGAAGTGTTATTATGTTGCTAATGAAGGTGTGACAGATGATGAATCTGAAAAAGGGAATGCAAGTGAAGATGAGTTTGTGTTTATTGCTATCAAGGAAACTAATCTTGTGTCTACTAAATCTGTTAGTTGTACAAACATGCAGAAAGCCCTAGCTACTCGAGTTGAAGAAAAATATGAATGGGTAATTGACAGTGGATGATCTCATCACATGACAAGTGATAAAAGAAATTTTGTAATCCTGGAAAAGTATGATGGTGGTGTTGTAAGATTTGGTGATAACAATGGTGGTATAATCTGTGGCAGAGGATGTATTTCTTTTGATGGTAAGCATAATATTGATGATGTTCTTTATGTTGAAGGTTTGAAGAATAATCTTTTGAGTGTTGGATAGATGGTTGATAAGGGATACAATCTTCAATTCAAGGATGGAAAGTGTAGCATATTGGGAAGTTCTGGAAATGTGTTTGCTTCAGGTACTAAAACAAAAGGTAACATCTTTCATCTAAATGCTGCTAGTAAAATTTGTTTGATTGCTCAAGTTGATGAAATTTGGTTGTGGCATAGAATAATGTGTCATGTAAACTTTCAAAATATTATCAAGATAAGTTATTCTCAGGCAGTGAGAGATCTTCCTAAGTTGGTAAAGCCTACTAATGCCATATGCAAAGAATATTAGTTAGGAAAGCAAACTAGAATTTCATTTCAGAGCAAACAACATTGTTCAAATGAATTGTTGGAGCTTGTGCATACTGACTTGTGTGGTCCTGCTAGAATCAGAAGCTTACAAGGTTACAGGTATTTCATGTTGCTTATTGATGATTATTCTAGGATGATGTGGGTTACTTTCTTAAGGGAGAAATCTAAAGCTCTAGAAAAGTTCAAGATATTTAAGGTTATGGTCAAGATGGAGACAAGTTTGAAGATTAAGTGTTTGAGATCAGATAGAGGTGGTGAATTCACTTGTGGTGAGTTTAATTCTTTTTGTGAAGAATATGGGATAAAGAGACAATTGTCTGCACCGCAGACCCCTCAACAAAATGGAGTTGTGGAAAGGAAGAACAAGACAGTTCTAGATGTTGCTAGGCTTATGATGCTAGAAGGAAATGTCCCTCATATCTATTGGAGAGAAATTGTGAGTACTGTTGTTTATATCCTCAATCGGGTACAAATCAAAGGTAATACTGGTAAGACTCCTTTTGAGCTATGGTTTGGTCATAAGCCTATTGTTAGATATTTCAAAATCTTTGGGAGTAAATTCTATATCAAAAGAGATGAAGATATAGGAAAGTTTGATGCTAGAAATGATGAAAGAATCTTTCTTGGTTATTCTACTAAGAGTAAAGCCTACTGGTGCTACAACAAGAGATTGAAGAAAATGGTTGAAAGTGCAAATGTTAAGGTTGATGAAGACATTTCTAGACCATCCAGAACCTGTGGATATGATTTTGATGATCAAAATGATAGTACAAACAAAGAAAACAAGAGTCAGACTTCAAATCAAGTCCAGATCATTCTGGTGAATCAAGAAGATCAAGAAGAAGGATAAACTAGTGAAAGTACAGAAGAGCCTAAAATTCAAGAACATTCTAAGACTCCAAGGTATGTAAGATTAAACCATTTAGAAAATCAAATTATAGGTGATAAGAAAAAAGGTGTCCAGACTAGGAGAAGAATTGCAGAAGAATATTGTTTGATTTCAAAGACTAAGCTAAGTAATGTCAATGAAGCATGCAAAGATGAACATTGGATTGAAGCAATGAAAGAAGAACTACAAAAAATTGAGAAGAATAATACATGAATTCTTGTTCCCAGACTTAAGGACAAAAATGTAATTGGAACTAAATGGGTCTTTAGAAACAAAGTGAACTTATCATAAACAAAGCAAGATTGGTGTGCAAAGGATATTCTCAGATGTAGGGAATTGACTTTGAAGAGACCTTTGCTCCTGTTGCTAGAATTGAAGTTGTGAGACTGTTTCTTGCTTATGTTGCTTACAAAAACTACAAAGTTTATCACATGAATGTCAAGTCAGCATTTCTAAATGGCGAATTGGAAGAAGAGGTGTATATTGAGCAACCTGATGGATTTCAATTGATTGATCAGGGAGATATAGTTTGTCAGTTGAAGAAAGCATTGTGTGGACTCAAGAAAGCCCTTAGAGCTTGGTATGCTAGATTGGATAAGTATTTGTTGAAGCTTAGATTTAACAAAGGTACTGTTGATAGCAATTTGTATTTCAAGATTGATAATGATAAAGATTTGTTTGTGGAATTCTTTGTTGATATCATTTTTGGAGGAGATGATGGGTTGTCCATGAATTTTTCTAATGAGATGCAAAATGAGTTTGAGATTTTAATGATTGGAGAGTTGAAATTCTTTTTGGGATTGCAAATTACTCAATTAGATAAAGGGATCTTTATATCTCAATCCAAGTATGTGAGAGAACTGCTAAAGAAGTTCGGTATGGAAGATTCAAAGCCAGTTGGTACACCCATGGTGACTAGATGTAAGATGACACAAGATGATGATTCTCTAAAGGAAAATCAGACTAGATACATATCAATGATTGGTGGATTGCTTTATTTGACTCAAACTAGACCTGATATCATGAATGTTGTATGTATTGTTGCAAGATTTCAAGCCAATCCTAAGGAATCTCATGTGATTGCTGTGAAGAGAATTTTTAGATACTTGAAGGGAACAATTGATTTTGGCCTATGGTGTCCTAAAGATGATGATCTTACTTTGAGTGCCTTTACTGATGTTGATTGGGCATGAGATGTGAATGATAGAAAAATTACTAGTGGTGGTGCATTTTTCTTGGGAAAGAAACTGATTTCATGGTTAAGTAAAAAGCAAAATGTTGTTTCTTTGTCTACTGTAGAGGTAGAATACATTGTTGCTGCTAACAATTGTACTCAAGTATTATGGATGAAGAAGATGTTGAAAGATATCAGATTTGTGTATGATGAACCTATTGCCATATTTTGTGATAATTCAAGTGCCATAAACATTTCTAAAAATATGGTGCTTCATTCAAAGACCAAGCATATATCTATCAAGTTTCACTTTTTGAGAGACAAGGTGAGTAATAAGGAAGTCAGACTAGAGTATGTGCCTACTAAGGAATAGATTGCAGACATCTTTACTAATCCATTGCCTAAGGATACTTTTGAGTATCTCAAAGGGAATTTAGAGATGATTACCCCTCCTAATCAGAACTAAGATGCAAGACATTGCATTAGTCTGAGTACTTCATAGTGATATCTTGATTCAGAATGATGTTGTGGTGGCTTCTACTCAAGGGGAGTAGTTAGATGATTCAGATATGTGGTTTATATCTTGTGTATCTTTGCCATTTATGTCAAAGGGGGATAAGAGTAATGTGAAAAACTAGGAGAAGAAGTCATAAGAGAAGAGTCAGAACCTAAGGAGGAGTAAGTGTTGGATTTAGTTGCGTTGATGGTGTTTTTCACATCATGTGTTTCCATCAATGCCAAAGGGGTAGATTTTTGGATGTTATGGTTGTGTTGTTGATATGTGGTTGTCATTGATGTCAATAGTATTAACATAAATGTCTTTAAGATTGCATATGTCGAAGATATTGAGAAAATTGTAATAAAATATGTTATAGGTTGTTTGTGAAGCAGTGAAGATCAGTATGATGGAAATTTTAGTATATTGATGTTGAGAAGTTGTGGATTAAAGGGTTTGTTTTCAAGCCTATCTAGTTTATTCATCAAAATTTTCAGAGGTGCGCATGAAGATTTGAGCAAGCTATGATTTTTTGTATTCCAACAGTTATTTTGTTACTATAAATGATTTTCATGAAAGAAGATAATGTGAATCTAGTAATATGAGTTGTTGCGTACTTGTGGTGTTCATGAATGTTTCTAGATCGTGTTCTATCTTTTTTGCACGCCCACATTAATCATTGTTCTCATGATCTGATATTTTCTCTTGTGTGTTCATGTTTTTCATGTTCATGGCCGACAGGGTGATTGTAGCGTGTTGTGCATCTTCGAGGAAGAATATTTGAAAGTTTTTTGTGTTCGAGAACATTGTTTTGGGTCTCTACTATGTTGTGGCCAACCTTGATTGATTCGCATTGATAATCTTTATTATTTTTGATCGACAGTTTGCATTCATTCTATTATTTTGTTGAAGTCAACACAAAGCGATGTAATTCCTTGTTACAAATATATATGTGATTGTTTCTTCATTTGAAAGTGTGTAAGTGTGAAGTGTGCGAGTTTTATGTGCAAATAAAGATCAGATCATTCGAAGTCAGAGCAGAGTGTGAAGAAGAGTGAAGAAGTGTTCATGTGCTTAACTGAAACTATACTCAAGCATTAGTAGATGCTACTTTCTCAGTTCAAATTCTTCAGATGGATTTAATATGAATGTGTTGTAAGATAATGAGTCTTCCCTTGTATTTGAGCAGTGATCTCTAGGCAGTGTGCTTGAATCCATGGGCATTCCCTATTTATTCTTCTTATACTTTTAACAGTGTATAACTTGTGGATTAACCTCCACCATGTTTTTTCCCCTAATAGGGTTTCCACACAAAAAAAATCTTGGTGTTATGTGTGTTGTTGATTTATGCTTTCATGGTTATTAATTAGATCTAAGAATAAGGATTAATAAGTTTAATAAGTTTGAAATTTTGTGACAACTAATTCACTCCCCCTCTCAGTTGTCTGCCCTTGTGTTTCCAACAATAATTGATGTGGAATGCAATGATATTCAATGATAACGATGTCGATAATGAGAAAATGTCATTTAGGATGTGCGATAAGTGTTAGGTCAATTTTACATGTCTACATTTTTCCCTTCTTTGAGACAAAGTATTGGTTGCTTTGTTTCAAATATTTTGGTGTTAAGATCAATTTTTTGAAAAAAAATATGCCCCAGTATGCCTTGACAATCAACGGAATAATGGTAGGACTGTGGGCTGCCCCCTCGAGAGGTTGGCTGAAAATATCAATTTTGAGGCCGAGCTAACGACACTATTTCATTTTAGTTCAAATGTGTAGAGGACGAAAAAATAAGCCTATAGGTTTTTTGTTGCTAGTTCATATGTTCCCAGGAGGTCTTGATTTAACTTAGGAAGGTTTTGTAGTTAAAACAAGTAGGGTTTTGGGGTTAAAATAGGTAATTAGGGTTCAAATTACCTCATTTTCACTTCGAGCCTATAGGAAGTTCTTGCCTCTGGATTTCCTATTTTGTCGATTGTCGAAGAGCTATGGTGAGGATTTAAGGAGCCCCACATCGCATGGATGCAATTCATGAGTTTAGATGGCCTACAAGCATCGGTGCCTCAATATGTACCCTTTTGTTTCTCATTTTCATCTTTTCATGTTTGTGTAATTAATGCATGAAGATAAAGTAGGCGAATGCATTAATTTTATGAATTTTTTGCACTTGCATCTTTTCTTGTGGATCTGTTATTTATGAATATTTCACTTTTGACTTTCTTTTGCGCACTTGTTTAAAAGTTTCGCTCTCGCCCTAAAATTTTGCCTTTGTTTATGCGCCCTCGCCTAAATTTTTTGCTTTTATTTTTTGTCCTTGATTTTTTGTTTTGTTTTCCGTGCACTTGTTGAAAATTTGTGCTTTTGAAATCTGTGCATTTTCCTTTCTCTATCGCTTTTGATTATTTATTTTTTTCTTTCGCTTGTTTCACTCGCTTTTGACACAAATATATTTTTGCTTTTGCCATTTTTGGAATTTTAAGTCAATTTGTTCATCGTTTTAGGTTCATTTTACGTTTTCATAGCAAATCCTTAACATCGTGGGTTGAATGGTTGCAGGAGGTTCTTAATATTTTTCAATCGAGGAAGCAACGACCATGTGATCTATTTGATTTGATCATCGAGTTTCATGAGTTAGAGCAATATTTTTTAGATACTGTTAGGTTACAACATATCTACTACATGTCTACCAAATGTCATAGAGGGATGATGACTACTCTCATGGAGAGGTGGAACTCAGAGACCTCATCTTTTCATTTACCTATTGAGGAGGCCACCATTACCCAGAGGATGTGTGGAGGATCCTCTATCTACACATTCACAGAGAGCTTGTTACATATTATGTTCAATGGGGTACTCATGCTATGTGTCATGTTCTTGGTGTGAGACATCTAGAGGTTCACGGGATAGAGGTAGACCTTTCTGATTTTATTGGAAGTGTTGACCTTGTTTCTCTTGTTCTTTGTGGTTTGGTCATGGGGTTCATTGTTCCTGATAGGAGAGGTAGACAGTTTCCTATTGGTTGGGGTGTGTGTATATTCAAGTAGATTTCCGAGCACAAGACTAGATATGCATGGGGTCCATGTCTCCTTGCCCACTTGTATAGAGATATGCATGAAGTTACGTATCATGGTGGGAAATCTATTTATGTTGGTGTCTCTCTTCTGCATGTATGGGCTTGGGAGCACATACCAGTTGCTTGTCCTAATGTTATATTGTATCGTACTACTGGGAATCCATATTCTTATCGTATGAATATTTTTTGCACTATACATGGCCTGGAGAGCTTCCCTACTGGCGTTGTGTTTTCGGTGATATGTCAAGTTTTGTATGGAAACCATATATGGATTGTGAGGCATGGCCTAACAATCAAGAGCAGTTGGTATTTTGTAGATAGACTATATGGCTTATTGGTTGCATTCTCTCTTTATTGGAGAGATATCTACCGGATCATGTTTACCGTCACTTTGGAGAGAGACGGGGTCATTTCCTAGATGCATATGAGGCTTGTTTTGGTCAAACTACGAGAGAGGTCTGAGTTTAGGGTTTATAAGTTGATCATGATGTAGCTATTGTAGATTTCAGAGCTCTTGCCCCATTCAATTGGGGTTGGCCAGCGGGTTTAGTAGATCCTAGTACTAATCCCAATTTTGATCAGTGGTGGGCACAACACATTCCATTGATATTTATAGATCCTTTTGATGTTCCTGTAGTGGGTAGAGCAGACATTACCAGTCGTCATGGGGAGAGACAACGTGTTGATATCATTGTTGTGAAGCTTGCTAGGGTGAGGCAAGATGGTGCACAAGGTAATCTGATGCAGGTGGATCAAGGACATGTTCTAGATCCTCCTCCACCTCCTAGAGATGGAGGTGTACAATTGGCATAGATGCAAGTTGTGAGAGACACAGAGGTAGGGTAGCGAAAGGCCACAGAGGCTCAAATTGTTACACTTACTATAGAGAGAGATATGGCTTCAGGGCAGAGTGAGTCACAGAGATTGGGCATCATCTTGTTGCTGAGACACAATTGCAGGCTATTACCACTGAGAGCGATAGCCTTAAAACATAGCGTGATAGTCTCTATGTAGAGAGATATCAGTTGCTACAGAGGGTGACATATTATCAGACTATGTATGATGCTTTTATTCCTTAAGCGCAATGATGGCTATGGTTTGGAGAGCCTAGTATTGCTATAGAGGTTGCGTCCAATGGACATTCTGTTAGACAGTTTGATCTACAGCCTGATCCTTAGAGTCGTCCTCCTCTAGTCGAACAAAAATTTGTTTCTACTTGATCTTTATGATATTTATTATTCAGAGACTTATATTGCAGACGTGATTTTGTATATATATTCATTAGCCTAGCTAAGGCCTCCTATATATGTTTATTTTTGTATTATCCTATCACACATGTTTCTATGATGATGTACCATGACATTCTCATTTTTATGATGATATATATGAGATATACATGCTTCTATTCGACTTCATTTATATGTTATGTGATGGTTATGGATGATGATGTATACATGCTTTTGGACTTTTTTGATGTATGTATATGATGTAAATGGATGGATTGATCATATTTTTTCATATGATGTTTTATTATGTATATGATGGATGTTGATATATGATGGATGTAGGATGAATATGGTACTAATGATATTGTGATTCAGGATGGGTGTTAGTTAGAAGACATATTTGATGATGGATAGAAATTTTATGTTGTTAGTTATTGATGATTTTTCTTTTGCTTTGTTGGAGGCTTCACATTTTTAACAGTCCTTTTTGATGTAGCAAACATATACGATGCATTAGGGTATTAATAACCAAGGTGACTTTGTATCCATTGCATGGAATTTGACTTGACATACAATGAATATTCTTGCCCATTCCAAACATATGGAAACTTTGTTTAAAATATATAGTTGGGTTGCGTTAAAAAATTTCAAACCAATTACGCAAAGAGGTATGAAATACCTAACATGCAACCACTACACGAATTATCTTAAAATAACTTTTGTATACTAAATAAGGAAAATATTCATTGTGGTAGTATTACAAAAACATCTTACAAACAAAAAATCAAAATAACACTCAATTGCCCCCATTCCTTCTTCTCTAAATACTTATGGACATCCTCGAGAGATCCTGGGAATGAGTCAATAAAATAAATCATAAAGATAAGACTATAAAAAGATAAAACAAAGTTGCAGTATCACTTGCCATATCTATTTTGAGGCTTCAAGATATTATCCGTTGTTGATCATGTCTATCGTAGGAACAAATGCGTTAAGGCATATCTAAGGATGTTGTTGGTGAATTGTCAAAAGATAGGTCGTTAATACTTTGGCATTGTTTTAGTCTATTTGTGATCAAATATTTGTGATTGTTTGCTTGAAAGTTCTAGATTTTGATGTTTCCTCTATTTGTTTTTTTGTTTTGTCAAAGGGTGAAGATGATGATTTGTTTATTATGTATGAAATTTTTTATTGCGGATTGTGATAATGGAGTTAGGACCTTTTTTTTTTTGAGTTTTATGATGCTAATTTTTGTTGTTTTCAGGGGACTAACCTAGGGCCTCAGGGGCTCATCAAAGATAAGCCTTGCCTATGTTGTACATGCAGAGGCTTGTAGTTCGCTTGGTTTGATAATAATATATTTTTTATCTTTTCTATTTTTGAATGTTTTTTGGATTTTATTGTTTTTGAATGTTTTTGGATTTTAAATTTTTTAAATGTTTTTGGATTTTAAATTTTTTGAATGTTTTTGGATTTTATTATTTTTTGACTAAGTTGAAATAAAGAATGATATATACCTAAGGGGACTGACCTATGGCCTTAGGGGATGATAAGAATTGCCTATGTTATACATGCAGATACCACGTAGTTCGACTGGTGTTGACTCAAAGCATAACATGTTTTTGGGATTCAAACAACATTGATAACTTTGATTGATATTCCACTTTTATTTCTAGAGGATATGTTGCAGGAAATTTACTTGAACTAGTCGTGAGGTTCAAGCAAATGTTGATATCTTAGACTTTTAAGTGAAGGAATAATCCAAAGTTGTTTTTCAGATTTTCTTTTATTTTTTCATTTTCTAGATGTTTTGATGGTTTTTGATCATGATGGGACACACAAGGATCGAATCTATGACTAGCTTCATGAAGTTGTCCCCAATTTGAGACAATACTACCTTCTTTAGGAGATTGGCATTGATGGTGCAACAAGGTTCAATACATAATCAGTCATCAAGCCATGGTTGGACACATGTTTTATTATGGGAAAAATGGGTGGATGCTTCAAATAGTATTGATAGATAACAATGCAAGTCTTATTCAAACATAGTGTTTGTTCGCCAAGTTTTCACCATGGTACCTATTCTAGAAGCACCACAAAGTGGTTTTCACTAAAAGAACATTTTATTTCTTTTTGTTGTTTTCTTGCTTTTCTTTTTCTTTTCTTTTTATTTTTTTATCTTTTTTATTTATTTTTATTTTTACCTTTTTGTTTGGGGTATTTTGGCATGCTTCAAGTATAGAAATTCTTGAGGTGGTTGTTGTTCAATGGTTCAGCTAAAGGTTCTCCTTCAGGAGTAGCCAACTGATAAGCTCCTGAACAGTAGCTTGTTGTGATAATGAATGGGCCTAACCAATTGGGTTCAAACTTTCCATTTCCATCTTGATTTAGTTTTACCTTTTGATTCTATTTGAGTACCAAGTCACCAACCTGAAAGTTTATGTCTTTGATATTTTTATCATAGCTTCGTTTGAGCCAGTTTTGATAAACCTGAAGATGGTTTAATGCACTCAAACACCTTTCATATAGGAGTTCCAACTCATTTAATTTGGACACTTGATACTCTTCGTTGCTAACCATGCCTTTTAGTGAGATTCATAATGAAGGTATTTTGACTTTGATAGGTAAGATAGCTTCCAATTCATAGACCAAGGAGAAAGGTGTGGCACCTATAAGTGTTCAGATATAGGTTATAGGTTCAATAAGCCCATAAGGTTGGGTTTAGTTTCAAATGCCAATCATAGCTAGCTTCATTAAGAGTCTTCTTTAGTATCTTCAGGATAGTTTTGTTAGACGCTTCAACCTGATCATTTCCTTGGGGGTAGTAGGGCGTGGAGAATCTATGTTGGATAGAGAAATTGAAAAAAAATTCTTGGACGTCTTGATTCTTGAATGAGTTTCCATTATCCATTATGATGGTTTGGGGAATTCCATACCTACAAATCGGATAATTCATAATGAACTTTGATATCTATTTTTTGATGATGTAGGTCAATGGAATTGATTCTATCTATTTGGTAAAATATTCAGTTGTAGTAATAATAAACTTATTCCCATTAGAGGAAGTAGGTGAAATCTTACCCACCAAGTCTAATCCCCATTGCGAGAAAGGCCATGGTGTGGTGATGGGTCTCAACTCCTATGTTGGTGCGTGAACAAGGTCACTATGTTGCTAGCATTGACGACATTTTTGGGAATATTGAATACACTCTTGTTCCATGGAGGGCCAATAGTACCTTGTTCTCAACAGTTTTTGTACTAGGTTAGGTCTGCTTGAGTGGGACCCATAGACGCCTTCATGTACCTCTTGTAATAAAATTTGTGCTTCTTCTTCATTAAGACATTGGAATAACATACCATCTAAACTTCAACGATATAATGTATCTCCTAGAATTATGAATTGAGAAGTCCTGCAGGTGAAGGTCTTCTTTTGGGTGGTTGTTAGGTCAAGTGGTATGATACCGTGTTGGATGAAATGGAATGTGTCTTGGTACCATGGTGAATTAGGGAGAATAACAACACACATTAGTTCTGATTTTGGGATATTGAACGTTGATACGAGTAATTGTTCTACAAGGAACTCATACTTAACAATGTTCTATGGAATATCAAGAAGCAAACCTATTGTTGTTATGGTGTCAACTGATTTGTTGTTGATCTGAGGGATCTATTCAAAGGTGATGGTGACAAAATACTCCTTGAAGCTATCCACCATCCTTTTATATGACATCAAATTGTTGTATTTTGTTCAATACTCATCATTCACTTGTCTGATCACTAGTTGAGAGTCTCCAAAGACTTGTAGTTCTTTTATCCTCCATTCAATAACCATATTTAGTATTATGATTAGAGCTTTGTACTCTAAGATATTATTTGTGGATGGGAAATAAATTTTATATGCCTTGGGTATACTATCTCCCTATGGTGTGAGAAATAGGATACCTGCTCTAGAGCCATGTTGAATGTGGGACCCATCAAAATACAAGGTCCAATGGCTTGTCTATTTTGTCAGCAATTTACTTTCATCTAGGAAGTCTACTATAAGAGGCTTGTGATCTTCTATTGGTGCATCGACTAGTTGTTTTGTTGTGATATGTCCTTTGATGGCTCTTCTATCCACATACTCTATGTAGAACTCACTCAGAATTATTACCCATTTAGTTCTTCTTGTTAGAGATGATTTTTCTAATAGGTACTTTAGTGGATCTACCTTTGAAATCAACTTTACTTATTTGTTTAAGATATAATGTCTCATCTTTTGTGTCACAAATACAACTGAGAGACATGCTCTTTCTATGGGCGAGTATTTCAACTCATAGCCCACTAGTGTTCGACTGATGTAGTAGACTGCTCTTTCTTTGTTATTATCATCTAGTTGTGCTAGGAGAGCTCCCAACACTACTTGTGTTGTAGACACATAGAGTATCATTTATTTGTCTGGAATAGGTAGCATGAGTACAAGAGGAGTGAGTAGATACTCCTTGAATTATTGGAATGCTTTATCACATCTCCCATCCCACTTAAATGTGATGTATTTGTGTAGGATATGGGTAAAAGGGTGACATTTGTCTGCTAGTTATGTGATGAATCACCTGATAGATTATAGCTTCCCTTGTAAACTTCTCAATTGCTTCGATGTCTTTGGTGGAGGAATTTTTAATATAGCCTTCACTTTTGTAGGATCTACTTCAATGCCCCTTCTTGACACTATGTACCCAAGTAGCTTTCCAAATGTTACTTCAAACACACACTTTTTTGGGTTAAGTCTCAAGTTATAATATTCTAGCCTATCAAACACTTTTACAAGATTGGTCAAGTGGTCTTCCCTTTTGATAGACTTTGCTATAATTTCATTCAATAGTCTTCCATAATTGTGTAGCATATCGTGGAAGATTATTGTCATTGCTCGCTAATAGGTCACCCCTACGTTCTTTAGACCGAATGGCATGACATTCCAGTAGAAGGTCCCCCAAGCACAAGTGAATGTCATTTTATGTTGATCATCAGGGGATATTTTAATCTGATTATACTCAGAGAAACAATCCATTAATGATATCATCTCATGTCCTACTATTAGATCCATGATCATATCAATACTTGGAAGCGAGAAGTCGTCCTTTGGGAAAGCTTTGTTAAGGTCTCGAAAGTCTGTGCAAATCCGTATGCCCCTAGTAGGTTTTGACACTGGTACTAGATTTGATAACCAATCTGGATAATCGATAGTTCTAATGAAACCTACATCTAGTAACTTCTTTATTTCTACCTTTACCAATAGTGCTATTTTTAGATGCATTTTCCTTAGTTTTTGCTTGATAGGTTTAGCTCCAAGAGATATGACTAAATGATGTACAACTAGTGTTGGATCTAGTCTAAGAATATCTACATATGTCCATGCAAATTTTATCTTTTTGTCGTTGATGAACGCTGTGAAATTCACTTTCTCTTCAGGATTAAGTGATGTTGCATGGTATGTGATATTTGGGTTCTTTGTTGTGCCAACATTGATGGATTTTGCTTCTTCCACTAGGAGCATTGACTTTTCTTGATATTCAGATATGGGAAGATTGAATCCTCCATCTTCAGGTGCCTCTGGAAGGTTTTCACCTTCATATTCATCCTTTATTTTCTTATTTTTAGGGTCCGATAGATCCACATTGTGGTTTTCTCTAGGGGATCTTGTTATGATCTTTATATTATATTTTTCATTTTTGCGACTAGAGGACACAATCTCCCCACTGTAGTACACTTCCTATTTGAGTTACATGACAAACCCTTCTTTATGATCTCCTACTGGTATGTTTGTTCAAAGTCCCATAAACTTTGTGATTGCTTCATCATTCTAGAATTAATCTAGAATAGGTGTATGTTGTTGTTGGTCCCAATCTATCAAATATGGGTAGCAAAGGGTTAGGCTATCATCATCGTCGTAAAAGCTTACCGAATTTTTTGAGATGGCCATTATGGCTCTAGTATCATTCTCCCATTAGGTGTTTAGGTCATCATCACTTGAGGTGACAAAGGAAGGATAATACCATTTGTATTCATTAGAGTGTGCTCCAGAATAATAATAGTCATCAGGAATAGTTTTGATAGGTTGGATAGGGACCATGCTTATGCTAAAGCTCTCAAATAAGTCCTTGATGGTTAAATCGTTGTCTACACAATGGTATATATCCAATATATTAATGCTAGTAGAAGGAGCTTGTTTCTTAAAAGAAGTACATCCATTTTTTTGAGTCACCACGTCTTTTGAATCATAACCTAGTCCCATATTCTTTTTTATTTTTTCCACTATAATGGGCTCCCATCTACCTTTTTTGTGTATTTTAAGGCCTCTTGTTCCACTCTATCCCATTTTTTTAGCTAATTGATAGCATTTACTGCTAGGGTCAATTAGAAGGGGTTGTGGTTGTTTCGATTTCTCTAGATCCTCTTTGTAGATCATTGATGACAAGTCTTCTTTGAATATCTCTTCATCCTTCATATCTCTGCACTTGGTGAAAATTATGGGTTTGGCTATCATTTTTATTGTTTAAACATATTTGATCTCCTTCGGTCCTCCATAAACCTTGGGTGTTGGTGGAAGCACTCCAATGTAAAATGCTTGATTGAAATGATAATTCTCATTATCTTTGTCAAGTAATTGAACCTTGGTTTCAGATTTTGGTTGTTCAATTGTTGTGACCTTAGTTGAGTTTGATGATAGTGTGGATGGGTAAATATATGAGAATGAATGAATTGATATGTCATTGTTGGGTGTATGCTGGATTTTTTTATACTTCTCCAAGTTTGTGCAAAAGTGGAAGGGTTCAGGATCAACATATAATGTCACCTCCTTTCCTTTGTGAGGAAAATTTAAACATTGATGAAAGGTTGAAATAACTACTTGTAATGCATGAATCCAAGGGCATCCTAGGTGGATTTTATAAGGTAACTCAAGGTCAAGTACCTGAAATGTGGTTTCTATGGTGGTTGGTCCTATCTGCACTAGTAGTCTAACTATCCCTTCTGAATTCCTTTCGAGGTCATCATAGGACCTTATAGTAATGCTCCTTCCTTTGTCCATCACATCATCAGAATACCCCAATTGTTTCACAAATTTTAAAGTGTAGATGTTTAGACCTGCACCGTTATCTATCAACACTCGTTTGACCATATTTTTAGAGACACCAACCTCTATGTAGAGAGATTGGTTGTGAAATGATTTTTATGGAAGGTCTTTCTCGGAAAAGACTAAATGGTGATTGGCCATGATTTTTACAACCATGGCTTGGAACTAATTAGGATCAAGATTGTTAGGGACCGATGCTTCCAATTATTTTTCTAGTATATCCCTATATGTAGGTGATAATTTTAGTAGTTATAGGATTAAGATCAAAGCAAGAGTCTTCTTCAACTATTCCATAATACTATAGTCATTTCATGACTTAGTTGTGGGTTTAGGTGGGGCTCTTTGTATCATGATTTTCCCTCGATGGGTGGTTATGTTACATTCGATGTCCCTATCTTGTATAGTCACTACATTTACCCTAGTGTCATCTTCTTGAGAGAGGGTACTAAGAACAATGTCACCATAAATGTAGTTAGCATTGTGATAGTCTTGATCCTTTCCTTTGTCATTCTTCCTAGCATGGTTCAAAATTAGATTTGTGTATATCTGTAGGTCTTTATTTCCAAGATGATGTTTGACATCCACTTCTCCCTTGTCGATCAAGTCTTGTATCATGTGCTTGAGTCTCATGAATTTTTTTGTTGTATGTCCTTTGATTTTGTGGAACTCGCATAAGTCCTTCTCATTGTACCATGGTGTTTTGAAGTTGGGCTCCTCATAGTTTGGGAAATCATTGACCTTGATGAGTTTTTGTTGTACTAGTTTGTGCATGACCATCTCAAGTGGCTCTCCTAATGTAGTGAACTTCCTTCTCGGTTGATCATATTTCCTTTGTTTCCCTCCCTGATTTGTCTACCGGTTGATCGCTTGATTGTTTTGGGGCTAGGTAAGTTGATTGTTTTGTGCATTATTAGGAGAATAGCTTGTTTGTGCCACTTGAGGTTTGTTTTGTGGTGTGTTAGGATTTTGTGCATTCCACACAAATCTAGCATCAACTACCCTATCATTGGTGATGTTTTTGTTCTTGGCCCAAATCTTAGGTTTTTCATTTGAATTAGAAGAATTATCTCTTGGGTTGTTTAGCTTGATCACTCCTCTTGCTACGAGGGCCCTTTCTATGTGCAGTCCCTTCTCAATGGCCTCTTCAAATTTAGTGGGACACAACATGGTTATTTGGTATTTTATTTCTGCTTGGACGTTAGAAACAAATATGTCTACCGGTTCCTTGTCGATAATAGGCCATTTACACCTATAGCCTTATGCCTCCATCTTTGCAGGTAGGAGGTAAAGGATTCTCCTTTACTCTATTTAATATTGTATAAATTTGTGATGGTGACATCTTGTTCTATATTAAAGGAGAAGTTATTTATGAATTTGGTAGTCAGTTCATCAAAACTTTTAATTCCTAGTGGTAGATGGGCAAACCATTTCATGGCATGACCAATAAGACTAGGTGGAAAGAACCTCATTAGGTATGAGCCATTTTTTTTCACTTACATGCATGCTACCAAGAAATCTTGTACATGCTCTACTAGATCTCCTTTTCCTTTGTACTTGTCAAACTTTGGTATTTCAAGTTTTTTCAGAAAAAGAAGCATAGTGATGTAATGATCAAAATGAAATGGACATATGTCATGAAGGGTATAAGTCTCCTTTGGTTTTCCTATTTGCATGTCTGACATCTTTTGATTTATGGCTTGTATTTGCATATCTACCTCCATTTTTGGTGAATTCATTTGTGGATCTTGTGTGTAGTAACCTTGTTGTCCTACCATGTTTTGGTCATAGGTTGGATATTGTGGAGGTACAGGACCTTGGTAACCATGTCGAGTGGAAGGAGATTTAAATCCTTGTTGTGTGAAAGGAGGGTTAGGTCCTTATCGCTTGTAAGGAGGATTAGCTCCTTGTTGAATGTAAGGAGAGTTAGCTCCTTGTTGAATGTAAGGAGGGTTATCTCCTTGTTGAATGGAAGGAGGGTTAGATCCTTGTTGAATGTAAGGATGGTTAGGTCCTTGTTATTTTTTGTTGAGAAGGGGTACCTTGGTAGTGTGTTAGTTGTACACCCTATTGTTGGGATGAGTTGTATTGAAGGTTACCCTAGTGGCACATTAGTGGGTTACCTTGTTGATGGGATGAATTGGGAAGGGTACCTTGTGGCACACCTTGTTGTTGGGATGAACTATTTTGAAGGCTACCCTGATAGTGCATTAGCGAGACACCTTGTTGATGGGACGAATTGAGAAGGGTTCCATGTGGTACACCTTATTTTTAGTACTATTTATTGGGAAGGGGACCATGTGGCCCACCTTATTGAGTATAAAGGGTACCGTGTGGCACACATTGTTGTTGGTATTGTTGATGGGGAAGGCGACCATGTGGCCCACCTTGTTGATTGAAAAGGGTACCCTATGGCACACCTTGTTGTTGGTATTGTTGATTGGGAATGGGACCATGCAGACCACCTTGTTGTTTGGAAATGGTACCCTATAGCACAACTTGTTATTGGTATTGTTGATTGGGAAGGGAACCATATGACCCACCTTGTTGATGGTACTGTTGTGGAAATTGCCCTTGTTAATTTTGTACATTTTAGGAAGGGTCAATATATGAAGTGTTTTGGGTCATGTATTGTCTTGTTGGTGGGTTTTTTCCTTGTGGTACATATTGATATGGACCTCCTTGATATTGTTTGGCCACCACCACTTGTTCAATTTGGGACAATTTCCTAAACAAAGGGTTGTCTATTGATTGATCTTTGCCCTGTGAGAATACTGGTGGCATGTTTGGAATCTCCAATGGTTTAGATATTTCTCTCACAACTAAGTTATATCCTAAGGGAATGATATGATGATCTTTAAGACCTACATTGAATTATATAGGAAACTTAGCACCACTCTATGCTAACTTGAAGAAGTAAGTGTTTGGATCCTTTCTTAGGAGTTTGTCCATCAATTTGAGCACCTTGGGATTGTTCGAATATTGAAATAATTCTTCATCATTTATTTCTTTCTAACTATCCACCTCCTTTATAACCATGTCCCTAGGATTTTGTTTTGATCTATCCATGGCTTCTTGTTGTCTACGAATTACCTCTTCCTCACTAGGTGATTGGTTTTCTATTGCATTGAATGTGGGTCTCTTTTGAGGTGTTTCAAGGTCACTCGGCCTATAGCCCCATGGACCACTTTTGTCGTTTGCGGTGTTTGTTGGTGGTACACTAGTGTTGCTTTTGTTTGCTTCCATGTTCTTTCTATGTTGTGATCTTGTAATGTCATAAACAAATGCCAAGCTTTTGTGAACTTTTGGTGATTGCTAACTATGGAATGAAAGAATGCTTTATTTTTGAGGAAATGAAATTGTGTTTGTTTTTGGAATTTTCTATTTTTGAAGGATGGTGTTTATTGCCATGTGGGAGGTGGTAATATGGGCTCTAAAGTGATACAACCCTAATAACTCAATGATTTAAATGATATGCTCATATTGGATATGCAAGTTTGGTTCGTTCCTTAAAAGGCAAGTATTAAAATCTCTTATCAAGATGTCCCAATTACGGTAAGTCTTCAAGATGTGCCTCTTGATAAACCTTGGACTATGATGCTTATTTTTCAAAAGGTGGAATGTGGATCTTCATTTAAGGACTTTAGTCTTGCAAGAGATCATGAAAACAAGCACATGTATGGGGTTCAATTGCGCATTTATTTTTTTGGATTTTTTGTTTTTTAAAAGAGGATACCTATTGCCACACATGAGGTGGTAATACAGGTCATCCGGCTGCAAGATCGACTTTTCGCTCTAGTTTGTCTAGGATGTTTGTTGTGTTTCTCCACCGGTTTGGTGTTTCCTTTGTCTTGAATATGAAACTCCTCAAACTACTAATTATATTTATTTGTTCTCCTTCAATCGGCTCAAATTTTGGTTGTATGATATCTAGTGTAAGGTTTGGTTGTTGAACTAGAGAAATTGGATGCCAAATGGTCATAAGGTGAAAGTGTTGGTATTTTTGATATGGTTGTTGTGATTCTCAAGACCCTAAGGTTTGACTGATGTTTTGGGATGATGTTATTCTTGGGACTCAAAATGTTGAAAGGCTTGGATGGATATTTCACTTCTTCTTCTAGAGGATATGTTGCAGGAAATTTACTTGAACTAGCCTTGAGGTTCAAGCAAATGTTGATATATTAGAAGTGTGGATAAGGGAATAATCTAAGTTTATTTGTTTTGATTTTGATTTCAAAAAGTAGGATGGAGTGTTGAAAATGGATGAAGGACTATATGACGTATCTTGGGATTCCAATTGTTCCATTTCAAAAGGATCTTGTAACCAATTTTGGATCATTTTTTAATTTCCAACAGAACACAAAGAAAAAGTGATAGGTTTGAAGCAAAAGCAGCTAAAAAGTCAATTGTGACCCAATTATAGTCAAGTGTGCTCAGTTTTGAAAATCAAATGCGAATAGATTTTTCAAGTGTGACCTTTGTGTGTATTTTTTCCAAATTGGTGAATTACATAGTCAAAAGCAAGTTTTTTGGTCAAAAGAAGCAGATTTGTAGTCAAACACAGCCAAATGTTTGTCAATTATGGCACAAAAAGGTCAAGTGCAACCATTTTTATAGCAAGTGCGCTTAGTTTGTCAAAATCAGTAGATTTTTATAAGCAACTGGCATAAGACAAAGAGAAAAAGGGAGCTATTTTTGTCAACTACAGTCAGGTTTTGGTCAACTGTGGCAAAAGTAGAATTAAAAGCGTCCTTTGTTCAGTTTTGTTTCCTAGTTTCTATGTTTTGGAAATAGCGTTGGATAATTTTATGAATTTTGAAGGTTTTTTTGGATCTGATTTGAGACTTGGAAAGTGATAACACAACAGAGTAATCAAAAACTTATGTGACCCTAAATGTCTACAACTTTTAGGCACGATTCTCCCCATAAAAACTCAATGTTCATGGAAGTCGAAATGCTAAAAGCTATAGTTTCCAAGGTTTACTTCATTCTTAATGCGACTTGAAATGTGAGCCTAAATATCTGAAAACCTTCAAAGATATTTCTTTAAGATATCTTTTAGGAGTGCAAATATATGGCTCTTTTCAAAGGATTCACATTAAGTCAAAATGCTTTACAATTTTTAGAACCATGTTAAGTTCTTGTTTTGATGTGTTCATTTTGAATTCAAGCACAAAGTTTGATGTTTCAAAGTAACTGAATAGATTTGGAATTTTTTCATGATGATAATGTACACTCTAGGGATAAACACTTCCTCCTAGATGAGCTTATCTCATGCCCCAAAGGGATGATTTTGCATGCAACAAATAAAGAGTGTTTTATGCTCAACCATAAGTCGGACTTGGTAAGTAACTTCTCGGAATCAAAGTTTCAATGCACCACTTCAAAGAATGCTTTGGTTTAAAAGGGGTAGCTTCTACAAACATTGGTTTTTAGTCATGTTTCGGGGTAACCAGTGTCTATACATGCAACAATTCAATCAATTAAGAGGCCTCCCAACCCTTGCAGGTTTTTACATCACACAGATACTAGGGGAGAATTTTGTCAGTATAGAACATCCATAGTAGTTGGGTGATGAACTTTCCTCACACCCATAGTTATTTATATAGAGAACCAAAACAAAAGTACCACTTGGGTCATTCTCTCTCACAAGTTGGGAGGCAGGCCCTCTAAAGATATGCTTTGAAATGTAAACAAAAGGTGTGAAACTCAAGATGCTTTTCATCACCCAAGATTGCTGAAAGGCACGAGGGGAGAGGATAGACACCTAGTTTTCCAAGCACTAAATACACAATATACACTTCATCGAAATGTTCTTTTTTTAAGCTAAAAAAAATGAAAAAAAAAGAAAATAAAAAGTAAAGTAAAATGAACGTTAAACGTGTGTACAAGATAGCAATTATTCTTTTTATGTTCACCAAAGTGAAATATTCTAGATTTCAGACAAAGATATCAAAATGTGCAAGACAAGAATTTGATTTGTTTGATTTAAGCACCAACCAAAGTGTTTTTTTATAAAACCTTGTCTTAATGGTCAACAAAAGAAATTGTGCATTTTTCAACAAAAATGAAAGAGTTGGTCAACAAAAATCAAACATTTTTTAGAGCACCATAAATAAATTGTTTGTTCTAGCAAGATTTTGAAAAAATCCTTTTTAGAGCACCAAAATGAAAGTGTTTATTTGTGGGGTTATTTTTATAGCACCAATTGAAAACATTTTCTAAGATAGAAAGCCTCAAAAATTTCTTTTTAGAGCACTAATTGAAATCGTTCATTTGTGGGGTTCTTATTATAGCACTAATTGAAACATTTGCTAAGCTAGAAAGCTTTGAAAAGTTCTTTTTAGAACACTAATTGAAAGCATTTATTTGTGTAGTTCTTTTTATAGTACCAATTGAAAAAATTCGCTAAGATAGAAAGTTTTGAAAAATTTAAATCTTCGATTGTTCGCCTTCTCTGCAAAAAAATTGTGTTAGTTGTTTCTTGAATAAAACTATGCCAGGATTCTACAAATCTTGCACAAACAATGTTAGCACTTGTCAAACATCCAAATCAAATGGTCGTTAATGTTAGAAATTGGAAACATGACTTGTAGATTTTGGATAAAAGTTTGACAAAGCAAAAGCAAAAACTTTATCTAGAAGCGGCCCTATCAGAAGCAAGTGCGAGCGAAAAAATCAAGTGCGGCCTCTATATTTTAAGCGAAAGTGAGCAAAAAAATCAAGTGCACCTCTATTATTTTTGCAAAAGCCTAACAAATGTCAAAAGTGGCCAAAAAAAGGTCAGATGTGGCTAGAACATGAAATCTGGTGTGTGAAGTTCATGTTCCTTCTACGTGAAATTTTTTCCAATGCGCTTTCAGAACCTATAACTTCAAAATTTTCTCATAATATCGTTAGTGCTAAGGACCATGGTCTCATCAGGCATGCCAGAATGTGTAAGTGGGAAATTGAGAAGATGCAATACAATCAAATTGAGTGAACAAAAAATATTCTAAACAACAAAATGCTAATGATTCATCCCATTACTCACGAAATAAAACTACAAATTAACAAATTCAAGAAGTGAAATCAAAAGAGAAAATCATACATGAATTTACAAAAGAATAGTGTTACCATCCCATTTCAGAGTGTGTTCGTGAAGATGTTGGGTTGTTTGTATCAATGTGAAGCCTCCATTGTGCATCTAAAAGCTTGAATAACATGCGTGTGTTGATCGAAGATATGTGTAAAGCTTTGTCAAAATATTGATTAAGATCTTGGCATTACTTCATTGTTTAAAGTAGGTTGATTCTCCTATAGTTTTTGAGAAGAAAGATGGTTGGTATGTAGATTTTGTGTTTTGAAATGAACGCTCAGGATTGCTTAGTAGAATATCTCGATCAATGGTTCAAAACTGATGAGAGGATTTATATGAGAATAATCAATGCAAATTGATTACATAATTGGTGTGATTGAAGAAATCAATTTGAGTGTTGAGTGGGATTGAGGAAATAGATTGAATAATCTGTGGGATTGAAGAATAGAAATTGACCTGTTAGGAAATAGATGGATCAGTCAAAGAATAGAGTGAGAAGTCGAGGGATTGTTATTTGCTCAATCATAAAAGTGGGTGAGGATAATTGATTAATTGATTTAATTAATTAATCTTTTTGAGTTGAATGTGCAAATCATGTTTGACTTTTACAAAAAAAATGTATTTATTTGATTTGACCTTTTTGATGATGTTTTGAATAATTAAATTCAATTATTCAAATTTAGGGGAAAGTGACAGTTAAATTATTATGCTTTAATAATTTAATGGACTTAGGGGAATAGAGTGAATTAGCGACATAATTAAATAATTGATGTTATTTAATTAATCAGGAATAATAAAGTTAGATTAAGACTTTATTAAATAAATGAAATTTATTTAATTGGTCAAATTTGATGAAAAAGTGAATTAATTAAATAATGTCATTTTATTCAATTAATAGAGGAAATTAGGGTTTCATGACTTTATTAAATAAATGAAATTTATTTAATTTGTCAAAAATGGTTAAAAAGAGAATTAATTAAATAATGTATTAGTATTCAATTAATAGAGGAAATTAGTGTTTTAGATACAATTGATATGGAATAAAGTGATATTTAGTGATAATGATGTCAATAATGAGAAAATGTCATTTAGGATGTGCGACAAGTGTTAGGTCAATTTTACATGTCTACACATTGTAAAGTCCTCGAGGAATGCAACCAATTTGAAAGGCATGTCTTTCATTATTCCAATAACTAGAACTTCCCTAGAATCCATTGCAAAGCATTTTCCAAATGCTTTACTCACTTGCAGTCCCAATTCATTCATAATGACTTGAGGCATAACATTGATGGATGTCCTGAATCAATCATGCATTTTTTTACCAATTTGTTATTTATTTGCAAAGTCACATAAAATGGGTCCGTGTGATTTGGGCAATTAGTCAGAGTAGTGCCCAAAAACACCTCTAGTATTTCATTGACAATACTTTCAGGTTTAATTTTTCTTGATTTTTCTTTACCATTACTAGGTGGGGTAATCACCTTCTTTTCATTTGAGGCTAAAGTCGCTCCATTGATAAGGGTGAATACTTTTTCCTTGTGTTCCTCTATTCTCATACTTTCTCCTTGTGTTCCTCTATGCTTTGATACCAAGCTATAACGCCCCGCCATGGAACCCGGAAAACGTTAGGACAATCACATAAACAACTGAATAATTTTTATTTTTTTTAAAGTTAACATGTGACAACAACATTCATAAACGTTCCAGGATTCCACAACTACGCTACTATGGATAACATCAAAACATTACAATAACATAACCAAACATAATATAATAAGCTAAGTCTCATGCTAACTGACCAGTGTAAAGCGAATTTTATTATATTACAAACAAGAGATAAACAAATATCAATTTAGACTTTTAATATCTATGACTTCAAACTATAAATAGTCATGGCATCAACCATTTAGTTTTACCTTTATATGCTATATTTTTAATTAAAAATCCGCTTTCAAAACTTATTCAAAATCTAATTAAAATACCCCTAAAACATGCAAAATACCGATCAACATTTGAAAGCTACTCACAAACCTTCACTTAATTGACATACTTTATATTTAAAAACAAACACCGTAAGAACCTTTTATCCAGAAACTAACTACCGGTCAAGCATTCGCTACTTACCTTCTCTGTTATCGTTGACTCTCTACAGGCTCATCTATTTTTATTAACCACGCTACGGTTACTAAACACCAAGTCAGATTCGGACAACTAGACTGGTAGAACCGACTCATCTAGGACTCAACTAAATGTCAAAGAGTACAAACAACATGCAATAACCGCCATCACAAAAGAGATTACAAACTACCAGTTCTCAGAAGGTTCGATGAAGAATGCAACAAACAGAGAAAATTAGAGGTTAAGATCCATTCAAGAAGATCACGCGGGTTCAGCCAGAGGATAGTTTAGAGATAATAATTAGCAACCAGCAATGGACTCACTATTCACACGATTCCCTTACTAAAGAACATAAATACATACAGGTGAAGCAGAGAGAAGATCCGCGCCATGCCAAAAGATCAAGATTGCTTGGTCAAAGGAGGTATAAACATCGAAACAGGTACCACCGGTTGCAAGGAGTAAATCTGCTAATAACTAGTCTATCGAATACAGACATAAGGTCGCGGCTGAGACAAACCAAGTGCATGCATGATAAACAGGAACGGTGTAAGTTGGCTAACCATACACCCGCTCTGCAACAGGTATGAAACCAAACGCGGCAAGACATCAAGGAGAATGAACAAACATTGGCTCGATTCTGAAACTCATAACACAATAAGTTTTCATTCTCCTCTGTTTGCGTGTTCACCCGCATGGAGCTTATGTCACAAAATGGTGTAACCTGATCATTGGTCTTTTCTTGCTTATCACTTGTCTGACCTACTTGAACACACTTAGTATCTTTATTTTCTTTTTTAGTTTTCATCTTTTGATATCTAACTCTAATGAGAGGAGAAACAACATGATCCACATGCTTTTCAGAATTTTTTCCTTTGCATGGTACATCATTGCTTGTAGTCTTAAGTTCCTTTCTATCATTATCATGTTCCTTAATGAATATGCTTCTAGCCTTGTCTTGATCATTGTTGGATAATTTGTTCCTCAAATTATAATTTCTCTTAACTTGAGCAATTATAGTAGTAGACAAAGCTTTGATTTCTTCTTTTAAAGGTCTTCTAAGTCTAACATCAAAATTGGAAGTTTCCACAATGTGTATCTCTACACCTTCTTATTCTTCATACTCAAAGAAGATTTTTTGATGATAACCACTTAATTTTCATCTTCTATCATCCATATCTGTGTCACCATATTCTTCATCAGAAGAATATTCATCAGTAGCAAAGGATATCCTATTAGACATAATGTTCACATCATGATCCTCACTATGTAGGTTGTCACAATCAGCACATAGGTTTTTTTTTCTTCAAGGGGTTGTGCCACCATGCATTGTTGGGGAGAGTGAGTAAATGTACATACTATACACCAAATACATTCATCAAAAAAATTGGTAATTTTTTTCTCAAGGGGTTTGGAGTTTCTCTAATTTGTACCCCATTTTGGTTATCAGGCATTGGCTTATCATTATGCCAATTTGTGTTGTAAGGTTGATCTGACAACCTTGGAATTCTTTCCTACCTCTAATAATTAGGTTATCTTGAGATAAAACCTTCTTAGTCTTTACCACCTTGTAACTCAAAACCTTCAATGCACTCATGACTTTATCAAGTTTATCTTTAGAGGATGCAACCTTAGTCTAATGTCCTTTAGTATTTTGCAAAATTTTCACATCGTCTCTCTTATTCACCTTACCAAATACTTTTATGTTATTTTCAATATGAATTACAATTCTAAAAGCATCCCTCAAAGATTGAGGGTATTTTTCTCTTAGCTCATAACCCATCTTAGGATCATATGCATTGCAATACAGAACTAAGCACATAGGTTCACTAGGTTTCATATACTATGGAATTTTTTTCATGACCTTCATAAACCTTGCATTAAAATCAGACACCAGTTCATTGTGACCCTTTTTTATACTTTTAAACTCATTAATGATGAACTTGGGTTCAGTGTTGTCCTCATATTGTTCTTTGAAAACTCTTTTAAATTCATTGCATGGCCCAATGCTAGTGTTGGGAAAACTTTTGTACCAATCCCTAACATCCTTCGTTAATGACTACATAAAAAGCTTCATAACAACTTCCTCATCTTCAATTTCAAAGTCATCAATTAAATTCAAGAAATCCCTCAAATGATACTCTCCTAATATGGCATTATTCCTAGAAAACTTAAGCAATATATTTCTCATATCATTGGGGATGGGGTTAGGATACCCCAAGATACTAGTGAAGTCCAATTGTCTATACCTCTCTAATTGTAGTGGCCTTCTTATAGGGAATTTCCTCCAATGGGATTTATTTGAGGATTACCTTGAGCATTTTGTTGGTTAGTGTTATTATGTCTTCCTTGTGGATTTGTAATTTATCCACCTACTTGAATATTTATATTTGGGTTATAATGTTGGTAATTCCCATATTGTTTATAACCTCCTAGGTTTTGTTGTGGATGACTTAACTGGGGTTGTGGATTAGGATGAGTATACCTTGATTCATTTGGGGATTTCCTTGGACATGGGACATCTAAGCATTGGTTTGTTGTTGAATATTAATGTGGGACTAAGAATTCTATGCAGGATTCACTCGAGGATTTTTTGACACACCAAAATTAATAGGTACAAAAGCTACATAGGAATTACTTGGTTGAGATCCAAGAGGCTAAGAAATTCTTTGAGAGATACTACCTACAATAGTAACACTTGACATATTTTGTGATGATACAATTGAATATGAACTAATTGGTAATCTACTATTCAGTATAGGATTGCTCCATGTGCTCACATGAGAAAGGACAAAATGCACACTCAAAGTATTGCTATTTGTGATAGAATCTGATGTTCCTAATGAAGAAGCACCACCTGAATGATAAGAAGTCTTCATATTCTAAATTATTTTCTTCATATCATCCCTTAATTTCATGTCATCCCTAATTTTCATTTCTTCAAGTTTGCTTAACTCAAACTAAATATCATTTACCTCTTTCAACAATTCTTCCTTAGTTTGAAGCATCTTTCTAGATTTGGAGGTTTGTGGGATAGATTACGAAGTGCTTGTGGTATTATTGGATAGGGCAAGATTTTTGTAAGAGAAATGAGTTTGATCTTGGATAGGAGGGCTTGAAATAGACTCTCCACCTAAGAATTAGGGTCAATGTTTTGGTTAAATAAACCCACTTCTCTAGTAACTTTCTCTTCAAAAGCTTTTTTTCTTTCAAGATCATTCCATAATCTTGGGTTTCTTACATTTTTCACATCAAGCTTAGGAATTATTGGAGCTACATATCTAACTAGTGAATCATCATAATTATCATCACCACTTGCATAAGTAAAATGAGTTCCCTGAGGAGGAGCTAACTTACTTGCATCTTTTTCTTTCCATGTTTGCCTTGTAGTTGGTAGCTTGGATTCCAACTTCTTTGTAGGATTATCTCGAAAGAAAGAGCTTCTTCCATTCATTTCTTCTTGGTAAATTCTCTTCGTACTCTTTCATTGGTAAGGAAAATTTTAGAGTTGCTACCCACTACGAGAGTTAAGAAATACAATTTTTAAGAGAATACTATGAGAGTAGACACAACTATCAAGACTCAAAAAACAAGAGACACTTCACATTAATATGCTTCATATAACTAGCGATCTTCAAAATTGAGTTTTCCCCAGCAGAGTTGCTAATTTTTTGGTTTGTTTTTTAGTATCCAACAGGTCCTTAGAACAATCTAAAGGAATAACCAGTTTTATATTTTCAATTATTCTAAGGGGTTGGCCAATGAACAAGAGAAAGGTTTTGAAAAATTTCTCCTCTGCACTTTAGACTTTGAAAGACCTTGGAGGGTGATCCTATGTAATATCCATTGGAATTTCATGTGATTAATGCAAGATATTGCTTCAAATAGATATGCTCTCTTTATATGACCTAGACTTATAGATGAAACACACTTTATGGGCTAGATTCTTGGAGATCTTATACATTCTAAGATTAATAACATGAAAATAACATTATGAGATAAATTACAACTAAAAGGGAAATTTGATTTTCAAGATTAATGACCATGAAAGCATAATCAGAACACTCATTCAAATTGGTGCCTTAGACCTAGGCAACGAATTCAAAGAAAATGCAATTAGACCTTACATAAGATCATTCAACCTAACTCTATGAAAGCTTAGTATCGATGCCTTACATTAACACCATATAGAATCTACAATCAATTCTTCTTAATAATCTCTATATACATTCAAAACACTGAATATTTCTTATATAGAAAATTAATCTACTCCTTGAATAGAAGTCATAAAAGAAATACACGATTGCAGAAAACTGACAAAGATGAATTAAATGATCTTTGATCAATTTGTATTCATAAGTAGTAAAGATGTGTACAAATTGGGAGACAATTAACTATAAAATTGTTACAGTATATTCTTATATTTGAGCTAGTATTGTTATATAAAATTACCAATTACACTGACATTATTCTCTAAGAGGACCTAAACCAGACATATCAGACCTAAATTACAGATGCTCTGCTTACAAAATTTTCCAAGATCCTTGCAAAATGGCCCTAAATTCTCTTTTATAAAACAAGCTTCAGGCCATGGAAAAATGTCACGTTTTCATTTGACAATCTTGTCCTTTTAAGATCAGTCAAAACAAGTTACAACTGCTTTGTGGGAGAAACAAATATTTTACTAAAAAAAAAATAGTTGCATATGTCATTAAAGAAGGTGCATGCTAATCTTGAAACGATGACAAACAAAAAAAGGTTGCATAATCATTCTGTTGAGCTCTTTTAACACCTTTGAAACCATAATCCTTCAAAAAACCTCCAAGGAAGATGCTAATTGGATCATTAAGGATAAAAGAATTGTACCTTTGCAAAAATATGAAAAGAAGTAGAGGAGACATTTATTCAATATATTTCTCCACCCATGAGCTATGCTCCTCTTCAAAAGAACATTGAAAACTCAAATATTTTTGAACCTTATTACTATGGGAATTTTATTTGGCATTTGTAATTACTCCTGTCTCTTTTGCAAAATTATCCAGATTAGTCTCCAACTTAAATAGATCATCAATTGAGTTGTTCAAGAGTGCTAAATCTAGTTTTTCATCTTTATAAATACACGATGACAAAGAAGGGATAATGCTTTCAAATTTAGCTTTCCATATGTCCAAAGATTTAATAATACTTGAGTTGTCTAATAATATTTGTGTTACATCCAATTGTGTATTTACCTAGTTACTTTTACGTAGCTAGATGAAATACTTGCATGTGTGTGTGTGTCTGTAACTTTGATGGAAATAAATGTGATTGTGCTTTATTTCTAGAATTATTGGAAATATAATGAATAAATGGTTGATTCAAATTGATGTAATATATGTCTTAATTATTATTATAGAATATATACTACAAATGATTATTTTGTGATCAATTGACTACCTTTGCAAATGTGCCAATTTGGTTGTAGGTATAGGTTCACACCTTCAGAAGGGAGGGGAAGTATCACTTGGGGGAAGAGTTTTAGCCTAGTAACCCTTGATGAGTCTAATTGAGCTTTCACACACTCACTTTTAGATTGGTCAATAGATATGGGAAAAAGGTAAGATACCTTGGTTTGGTTGTTTAGGAGAGGTTTTGTTTGATTGTGAGATCATGCTTGAATTAAGTGTTTGAGTTTCTTTGTATTTATGAGTACTTCTTTAAGAGTACAATCGATAAGATATATACATAGGATGTATAAATATAAACACATATGCATGTCTACAATGAACTCATACACATGAGTAAAGACACACATAAGTATACGAAGATAGACGTATCTACACATTCTTATGGATGGATTACCCATATGCATGGGAATATCGAATGGACAAAGAGACATGTATATATATAAACACTAGTATAATTTAGAAAATAAATGACTATGTGACTAAAACTTCTAGTCACAACAACTAAAACTGACTAAATTCTAGTATTTTTTTCAATACAACTATAAATGACTAATTTGATCATCGGGTAAAAACACGGCTATAAATTACTAAATAATTAGTCACACAAATAAAAATTAGACAATATGATATTAAAGTGGGTAATTAAAAAAAAATCCAATTGGGAAATTATTGGGGGGAGTGGGTTGTATTGCGCACGTAGAGTGCAGAATTCAGCAAAGGTAATTCAATGGGGGAGTGGGGAGTACAATTGGTATTATTTGTGCAATGCACCTATACAAACAAAAGGAGGGTTTGTTAATTATTAATGGGTGATAAAGCTTGTTTGGATAAGACCTAAAGACTTCTGAAAAGGAGGGAAATGAATTCAGAGTTTGCTGCAATGAATTTGAAGTCGGCGAGGCCCTCTGTAGAAAATTCAGAGGTAATTTGAAACCCTCATTACATTAAATAGTTATTGTATTGCTCCTTGTGAAGTTCATGAACGAATGTAAATTTGAATGTGCCAAGTATGAGTGTTTGTGGCTCCTTCTTGAGCATCAATGCATCCATTATTTGTATAAATCATGTTTATTTATTTATTATTATTTCGTGTCTCATGTTGAATGTTACATCCATAAAAAAAAGGTAATCCCTATGTGTGATGTTGTGATGAAACTGGTGTGAATCTTTGTGTGTATAAAATACAGTCATTAGGGTCCTCATAGGCTCTCTTGGCCAGCGGGTAATGGTGAGAGCTATAAGGGCTTGATGACCCATTAACAATTGGGTGGAAACTAGCCTGCTCTCCCTTTCTTTTATGTTTTCTTTTCCTTGTGAACAAGTTTCAAAATTCAGCTGGAGTTTCTCCTTTAAAAGTACTTGAAAAAAATTGTATAGTAGGAAATACTAGTTTCTTCCTATTGTTGCAAAAATATTTATAAAATAACTTTATTCGTAGGATTGTGTATACCCCAAGAGTTTGAGGGTTTGAGATATTTTTGAAAAAGGGTGAAAAGTAGTTGTCTGCTTCAAATGGAAATTCTAAAATCATATGTATGAATGAATGTCATATCAAAGGCTTTCTATGTGGGGTTTGAACTTTGAATTTGAGTCAAGTTCCTCTTTATGCGATTTTATTTATGGGTTATTCCAGTTAAAATGTTAAAAGAGTGCTTGTAAAATTATTCATGGGGCCTACAACTATAAATCAAAGCCATAGATAGCTAGGGTGAAAGCAATCCTATTGTATTGGGACAAAAATAAATATACTTCCTCATGTATTATAAGAGATGAGTTACATAAATAGGAGGGTATCTTGTCATAAGACATTGAATACCATGTAACAATTTGGAGTTATTGAGATTGTGAAATAATTGGATGCTTTTATTCATTGTATAATAAATACAATGTAGTGACCATATCTTGAAGTTTTCTATTTGTGTTCCATGTTATCATGCATGGGTATGGTATTAATTTCTAATTTTGTAACCAATTCACCAACCTAATCCCTAAGGCTCCTTTTCACTAAGTCTTCATGGCATGGGTAGTGCATGTATATCATAATTATTTTGTTATTGGTTGGTGTAACTTACAGTAGTTATATAGGCAACTGAGTACCAAAACCATACAAGCAATTCTAATTTTAGCAAACTTTTTTTTCATTAGTTTCCTCTACACATTTTGGAGCATATGGGAATTAAACTTGTAACATGCATCCAAATTTCAATTTCTTTGATCACTTTCCCATTAAACCATAGGCTCACGTCCCTAGCCTAGACCTCAATGCTTGGGTAACATTGTGTGCAAGCCTAATCTATTAATTGCATGGAATCCTAGAAGATAGTCTCATATGGCATAGTTGAAAGTTATGCTAGTTCATCAAATCAATGTGTTCACCAAGCTATTTTAATTGATATTGTATGTCCACACCTAGGATTATATCAATTTTTAGAATGAGTCATCTTATCTCAACATGTTAATAATTTACGCTAGTAAATAATTCTCAAAGTTACAACAAAGAATTCATTAGCATGTTCGTTAGTGTTTGTGTATTCATTAACATTGACAAGATAGCCATATGTTTAAATGCTTGTGGTTCATCAATAGAACAAGCATAAATTTTGTGTTCCATTGCTAAAGCATTTCTTTAATTATCATCTAGACAAGGAAGGACTTCAATAAAACATGGATAAAAATAACATTTATTTAAATTTCCTGTCATCACGGTCTTGTTTTATGCACATTGTAGATGACATGTAAACTGAACATAAGTCTACATGATCAACAAGATTTTCAGAATTATAACATGCTCCTATAAATGCAAACAAATAGTATACAAACACCCCAAAGTTTCCATATCTTTGTATATTAAAATTTGACTAGTATTATTTTTTTTAACGGCAACAGATGTTTTTTATATTAGAAATATAAATGGCGAGGTATCAGTAATAGATAATTTACAACATATACTTTTAATCTCTACCTCTTTCACGTGGGAAACAAAATGAGGGAAAAGTAGTTGCTATGTTTCCTGCTAATTAACCATTGATAGCTGAGAATCATACAAGTATAAAATACACAAAACTGACCACAAAGATTTATGTAGAGGCAGAACATCTGATTTTGTAGAGTGATGCCCAGTTGTATTTCTTGAATTTGGATTGTTGTAAAGTGATATGTATCTTGTAGAGTGCTCTAATTCTAATTTTGTAGATTACTTCGTATCCTACTTTTGTGAAGTTCTTTTAATTTTGGGTAAGTTTTGAAGAGTGTTGAAGAGAATGAGTTTACATGTATTAGATCCTGAGTAAGTTGATTTTTTTAGATTTATATTTTTTTCTTTTTAGATTTATATTTTTTTCTTGAAATAGGAAACTAAATTAATACTAGAATGTAGAACATTATAGATGGATCAATATCTAAGGTTGACTATGGATCAAAACCATGCATATGATGAGAGAGTAGCCAATGAGAGGGACATGGAAAAATATCCATGTTCATGTAATGACTGTCTTGGTGTAAAGGTGAAAAAAATAAATTTGGTTTATCGACATATGATAAGATATGGGCATAGTGGTATAAGCCCTTGGGATTACAATTATTATGAAGATATGATAGAATTACATAGTGTGAGAGATGAAGAGGCAACAAACATAGATGAAGTGGCACCAAACATAGATTAAGATGCAACAATGTTAGATGAAGGGTTTGAAGTTGATAGAATGTTGAATGAGGGTCTAAACGATGATTGGGCCAAGCTGATGGAGGATGATTTAAAGCCTGTGTATGCTAATTGCAAGTTAAGTCATTTGACAACAATCCTTCAAATTATTAACTTGCAAGTGGTGCTTGGTTGGACAAATGAGAGTGTAGATCAGTTATTGGCATTATTAAGTTCGTTGTTACCACTTGACTCCACATTTCCAACAAAGCAAAGTCAATGTAGAAAGCAAATCACTAAGCTAGGCTTAGGGTATGAAAACATCCACACATGTGTGAATGGTTGTGTATTATTTTGCAATAATCTTGCAAGTGAGAGTGAATATCCAAAATGTCATGAAGCAAGGTATAGACAAGGGTTGAATTCAATTATGGTTCCTAGAAAGGTTCTTCGCCACTTTCCGATAACCCCATGATTACTTTGAATGTATAGGTGCAGAGACATTGTTGAACTTATGCAATGGCATGCCCAAAATAAGAGAACCGATAGAAAACAATGACATGTGTTGATTCTAAGACGTGGATGGAAAATAGAAACATGTGTATGCTAATTTCAAGTTAATTTGTTTGACAACAATCCTTCAAATTCTTAACTTGCAAGTGGTGCTTGGTTGGAAAAATGAAAGTGTAGATCAGTTATTGGCATTATTAAGTTTGTTGTTACCACTTGACTCCACATTGCCAACAAAGCAAAGTTAATGTAGAAAGCAAATCACTAAGCTAGGCTTAGGGTATGAAAACATCCACACATGTGTGAATGGTTGTGTATTACTTTGCAATAATCTTGCAAATGAGAGTGAATGTCCAAAATGTCATGAAGCAAGGTATAGACAAGGGTTGAAATCATCTATGGTTCCTAGAAAGGTTCTTCGCCACTTTTTGATAATCCCACGATTACTCTAAATGTATAGGTGCAGAGAAATTGTTGAACTTATGAAATGGCATGCCCAAAATAAGAGCACCGATGGAAAAAAAAAATGGCATGTGCCTGATTCTAAGACGTGGATGGAATTTGATAATAGATGGTCTGGGTTTGGCTCTAGATGGGGTGAACCCATTCTTAGATCAAAGTACTAAATGCTCAACTTGTCCAGTGTTTTTAATAAATTATAACTTGCCTCCATGGTTAGCAACTAAACCATTTTTCTTAATGTTATCATTGATTGTACCAGGAAAAAAAAGTGTGACTTCAGATACAATCGATGCTTATCTAGAGCCATTATATTATGATCTAATAGAATTATGGAAATGAATTGAAGCATTTCAATCTTTAAGGGATGGTCATTCAATCAAATTCACTTTAAGAGCTTCCTTATTGTTTATGATTCATAATAATCCTACATATGGCACATTGTTTAGTCTCACTGTTCATGGATACCATGGATTTACTGCTTACAACTTTAAGGATTTTTTAAGGCACTCAAGAAGTTTGTGTAAGTATATTTATTTTGGACATCGTGCTTACCTTAAAATGGATCATCCATATCATTGACTCAAAAAACACTTTTCAATGGTCAAGAAGAGAATCATGAAGCACCATTGCTAATAATAGGTGATTACATTATTGATAATGGACAAAAAAGAATGCCATTTATAATTGAAAATGATGGGATTGCTGATAGTAGATATGATCCATGTAATGAAATCGATGTAAAATGATTATGCATATTCTATAAGTTGTCATACTTTAAGGATATAGCTATTAGGCATACTATTGACTTTATGCATAATGAGAAAAATATAGCCTATGTTATTATAGAAACTCTTTTCGGTGCTTTTGATACTATTTCATCACGTGAAGACTTTCAAGAACTAAAGATTCGTCGAAATATTTGGGTTTAAAAATATGATGATAAAAATAATAGAAAACCTGGTGCTCCTTATGTCTGGATAGAGGAACAATGTGCATAATTCTTACAGTTGATGTCTCAAACTCGCTATCCCAATGGATATGTAAGTAGTAGTATTAGAAGCCAAACTAATGTTAATAGCTTAAGAGGCCTCAAGACCCATAATGTGCATAATTCTTACAGTTGATGTCTCAAACTCGCTATCCCAATGGATATGTAAGTAGTAGTATTAGAAGCCAAACTAGCGTTAATAGCTTAAGAGGCCTCAAGACCCATGACTATCATGTCATAATCGAGAATATTTTACTTATTGTGGTAAATATATCAAGTTTGGCAAAGGGGTCAAGATTGGCAATTATAAGGTTGGGCCTAATATTAAAGAGAATGAGTTTACATGTATTAGATCATTCAAACTTTGATAGTTTGAGGGAGGAGGTTGTTGAAGTCCTTTGTCTATTAGAATAGAAATTTCCACCAACAATCTTGAACATTTTTGTGCATATTTTGATACATCTAGAATATGAACTAGAGCATTGTGGCCCAGTAAGAACGAGATGGATGTATCCTATAGAATGATATATGAAGGTTTTTAAAAAAAATTGTTTGTACGAAAAATCGGAAGGCAGCATGTCTGAGGGATATTCAATACAAGAGGCCATGTGATTTTGCACAGAATATATGAAGGATTTTAAAAATGTCAATCAACGTGTATGGGATGATGACGAAGATGAGAGAGTCACAGATGAAGTATTAGAAGGAAATGGATGTCGCTTCAAGCTATCACATCAAGAAAGAAGTGCGATACATGCCTATATTCTTCAAAATACATCTTCGTTTGATAAGTGGCATAGGTAAAAAATTTACACAATAATTTATTTACCTAATTGTATTTACACATTTATTTTATTAATATTAATATTTTATGTAGAAAATATGAAGAATAGAATCAAACTTGGATGCAACATTGACCTCAAAAGCGTAGACGTCATGAATTGATTGGAGGTGATTCTTTTCCAAAATTTGAAGAATGGATTGATAATGCAGTCAGTGATGTAAAAGAAGAAGGTCAAGATATAACAATAGAGAAAAGTGAGCTTTCACAATCTCCACATTTATGGGCTATGCAGTTTAGTGGAATGTGGGCCTATGGTAGTCATTTCAGAGTGGAAGAAAAAGACAAAGGAAAGACAAATTGTGATTGTGTTGTTAGTGTTGAATTTATTCATGAAACTAAGAAGAAATTTTATGTTGGATTCATCCAAGAAATCATTCAATTGGATTTTGGTGAAAATAGTCCTATACTATTAAAATGTAAGTGGATCCGACCATTCATAGTACAATTTGATGAGTATAGATTTGTACACGCAAATACACGATAATTTTTATCAGAGACAGATGAGTCGTATGTTTCCCCTCTTCAAATTAACCAATAATTTCTAATTGATGATGTAAGAAGCCCAGGATGGTCATATGTCATTCAAATAGAGTCTCATTCGAAACAAAAATTCATGGAAGTTGTTGATATAATGCCTAATGGGAAATATGTTAATTTACAAGAAACATTCAAAGAAATGGATGAAGATGATGATGGAGTGTTTGAAGAAGAGATTTTGATTACCAACGAAGAGATTGGGAGAGAGAATGTATTGCATGTCACAAATGAGGATGAGGAAGAAAATCAAGAAGATGCAGACATGAGTGATTAGGATTCTGATCTTGTTGGCAATGCAGATGATTATGATGATTTTTTGTCACTTTAAATAGCCTGTCACCTTAACTTGTAAGCTTGTCACCTAAATTTTGGTTAAATGTATGGTGTAATTTATTATTGAATGCAATAAATATTTGAGTATAAGTGTGCTTATTCACTGCTTTTTTACTGATACATTTTTTAATGTAATCATCATTATTTGGTTGGTACATTATATACAAAACTTGAGATGTTCAATACTGATTTGAAGTGCATTTAAAGTTAGGTTCAATCATTCTTCTTAGTTTTCTTACTTTGGTTGAAATTAATTTTGTTTAGTTGGAATATAATTTCTTGTATGCCCTATATGTTTTCTAGATGCTAGACTTTTCTAACTTCTCTAGAACTGATAGATATGAAAAGAAGCAAGAAAGTCTAAAGGTATCAAATAATGCAACAAGATACCTGTGAAAGTAAACAAATCTTTAAAATCCTGGCGATAAATTATAGCCATTTCTCTGATATTTTGATAGCTTTAGTTTGTAATATAGCTTCTAGTCTCCACATGCATTGAATATGTTTGTGTGAAGGAAACAATAATGAACATTTTTTATTTAATAATACATATAGATATCTTAACATTAGGTCTAACTGACACTAAAAATCCCCATACAGTTCCAAATATTTAAGAAATCATCATATATGCTTAAACAAGATGTGTCTAGCAACTTTACATTCATAAAAATCTATTACCGCACCCTCGCGAGAGTAGTTGTTCAGTTATAAGGGCCCTCGACAGTATGGCGGGGTAGAAAATAAGATGTAATCATATACCACTACACTGCGACAATCATAAAAGATGTGTGTGGGATGGCAGTGGCAAGTCTCTTGAGTATAGAAGTATATCGCTACCCTGCGACAAGTAGTGACTATATAAAATAAATATGGTTGTATGACCTCAACGTAACTGTCATAGGTTAACCCGCTATCCCATAGACAACAAACAATGATATTAAAATAACATGTGGTATGGCGGCACGTTAAGTTATATAACCCGCTATCTCGGGATCAATAATTTGTAAAGCAAAAGTAAATGTGCAGTATGGAGATATGAAGTTATATAACCCACCACCCTATGATAAACATATTTTAAAATTAAAAGGGACTTGTGGTATGGCAGTATAAGGATGTATAACCCATCATCTCACATTGAAAAAACTACAACATAAAAGAAGTGTGTGGTATGGCGGTATGAGAACCACAGTCTCGCAGTAGAAAAGTGATAACATAAATAAAGCTTGTAGTATAACGAGATAGCCAAAATGAGTATATTACATGACAGCGCCATCCCACAACAGTTAAGAGAAGTGACGGCGGTATTACGGTACAGGTTGGAAAAAAGCATTTATGTCAACTATGATAGTAATTATTTGATTATCATGAACCATTTAATCTTCTAAGATCGACATATATTCAAAATCAAAATAGGGGTAGATTATGAAATATTTTGAATGAAGTGGACATTAATGTCAAAATGATTGAGTTTAGAAGTGATTATATCTAGAATTCAATGCTATTTTTTGCAATCATTTGCAAAAGGATTGTCATGCCAGGAGCTAAGGAGTTCAAGGAAGAAAAACTCTACAACTACTATACCACTGGGTAAGTGCACGAACACTCTTCATAAGCAATTCTAAAGCATTTGGTCGACTAGGATTTGTAATTAAGGGTGTAGAAAATTTAAAAGGAAGTAAAAAATTTACACCATGCCACCTAAGAAGAGTGAACCTGTGAGTAAGAAGGAAGAACTCGAGGTGAAGAAAATGCCTTTACAACAAACCATACTAGACATTTTACCTGATTCAATAGATAGAGGATTTAAGAAAGTGTTTAGAGACATAGCTCACAGGTGTCGAGATGCAATCATTCCCATCTTTGGGTGGGATTTGTTTTGATATTTTTATGATAAAATAGATGGAAAATCCCAGTGTCGAACCCTTGGACTCTAGACCTAGCCAAGCTAGTAGTCTCAAATGTCTTTATAGATGTTGAATTCATTACAGTATTGGCATGAAACTATCATCTAGGCACCAAAACTGTAAGGATGACGGATGGTTCACCATTGGTGGTATCAACCAAGTTTGTCATTGTAGAGTGTTTCAACTTGAATAAACAAGCCCTTGGTAAAATTGACTTGCAGAAAAGCGAGGAGGAGTACTATAGGTTGAGGAAAACTTAGAGTGATAAACTCCCTATGCACATGAAGAAGGTTGAAAATAACAGAAGAATACCTATCTCCTCTTCTCACATTGATCCATTTCCTCTAGAAGATTTTCAAATATATTTTAAGAGAATTTATTTTTCCTTGTGTCAAATTCTTGGAATGGATGCTCAAGAGAAGATGCCATTTGGCTTAATGATGATGGTAATGAGGATCCAAAACCTTGAGATAAATATTGAGTATGATTTTTCTTCATTCATTAAGAGAGCATTACATGAAGTATTTTTTCAAGTAAGAGAAGATTAAGCGACGATCATGTTCATATGTTACTCTTTGATGTGTCACCTAATTCTATATCAAAACAATGATAAATGGACTAGGAGAATATGTTTGGGAATGGTTGATCAATAGGGTAATTAGTTGACCATTCAAAATTGGTGTTATATATGGCACAATAGATGCAAGAGGAGCAACTATGTGATTTTTCATGACAAATTTTTAGTAAGAATTAAGTCTATGCTTGGTCATAAATCACCAAGGTTACATATACCAATACTACAACTGTTAAGACCTTTGGCATTGAGGCCAGAGCAAGGGCATACCCACAACATTGTTGATTGGTTCATTTTGCCAGATGTTATAGTAATAAGAGTGCATGGATGTCCCCAAGCCCCACATGTTTTGCCCAAGTTTCTTCCTCTCCGGTTGAATTTCTTAGAGTTTATTTGGAAAATGTTATGGATGGAGAAGGAGGTCATGCATAAACAAAAGAAAGGTGCATTCTTGCCTAACTTGATCGTATGTGAAGAATTTTTTGTTGGATTTGATACTCTTGAGGAGTTGCAACATTATTTGAAAACAAGATATTCTTTGGAGTCTAAGGGAGAAAGGGTCTTTGACCTCAAAGGACACATGAATTTTTTGAGGTGAACAATCCTCACTAAGGCTGGGATCACCCATGAGGTTGATTATGAGGAGGATGTGATAAGAAACTGCTTGACTCTCCAAGAAGTATTTCAGGGGAGAAGAAATGGGAGATATTAACAAAATTAGAGGAAGACAAACATTGATTTTTGGGATTTTATATAGATGAAACATCAGATCCCATCAAGAGGATCTACCTAATGATTGATAATTTTGAGAAAATTTATGGTAAATCAAGAATAGAGTTGGAGAATCCCACCAAATTTCCTACCAAAAGACCAAGTGGATTTGTAATCTTTGAGCCCCCTCCAAACACTACAATGCAATATGCTTCTCCAAAATCACCTCCAGAGCAATGAGGGCCCAAGAGAAAAAGGGTACAAGAACTAAATCCCCTTGTATCATACGAGATAAGAAAAGAGGTTGGAGATATAGAGGAGGTGGACAGTGTGCTAGGGAACTTAAAAGATGATGTTGAAGTCAATCAACCAATCCAAAAGCATGAAACTGAAGCACACAAGCCAGAAGCGAGGGTGGATATGTGTGCATAGGGTGAGTAGGAGATGCATGATGATAAAAGAATGATTGTAGCCCTCAAATTCATGGAGGATGATGAATTTATCAACACCCCAGAATTCAAAGACTTATGGATTAAAATGAAAATGAAAGAGTTTGAGGACAGATTTGAGATTAAAAAAGATGGGTGCTGAGGAATCTCAACATGATCAAATTGTGGCCCAAAATTTCAATGAATTGAGGATAAATGATGTTGACATTAGTCCAAAAGAAGTTAGGAAAATGGTGTTGAAAAGCGATACCTTTCTTATACTTGGGATGGATTTGAAAAGGATGTTCCTGCTTGATTAGATAAGAAATCAAGAAAACCCCATGCTAATGGCTGAGTTTGATTCAGAGGAAGGCATGAGTAGGATAGGATATAATTCAAGAATTGAGACCTTAGCCTTTTGGGCTAAGTAGAAAAATATAGAGAAGCCAAAATTGTTGGACATTGTGCAAGAAATGAGAGGGGGTGCAATGGTCAAGATCCTCGAAAATACCTCAGCCTTAGAAGCAACTACCATGACTATGCATTCTACTATGTTCACCCGAGCAGCTGTCAAGAGTTTGGAGAATAAACTTGCAGAATATGAAAAAGCACAAACATATATGAATGATGAAGTGAATAGGTTATTTATAGAGAATGTGAAGCTAAAGAAAAAATTGAAAGGGGTAGGCCCTTTTCAAAGTACTGAAATGGTAGTGTACCAGCCCTCAACCCAAAAGATTGGTGTTGTTTCCAGTGATCAAATAGAGGCCTTGAAGCAAGAAATAGAAAGCTTAAAGAAGTGCAATGAAGAGACCAAAGTAAGGAAACAAATATATGGTGCATTAGAAAAATTCTTGGAGCATAGAATCAAGATGGTGATAGACAAGGCAAAAAATGTGCATGAATGTTATACTTCCCTATCTCGAGTAGTAGAACAAATGAAAGCCCATGCTCTCATTTTGGATCCTTTATTTAAGAAATGGCAACCCATCCATCATACACTGAGCACATTGTACAAGGTCTTACAGAGAAGTGTGAACGCACATGTAGCTTTAAAGCCCACAAAGAGGATGGTGAAACTGGTGATTGATGAGTCCTAGTATGTGTCAGGGGAGAGCCAGAATATCACTACAAGAATAGAATATTTTCATACAATCAAATAGTGGTTCATGCCTAGGATGCTTGGAGAAGATGATCAGTTAAAATATTTCACTAATTGGAAAAGTGAGTTCATACAAGTAGTCCCAAATTACATTGCTCATTTACAATAAGATCATGATATAAATGTCCATAGTTTTAATTTGATGAACATGGACAAGATGATTGCATTGGATTTCGGATACTCCAAGTTCATTGCAGAGACTAGAGGATTGTTAGATAGCAGTTGATGGATAAGTCACCTTACCGACGTATTAGAGATCCAAGAATATAAAATGGCCTAATGACTATATGGTGTTTGAATGGGAGCAGACATATCTAGCTCCCCCAAAAGAATAGGCCTGGTGTCAGAAATTATGAAGTATCGAGCATTGAAGATGCTATCATGGAGAGAGGACCTTGCCAGATCAAAATGATCATGGGTACCTTACAATGACTAACTAACTTTGGTGTCTTGCAAGTGTTTTGGACTTCAACATCTAATGATTTCTCTTCATTTCTTATATTTCATTACTTTTATGTAACCACATATAAATAACGATAATTAAGACCTTTTGATTTAGGTAATTGAAAAGACCATTTTTGAAATGAAACTGTCTAAAGCTTGTCGCTTCCCTTATCTATCTATAAAAGGGAAACCAAGACTAAATCAAAAGATCATTAGTAGTAGGATAATTTTTTGAAGAGAAAAGACTTCTAATACATATTGTAAAATCATTTTGAAGTATATCAATGGAGAAGTTATAGTTTGGTGGCTAATTTTTTTTTCAGTTGTTTGTTGATATTATTGAATATAATTGTGTGACTGTCTCTAGTTTGATTTTTCTTTGTTATTCAGATCAAGTGTATCAAGTATATGTTTGGTTTATCAGGGCACATTTGTTTTTTTTATGTGATTTATACATTATTGCTTATTTAGACTTTAGGAAATGAGGAAAAAGACTTTAAGGTGCAAATTAGATGATAGTGATCATAATGCTAAAATTTCAGTGATAGATTATGAGTGTTTTTGTAGAGAAAAAGTGGCCAAGAATAATGAATATTTATCACATCTTAGTTTGACAAACATACAAGTTGTAAATCCACTAAGTAGTATATTATTTGTTTAATAGTGTTTAATGAAATTTTATAGGCAAGAGCTTTATGTATATAAGACATAATATGATTTTTTTTCTATTTTATAGGCAATAAAAAAAGTGCAAAGAAAATGCGGGGGAAAAACAAAAAGAAAGAAAAGATAAAGTGTCACCAACTCATAGAAGCCAATGCATTTGTGATTAAAAAAATGTGGTTGGTGAAAAGAATAGTTGTGATGTTGTGTAGCCTAATATAGCACATCGTGATGTGCAATGTCATGATGATCTCTTGGCACAAAGTCTAAGAGAGATTATTGAAAAACATAAGAGCAAAGGAACAGTAAGTCTACAGATGATTTATTCAAGATTAAAGGATGTTTTTGAAGTGAAAACTTCAGAGACTGGTACTAACCTACCTACTCATGCCACACTTGATGTGGCCAAGGAGCATGAAGTTTTGGTTAATGAAGTCGTGAAGAGAGACCACTTGCATCTGTTGTGCCTTAGAGTGCCCCTATTGCATCTACAACTTTTGATGGAACTAGTGGATCAACTAGAAATATTGGTAGTGGTTTAATAGAAGATGTGTTTGCTTTTGTTAAAGGAAAAAGATTGAGTCAAGATTTGTACAAATCTATAGAGAGGAATGCAAAGAAATAAAATTAGAAGGCAAGAAGCCATTCTTGGTTGAGGTATCGAGAGATGGTGAGCCCATTGGGCCAAATGTTGCAAGGTGGGCCTCTGAGTTGGGTGTAAGATGGAGGGACCATTTGGATATTTTCAAATCAAATTTTGTAGAGTAAGATCCATAAAGTGTGGAAAATGTTATACAAAAAATGAAAAATGCTTTTGAGACTACTGGTGGAAAAATCTCTAAAAAATATTACAAGAAAAATATGAGACTTTTGATGAACAATTTTAGATACAATTTTAGAAAAAAAATCATGGAGGAAAAAGAGAGGTTAGACTCCAATCTATCTCCCAAACAGTGGGAGGCATTGAAAGAAAGTATGTGTTCCAAAGAATATTTGACAAAGAGTAAAAGAGGCAAGAGAGCAAGAGATAATGTGATGGCTGGATATACATTTGGATGAGGTGGGTTGCACGCCAAAATGGACAAGTTTGAGTAAGTGTATGGCTTTTTAGTTCAATTTAAGTTGTGTTATTTATTTTGATTTTTTATTGAACTAGCTATATGTTGAAATTGACATTGTTTAGGTGGAAAATAGTAATAGAGAAGTAGGTGTAGAAGATATTGTCAATTATATGGAAACACTAGATCCTAGTAAAGAGTGGGATGAAGTGAAAATCTAGTTCGTCAACAAAAATTTCACAACCATCTATTAGATGCCCAGTAAGAGGCTCTCCAGATCATGTCAACTCAAATGAAGGGTACCAACATGTAATGAGTTGCATATACAGTATCACTGAGAAAGTTTTGTAGTTGGTCACCTCTATTAAGCCTATAGTTTTTGCATGGAATGATCATAATTGCATTGATTCAGATGAGGTAAGAGGCTCTATTTATCTCATTTCTTCTTGTTTGGAAATTTTGTATACAAATTCCTCTTAATATGTAGATTGAAATCTAAGTGTAGGAGAATCCAACCGAATTTCTTTATTGTTGGAGTGATCCAAAAAAAATTCTTTTGGACAAATTTATAGCTTTCATTCTTTACTTGACTATTGAATTCTTTGTATATTTTTTGCATGATGGTTAAACCACATGCAGAGCAATTTAATCTAAGCAACATGAAAATTAAAAATGCCTTTATGTCAACAAAGTTACCGATATTGATAGTGATCATGATGAACTGGATAAGAATGTATAACACAGTCATAGTTGTGTTAAAATTGAGGTAATATAATAGTTGTTGTTAGTTATTTGTCCCAATGTTTATCACTCTTCATGCTTAAAATGTTCTTTTGGAAAAAAAAATTATAGATTTTGCGTTCTTTAAGTTTTTATTTAATCTATCCCAATGTTTTTTCATTATTTTTTTGGAAGAAAATTTATAGCTTTTGCATTCTTTAAGTTGTAAGTTAATCTATCCCAATGTTTTGTCATTCTTCATGCTTAAAATGTTCTTTTGGACAAAAATTTATAGCTTTTTCATTCTTTACTTGACTTATATTAATTTTTGCATGATGATTAAACTACATGCAAAGCAATTATATGAAAGCAAAACAGAAAAAAAGGCCTTGTCAACAGAGCTCTCTACAAAGCTGCACAACATCATGTCAATGTTGATAGTGATTATGTTGAACTCGACGATCATGTGCATGATATTCATAGTAGTAGTGGTGTTGAACTCAAGGTGAATATTATGAAACCACATACAATTAAGTACTATTCAAGTAATTAATGGTTGTTTTATTATGCAAATAAAGGTAATCATTACCTATGTGATAGAAGTTGGTTAGAATAGTAGTGAAGTGTAATTAGCTAGTATACATAGATTATGGAAATGAGGGAGAACATATAACTTACATATGGACACCTTCTGTAACTAACGTCCATTCTATATCAAATAGCGGGAAGCTATTTTTTGTTTAATATGTCAAGTGCATGGTTTCAGGTTTCCTATCATCATTTTCTAGTTTCTTATAAATATTTATCGAATGTTTATCTATGTGTTACTGGATGTTTTATATCTCAATATAATGTGTTTTTTTTTTTGTTTTTTCAAAAATGAATTGATAAACTCCAAGAATGGGATAAATTTGGGGTGTTGGATCTGTTTGATGGTGTTGCTATGGGCATTGAGCGGATTCACTCACTAGCTATTGTACATGGAGTCAACTTGAAAGGAATGGGAGATGCAAATGTAAATATTTTACAAGTTACAAGAAACATACCCCTTGCTTATGAAGACAAAATAGATGGATTTATTCGTCTAAAAGAGTCAGAAGGAACCTTCACATGGTGGCCACTAAGATATTTGCAAAAAAGGAAATAGTTGATGTTTATCATGTACTAGTTGTTAGACAATTTGGCCCACTGTTTTATGCAGTAGTTTGAATGTGTTGTTCAGGGATCTTTATCATGGTGTATTTGCAAGAGTTGGAAACTCTTAGACTTTGACATTTTTTATTATATATATATGAACATCTTATAGTACATCAAAATTACATTATATTTTTTATTGCAAATTACCTTTTTTTTATCATGATATTGAATCAATCTTGTAACTTCTAGCATGTTGTAGATTGTTTGTATATGTAATATTTTTATTTACTTTTATATTTTAATTCAAGTTTAATGATATGTTTATTTATGTATTTTTATTTGCTTTTATGTTTTAATTCAAGTTTAATAATATGTTTATTTCCACATTATACAATTTATGGTATTTGATAAATTATTTATATCATATAAATAAAAACTTACTACTAAACTAGTAGTAAATATAATGATTATGTAATTAATAAACAATGTATCAATATACTACCAGCTGACAGAAATCAATGAACAAAAACTATTAAATAAACTACCAAATGACGACAATTAAAAATTTAAATGACTAAATTTACTACCAATTAATGGAAAACAGTCAATTAAAATGACTAAATATACTACCAATTGACAGAAATCAGTGATTAAATATATGACCAGTTAATAGAAAAATAATGATTAAAATGACTAAATATACTACCAATTGACATAAATCTGTGACTAAATATATTACCAGTTAACAGAAAAATAATGATTAAAAAGACTAAATCAATGACTAAATTAACAACTAAATATACTACCAAATTGATCAATCAAAACAACCAATAAATGACTAGAAATGGTTGTCATAAATTTGGCTACATTATAAATGACCGGAAATAAACTACTAATGGTCATGTGACCAAGCTTAGTCATTTATATGCAATTTTTAGTAGTTTTTTAATCATTTATTGTTGTTTTTCTACTAGTGAAATATTAGTGTATATATGTCAATCGATGTTATTGCTATTATGTATGTTTGAAGGTAGTGTTATATATATATATATATGATGAATATATATGTATATGTGTATATATATTGATATACGTGTATGTATTGACGTGAAGGCAACGTCCATACAAGCATATTAATATATAAAAATATACATATGTATGTATGTATATATACATGTGCAAAATTAATCTAGATAGTAAATGGATATAATTTTCTGCATTCGAATATCGAATGACATATAATTATAATTATATGAGTTGATATATATATAAAAATATATATGTATATATATACATATATATAATAACATGTTAAGTTATATATATATATATATATATATATATATATATATATATATATATATATATATATATATATATATATATATATATATATGTGTGTATAATAGGATATATATACCATACATACATACATATATATATTGTTGATGATAAATTATAATGTTGATTAAGCGTTGAATATATATTAAGCGTTGATGTTTAAAAAGCCAAAGCGCATACTATACAGACTATAGTAAATAGAGCACATTTTATATACTGTTAGGTGCATCAAATAAGAGCACACACTAAAGGCGGCGCTATAAACATTTATCATGAATTAATGCTTTACAAATGCAACACAACATAATAGAAGGCACGTGGGAAAAGTTATAAGACATAGTCAAGATTATTGAAGGCAACTTGAAACGCATTTAAAATATTTGACTTGGTCTTTAATCTGTAAACACCAAACAACACGTAAGAAGTTTATATGGTGCCAAATTATGAATAACTGCATTACTTTAGAAGTTCGTTTTATTAGCTTTGACCAGCGATGGAAACCAATTTGAAATAGAGAATAAGTCAAGTAGAAGTTGGCATGATAAGAGTTGACTTGTTTGATTATTTACCTTGCATTTCTGAGTAGTGTTCTTGTTTTCCATGAAAGAAGCGACCTATTGTGCTATTTTTTTGAGTCATAAGTTTGAAATCTGCCACCTTTTATTTACTATGCTGAGTCGAATCAAATGAGTTGAGAAGTGTCGATTCATTTACCTTGTTTCTAGCCTATAGATGTTGATTTTTGTGTATAAATAGAGGCATACTTTACCTCAAAGGGATGCATATCTACACTTTATTGTTATTTTTCATGAGATACTCTATTTTTCTAAGTTTTGTGAGAGAGTTAAGAGAGTGGCTTTACAAGAGATTTATTGCGATTTTGTGAGAGTATTTGGGGAAGAGTGGAAGTGAATTGTTTCCAAGTTGTAAGTTGACTTGGGGAGGCTAGGATTGGAAGCCAGCTAGATCAAATTGGATCTTTATACTTACAGGCATGTGGTTTCTTGCTCTTTTATGCTTGACTGAATTTAGAATGGTTATGTGATTGGCATGTTTTTGTGTATGGAAAACATATTATGTTTTTAGGGAAAGATTGTTTTCAACCTTCATAAAATTGAAATCACTTGTTGTTTATAGTTTAGGTTCTCTATTACTTGTGTGTTTGTACATACTCCATATTAAGGAGTGGGTGTAATTATATATAGTATCGAATACTTCAATAGAGTGGAGTCTATATAGCTAAAGCTATATTTGAATTGGTAGGTTATGGAAACACATGTTAAACCTATTAGAAGAGTCATAGTGAACTTAGTATATTTAGGTTGTTCTTGGGATTAAAGATTATCCAATGGAGGGAACTACCTATGCATAGAATATGAATGGTCTTAACAAATCGAGCTAGAATGGTAGGTGAATGTTTGAAGTCCACTCAAAGTACTGGATGATGAATACTTTGGCCAAAGTGGTGTAATTCACCACTAGTTACATTGTCAGTTCATTGTCTTACCTTAGAGCATGCTAGTCCAAGATTATCATACATGTAGAATATAGATAAGTTGTATGGTAAAGTTCTAGTTATGTAGGGTACAACACCAGCTTAGGATTGGGTAGTATTTTATGGTTTTCAAACTAAATCTCTTTATCAAAGGGTAGGGCCATCTTACCATATGTGGTGGATGTGCGAGGGACCGCAATTAGTCTGTGGATGGCAAAAAAGTGCTTGAGTGATGCTTCTCCTCTCAGTCGGTGAGCCAATATTTGGAAGGGGATTTCCCAGATCATTTGTACTTCTAGTGCTATTGAAGCTCCGATGAGCTATTTATGTAACTTGTATCTATTTCTTTGAAAGATGGAAAATGTATTTTGTATCTAGATTATGAGATCATTTCTTTGGAAATATTGTACATGTTGAATGAAATGAGAAACATGTTTTATTTCCATCATATATGCATATTATCTTGTTTTGAAAAGAATTTTTTTATCACTGTGTTTGGATTTTAGATTAAATCCACTCATGGTAAAACATAGGAGAAATTACTGAGTTGAGCAAGGGGCATGCTACACTTTGGCATTATTCCTTGCTCCATACCTTCAAACATCTTCAACTTGGATTTGAATTGCATATCCAATTTTTTCTAAAAGGTGGAGACTTCTCCCAATAAGTCAATCTACTCACTTATTTGTATCAAATTCCTAGGAGCATTATCATCAAAATATGTCATTTTTAATGATTTATTTTATTGAAGTGACCCTTAAAATCAACTTATTCAGGATCTCCTAGAAATTGCTCTATTGTTGCATAAGCTTAACATATGCCTTTTTCAACCCATCAAAATCACTCCAAGCACCTTCAATTTTTTGCAACACACAAGATAACCTGTGACCCAGAAGATCATCAATTATATTTGTTGCTATCTTCTTTATCTCTTCTTTGGCTCTCATTTCACTTTCTTTGCTTTGTTTTAATTGTTCCTTTAACTCCTTAATCCTAAGAGATAATGTTTCTCTATCTTGTACTGAGAATTTTGTAGACATGGATGCAAGAGGAGGAGTAGCAACTTGAGGTTGTGATATTTGAGCTACCACTTTATTATATTCATCCTATAACTTTCCATGCATAACATGTAATTTATCATACTAATTCTTGCCTTCTGGTAGGTGCTACATTGAATATGGTTGTATGTACAACCAAAGATGGTGTTAGTGGAGCCGAGGTGTCAAATTTTCTCTTTATTATCACATTATCAATGATCTCCTGAACAAAATTAGCAGCTCTAGGCTAATTGGTGGCAAGGCCATTGCCCATATAGCCAAGGTTTCCAAATTGGGACTAAAATCCGATCCAAAATATGCTTCTTTAGTTTACTCATCTAATGTGAATGCATCTTCATCCCGATGCCTGATGGTATCTAGAGCAATAGCAAAGGCAAGGTCCCACTATGGAAGCAAGAGCACTCCACTTTATTTTATAATCCTCCTTCCTTCCTCGGGAGTGATCCTTGAGACATCATAATCCATTTCTTGGAGGACTTGTCTAGTCATCTCCTCATACTGTGAGGGGTCAATTCCTTTTCCTTATTCAATATTTCATTGAATTCATTATGCTTGACTTATATAATGAAATATTTGAACTCCTTAGAGGCCACAAAATTATCATCATTCAAAAATTAGGTTCAAGCCAAGACTGACATTATCTACAATTAGATCATCATCATAGAATTCCACTGCAAGCCTATTGTCTGGTACTTATTCATTTCCTTGGATAACTTGATGAGAAGGGAAATTTTGATCAACATCTTCATCTCTAGGCATATTCTCAGCAATACCTTCTTCTTTCCTGCTCTCTCCCTCATTGAGATTCATTGAATAATCAACTAGTGGTTCAACACCAATTGGTACATAATGGCTTGTTGCAACATGCATTGAAGATTGAGCTAGCATTGCCTCCTCATGAATAGATTGTTCAACTTCTACTACTCTAGGCCCCTAATCAATAGGCTTCCTCTTGAAATGTGTGGCATCTCTAAAACAAGCTAGCATCCTCTCCATCCTCTCAAAGGATTTATAATGTCAAAAAAAGGGCTTTTGTAGGAGGGATTACCGATTATTCTTTTTTATTTAGATTAGACCATGAATGTCCATTGTTGCCTCCTCTCCTTCATTTCTTCCTTTTTTTGGAGATTCCTAATGACATCATCGAGGTGTGAAATTAGTGATAAAATTGAATCTTCCTCTCTCCAATCTTATTTTATTTATGTAACCCTCAGGATCACAACTCCTGATAGGGTCCACCTTCATTTTATAACTCTACAACATTATTGGAAAGACATCCAACCCTTCCTTATTAGTCACAATAAAGTGGGAGAATTGCATCCCATCTGGAATAAGTGACCCTTTCTTGATCGGTCTGAAATGGAATTTATTAGACTCATTAATCTGCCACATTATGTCCATGAAATAAATTTTATCAGTTACAAACATTGGGAAACAATAAGGTTGGACAGGGGTACCATATATCTTGACTATTGTAAAATTGGTATGCAAATACTAGTCCCCCCAGTTATGGTCAATCTTCTTCTCAGGGTCAAACTGTAAGGGCCTAAGAAGCTTGACAATTTTCTTTGAAATTCTTTCCTTAGGCTCAAGGCCCAAATTTTTCAAAACATCGTGCACAAAAACATTCTAAAAAAATAAATAGTTTGTAGAGGAGTAATGGGAGTCCCAAATATAAGTCCACATTTGGACTAACAACTTATTTCCTTCTCCATCATGTGTCTTCAAATGTAGTGGCCCAATCCATATCGTTGATCCACTATAAAGGATCATATGCATCAACAAAGAATGCCACATGAAATATAAACCATCCTTAGGGTCTTTCAGGCCAGTTAGTTGTTTGTTCATTTCTCCTACAATGAAGGCAACATAGTTAAAAAAAAAATTGACATACCTATGTTGGATATTTGCAACAAAAATCATCCTATAGATGGGCATTTTGATTTTATAATCCTCCCCTAAGACCTGACATAGAGAAAAATAAGTATTGACAAAGTAATCCTCAAAGATATCAAAGTCAAAGTGTTCAACTTCATCTTTAGAAAATCTAATCAAGTTCCTATCAAAACCTCTTCTTTTGTGTTGTGGGAGCCATAAAACCCTGAAACTGTGTTTGTCTTTGTCCCATTCTCTTATGAGAGAGCCAAAATAAATACTTATGCTAGTTGTGACATTTAGGACATTTAGGTTAAAGGTTTCAACATACCCATAAATCTCCAACGAAGAAGATCATTTTTGGCTCTTGATTAACCTGTTTTTCTCATCATAGCCCTGGCCCAAGGCCCTAATCAAATCTACATTGATAAATACATTTGGCACGAAAAAAATTCCCTCATCTTGGGTCCATAAATTTTACACCGAACTGTTGTATATACTCCTTTTATACTCATATTCAAACAAAGTCCAACCATGTTGAGGGATGAGGGCATCCCTTATTTGTGATGCTTGATCCTATAATTTGTTAGTTAAAACCCCCATCCCTGAGCATTCTTTTCTCTCTTTTTCAACCCAAGTAATTGACTCATCAAGTCATCCTCCATAGACCTCTTGGCAACTCTTGATTTAACACTTGACTGACTCATTCTTAGGGTTTTAAGAATTTTCTAAATTGCCTAGGTTTTTTCTAAGAATTGCTGATATTCCTAGGGTTTTAATTTTCTTTGAAAATTTAAATAAAAAATCCAAAAATTCTTTTCTTTATAATCCCTTCAACAATATTTGAAACAATTTTAGGAATACAATTGATTAGAGTACTTACCCACGAAGTTTCTTGAAAATCCTAGCTCTTTCTTACTTATAATTCTTTCTTTGGGAGCACAAATCTTCATAATTCACTAATGCGCCTTCAATTATGATGATAAAAAAAAAAATCATTTGTTTTATCATCTCCTAAAAGAATTAGTTGGGCCTTAATTATTGAAATAATGGTTCATGTAGATGAAATTGATCATTGACAATTAGCCATTCTCTTTTGAATTTCAGTCGTTAATCTGAGCACTGTGATATAAGATCATTAGTTAGCATAGAGTCAAGGTTCACCACATATTCCATTTGAATTTCCTTTTGAGAAAATGTGTCGTGAAGGAACCCTACACTGAATTCTGGAGTTGACACGCGTCCTTTTGTCTTTTATCACCTCTTGACACATTTTGGTTACATGTTGAATATATGAAAATGTGTTGCATAAGAGATGCGCATTGTAACCATAATATGACACATGTCACCATCTATATTATTTTTATTGAGCACATTCCCTTATGTATTGAAGCTTAGAAATTATACTCCAAATGGACTATGCACTGAAAAGAATAAGTGCCACATGTTTATCTGATGATATCAACTGCTCAAGGCCTTTATCTAGGCACGACTAAATGGAAAATACGCTCTAAAGAAATTGAACGTTGTACTCTAGAACAAAAACATGCCCCCATTTTTCATTATCACTTGGCACATTTTCCTTGTGCGCTAGGAGCTCAAAAATGCACTCCAAAGAATCGTCGCACTGAAAGCTTAGTTCAATGACCAAGCACATTTCCTTTATTCACTAATTTTATGAAATTGTGCTTTGAAAGAATGAAATGTTACTCTCAATACTTGACAAGTGTTAAGTGCTCATTGAATCCCTTCCCAGTACATATTACCAATGCATTGGGAAACTAAAAATACAATGCAAAAGAAACATATGCAACAATTAGAATATGACACTTGTCTTTACTTCAATAGATGAGGTCGAGCGCATTCTTGCCATGAGCTAGGTGAATGAATATGCACTATGAAGAGAATGTGTTGGCATAGGAACCCAACACATGTCCCTACTTTATGATAAGTTTGAAGTTTAAATTGGTTATTTTGGCTGTAACTAAATTATTATTTAGAGCTCTTAAAATGGCTTGGACCCCATAAATATATACTTATTCTTGCGAAAAGAAATAGATAATATGTTGTACATTAATTAACATTATAAAATGTGTTCTTGAATGAAGGATGAAGGAGAAAACATAGAAAAAACAAAAATATTTATGAGGAAGTTATTTTAAAATTATTGAATAAAACTTGTATTTACCTATGTTACGAGTTGATAAGACTTCAAGTGATGGATAAAGAGTCATGAGTCAGTTTCATTATCTAAATGTACTATAAATTGTATAAGATTTTTAAGTCTTTTGTTTTAAAAATAAGAGAGTATTAGACTCTTTAAGTAATTGTAAAAACATATGAACACATGGCAATATCCAAGATCTGAGAAATTGTGAGTACGCAATATGGATGTTCATTTTCAAGGGTATTTTTCTATAATCCTTATTCATTTACTAACTATACAATGATATACATGATTGATCTTAAATCCTTGTGAAAGTTAGATAAACAGTCAATCGAGTGTTAGACCACAGGTGAAATGTCATTTCCAAGTCGAGTTAGAGGTGTGTGAACTCATGACTAAATTTCCTATGGAAGTGTTTATTTTATTAAAAACTTTGGCCAAAGTAATGCAAAAGTCTCCACTTGCATTTAGTTAGCTAACAGTGATCCAAATTTCATAATCCAATTAGATTGGTCATACTTAGTTAGGCGATTATCTAAATTTGTATGGTCGTTTGGGTTTTGTAGGACACAACACTAAGACTCAAATGACATGAACTTGTTGGTTTCCTTTGTCTATACTCTTTGTGAAGGGTAGGGACACTTCCAAATGGAAGGTATGTAGGGAATCACTAGTTTGCGGTTTGAGGTAAAGCGCTTAGGTGATGCTCTCCCTCTTGTAGATGACTTCGCCAAGACTTGTGAGACATATTCAAAATTCGAGATATGGAAGAATTTATAACACTTATTATGTATTGTAAACATGTTTGCTTTAAATGCAATTTTATATATGTAATGAGAAAGAAAAGATTATCATAATTTTCCTTATTGGAATCATTGCATTTCAAATTCAAATTATTTTCCATTTATTTATTATTCCTGTAAAATGAATGATATTTAAAAAGTAAAAAAAAATACTATTGATTTTTAGCATGTGATTATTTTACTTTCTAGCTAAATCGTTAAGTAATTCCAATTTTGAAAGTTGAGTATGTTACACGATGGTCCTCTTTATATCACTGGTATAATTAATGATAAACCCACAAGGGGAATATTCATTGATCCTATGTGTGTAGTGAATGTGATGACCGATGAGTTCTTATATGTGCATGAACTTTATAAAGATTATTATGAAAAATTAGAGGCATTATTAAAGGCTCATGATGGTTCTATTTTCCCTATGATTGGTTTTATAACTATCCCTGTAAAAGTTGGACCTAAATAGTTGGATGTTCCATTTACCATAATCCCAATGTCAGACTAGTTTCATGTGAAGTTAGATCATCCATGGCTAAGCTCCATGAAAGTGATCCCATTGGTTATTCTTAAATGCCTTAAATTCCCATTTGAAGAACAAATACATACTATTTACCATAGTGGATTTAATCCTTTGGCCTCTCATGGAATTTTTTGGCTAGATTACTTTTGGCCTCAACCAGTTCAACCTGTTAAACTACATGAGGATTTTTTATTCATGTTGTATCAAAAGTTTAAAGCTAATCATATAGTTGAATTATCCCTTAGTAACATTCTTCCTGAGGCTCCTCGATCTCAAACGGCTACGATGGTTGTTCCTCCTAATTTGCAAGTAGTGAATGAACCTTAGCTTGAATCGAGTATTCCTCCCCGACCCTTTGGCATGTATGTCATGGTTCCCCCTTTTCCATCCTATAAAGGACCATGAGACAACAATTTGACAAAGCCTTTAGCGATCAAATTTAAGCCTCTTAAGGAAAAATAAGTTTTTATGCAAAAACCTTAGATTTATCAACCTTCAACATTCCCCTCAATTGCTCCTACAAAAGAATAAAATGGACCAATTTGGGGAAAAGCCTCAATCCCTCCTTCACAAGAAAAAGCTCATGCAAGATGAAATAAAAGTAGAAAAGAATGAAAATGAAGATTTCGAGCTATGGCTCATCATCTTGCTATAGAGCATAAAGACTTACCTAGTGATCCACCAAATTTTGATGAGATACCTCCCACCAAGCCATCCTCATCATCGTTTGAATCCACCTCGCCACCCTTGTTGAACCATGAAGCCAAAATTTATCTATATCTCAGCCAAAACAAAGAATAAAGAGCTCACTAGATACAAAAATAGATGTTAGTGCTCATAATCAGGTTGTTAGTACTAACATGCAGCCTTTTATGATAGAGTCCGATGATTAATTTGAAGATAAAATAGAAGAACAAAAAGATCATAACGAATTAGCTCTTATGTTTTCCAAATCAATGAACTTAGATGGGGACAACCATGATGATCCTCCTAATGAGATTGGCCCACCATGTGTTGAACTCAGTACTTCTCCTTGTACCACACTTGTTGTAGTTCCTTTAGCATATTTTCCATCCTCCATATATGATGAGCAAGATTGGGATGCAGATGATTTGCTATAGATTGACTCGCATGTGTAGTACCCATTTGTGTCTTCACGTGTTTTCTTACACATAATGTGATCTCTCGAGATTAGTTGTTGGGCATGTATTTGTGTTTGTTAGTTTTCTTTGGATGACCCTCATTGTTCTTGTTGACATGAGGATACAAAGAAAATGAAATTGTCGTGACATTCATCTATTTGTATCTCCATTGCTCTTTATCTTGTGAATGTATTGTATTTGTTCCTTTTTGGAATGATGCAAAGTGTTGAGACACTTAGGTCTCTTCCATGTGAACCAAAAATATTTGTTGTCTTAATATGTTATTCCTCCCTTGTGTTTATAGTTCCACAAGTATTTGGGGAATGATGTCAATTTAGAGCATGATCATATTATACATTATTTATTGTTTATTTTGACCCCAAATATGTAGATCCCTTATATGATGTCTTGTTAACTATATGGCTTTGTCTTGGGGTAAACCCCTTTGTCATGAGTTAGCTTGGTTGGGAACATATCATTTGGTGTAATATTTCCCAACAAGCTCACATATCTTATCAAGTAGCATTTTATTCTACCTTAAAGACAATTGCTTTTGGTTAGCGCTAGCAATTATTTTAAGGTGGGGGCATACATTCCACTATGTACTTCACTTTGTTCACATGTGTTGAACTTTGTGTTGTGATTTTGACATATTCATCATATTTTGTAGTGCCTTGTTAGAATTATCAGGAATATAATTCTTGGTATGATTGACATGGAAACTCACCCAGTGAATATCAGACTTCACCAGCCCTTGTGTGTTTTCATTTGCTACTATGGAAGAAACTCACCTAGTGAATATCATACTTCACTAGCCTGTGTTGTTTCTTATCAAAGCTCACCTAGTGAATATTGAACTTCACTAGCGTGTGATGCTTTTATTCATGGGTCACTTAGCAAATATAAAAAAAAAGCTTGTGATTCATGAATGCCTTGGGTATGGATCCTAGTAAGAATTTTATGGAGTTTTCTAGTTTGTGATTTTCATACCCCCTTTGCATGTTTACATTATGTTTGCATTGTGTTTGTGTTTGTGTTTGCATTATTTTTGTATTTGTGTTTGCATTGTGCTTGCATTTATGTTTGAATTATGTAAAATTCACATTATGTTTATTTTTGCATTATGTTAGTTGTTGTGTCTTCATTGTGTATGCTTCATTTTTGTCATGTTGTATTGCATTTTATGTGTGCATTCCTTTGTCTTTACATTGTTATTCTATAGGATCTTGAGCTTGGGGGCTAACACATCCCCTAGATTTGATGTCATCCTATCTCTTCAATGTTTGGATAAAAGAACCTTCCTTAGCTTATCCTTACTTTAATGTGAGCATATGTGTAAGTTCATACCTTCACTAAGTGGGGACTAAATTTAGCATTGTAAATTGTCACCCTTGAAAAAGAAAACACTAGGTTTAGCTCTCTCTATGTGCTTGGACCCATTTGTGCTTTTAATTTGCTTGTTCTATGATCATATTCAAAAAATCAGAGTTAAATTGGGAATTATCAATTAATGTTTATTTAACTACACAAAACCCCCAAAATAAGTATGGACTAGGGCGCTAGCACCTCTGTCCAGGCTATTTTGGCCACAATTTAAATATTTCATTGTCAACATTTTAATATTTAGAAATTTGAATTTACTTGACTATTGATAATTAATTTATAGGAAAATAAAGAAATGTATAAATACAAGTCTTTTTCACCATTTGAAAGACTAGGTAATACTAGCATTTTTTGAAGTGAAAATTGAGCATCCTAAAAAGAGTTAAGAGAAGAATTAACATGATTATTGCAAAATTATTTTAGTCAAGTATCATGTTAGCAATGCATCAAGTTTTCATGTGAGTTCATTCATGTTTCATGTCCATTTGTTTTGTGAGCACTAACACTTGTAGGACTTCAAATCTAGCATCTAATTCTCCTTGAAGGTGATGAATACAATGAATTCAATCTATCAAGGAATACATATCTGAGTGGTAAGCTGAAAAACTTATCAATTTATCTAGTTTATCCATCTATCTCTAATTGACCTAAGGTAAGCACTCTCTTTTACATCATCATATCCATTGTGGAGGTGGAAAGACCAAATTAGGGTTTGAATTAGGCAAGCCCTTATACAACACAACTCTTTCCCTCCTCTCTTATGTGCAGGTTATCAATCTAAAGTGAATTTGGGAGAGGATTGAAGACCTAATTTCTCAATCAAGCATTCAAGCCCTATATGTTAATGAATTGGGGAAAGTGGAATTATTCAACAACATACAAAGTTTTGACACTGAGTAAAAAAAGGAAGAGCCTACAAACAAAGACCAATTGAGATCAGAATTATGTTTTTGAAGGTCTACATTTTCATGTCTAGGGTGCCAACACCCCTATCTAGTCAACTCAAGCTCAACTCTCTATGCCAGGTTCCTCAATGTTTGCAATTTTTTGTTTTGTGCTTCATTTTTTTGTTCCTATTCTATGCATTCTTGAAATCATAACAATTCATTATAGTTGCATAATTAACCTAGATCTACATTTGCATCTTCAAATTTAGTCAATTATCAGCCAATCAATCAACCCCCCAAAGGAAGAACCAAAACCCTGATCAATCATTCTAGCTCTTACATTCAAGTTAGTAGCCAAGTGGGTGTATGCACTCATTTTTGGTTCATTCTATTGTGATGCAGGAAAAGGTGTGTTTTAGACCCTAGATTCCTTTTTCCTACATCACAATTTCTCACTTTTCCTCTTTTTTATTTTTTTAATATGAGTCATTCCTATGCTTCATGTGTTTAGTTCAATGAATATCAATGAGTTTGATGTATTATTCAAGTCACTAACACTTTATTGATGATATAGTGTCTTACGTGATAATTTGGACCACATTGATTATAAGAAGTTTATCTTTTCTTATACATAAAGTTCCTTTGGAGATAACATCATCCTATGCACTGATTGTAGTGAAGGGTCATATAAGAATTGGTGTCATCAAGGTTGGATTTTCAAGTTTAAAGCATATTAGATCAATAAACACAAAAACCCTAATAAACTGTCGAGGACAATGAAAGCATAAAACAAAATGAAATAATATCACTCAATCCTTCATGCATTCATTGAATTATCTCCATAGCTCTTCTCTATTTTTCTACTAAATGATTCTTTCCCTCATATTCAAATGTAGCCTAGAGTAAATGACAACAAAATATCGAAGAAAGTATTATCTCAACAACATGTAGTTATAAACTCTAGATATCTCAAAATGATAAATGACAGTGATATTTATAGACAGGTGAATGAAAAATAGATGGTTGAGACTGACTAATTTTTAGTTCAATCAATGGTTGAATTTAATCGAGACGAGACGAGATAAGATTAGAGTGAAAGAGAAAGAGGAAATTAATTGATTTCACAACAAAATCAGTTAGTTCAAAAAGGAAAATGCATAATTAAATAATGGAAACATTATTTAATTACAAAAGGAAAAGTCAAGTTATCTTTTTGATTAAATAGAAATTTAATTCAAAAAATGAGAGAAAAGGTAAGTCATTTAATTAAATAAAAATTAAATTAATTCGTGACGGAAGATGCCAAAAGTGAATAATTAAATAATTGTCATAATCATTTAATTATAGTTGAAAATGATAAGTAATTAAATAAATATAAGTTTATTTAATTATAGAAATCAAAGATATTAGTGACGTAATTAAATAACAATTTATTTAATTAATCAAGAGTAATGGAGAAATGAATTAAATTAAATTAAATAATTAAGAATTATTATGATGTTAGCAAGCCTAGGAAATTTAAGTGTCTACATTTGCCCCTCTTTGATATTGTTGATGCCAAAATTTGGAAAGGTAACAGACCTCTGCAGGAAACTCAGTTAAAGGGGGAACCTATTGCGCTAAACTGAGTAGCCTCCGAATTTTAAAGAAACCGACTCTTCTATAACTGGGGTTTTGAATGGGAAAAGGAAGCAGGTATAAAAAATAAAAGTATCTAACCAGGGCGATGCGCCGAGACTTAGATGTAAGGTACGATAGACCTATCTTGTAGATGCGATCTAAGGGCCCGTTCAACAATCTGCTATGTTCTAGAATGAAAGGAAATAAAGATAAAATCTAAATGATTCATTTAATGACATAAAATAATATTCATACGCATTTACTGAAAAGAGGAGTCAAAGACATGATCTAAACCAACAAACTTGTATTAAAATTATAGAATTTTTGCAAATGAAACATTTAGCACCACAATGGCACAGTAAAACTTTATCAAAATCTTCAAGAAACAAAAAGGCCGAACAATGGCACAATCTGTAAGTCTTTACAATTGTATAAAAAGTGGTAAAGGCCTGGTTCTTCTACCAATATTTTCTCTCAAAATCTGAACTCTTGCTTCGATGGAAGAAGCAATATCTATAATGAAACCCAGCTCAGTGAGCCGATAACATAAAAGATCCTCCGATCATGAGCAATGATTTTCCCTTGTCGTTGCAACTGAAAAGATTTGAGCCATGAACAAGGACGCTCTAGAGTCAGATTCATCCCCCTACAAATGATGGAAGTGGTCCCAATAGACCAGAGAGCTGACACGTGCAATTCATTCATGGTGGCAATTACAGAATATAACAGTTGGTGATGGGTTGTCGCTCGCCTATTTTCCATTGTGAGGAATCTTTTAGAAAATCACGTGGCAAGCGGTCAGGGCCGGCATTCATTTTCCTCCTAAGCGATAAAAAACCTACGCTGCGAAGACACGTGGAGGTCTCTAAACATACTGCACTGAAGGAAGGAATATGCGCGGACTTATGCAACATGGAAAACGGTCAAGGCTCGAAAGGAGAGCGATGCAAAGGGGCACTGAAGATTGCGAACTGCTAACACATGGAAGCACGATGCAAGCTTTTGAAAAGTGAGAGGAGGAAACCTTGCGAGGAGCACTCGGTTGACAAGTGGTGGCATTCGCAATGAGACTTGGTGAAAGGAGCCCAATATTGCCTTTTTAAAAGAGATCGTGGCCGGTACTTAAGCAAAAGAAAATCACCCAAAGGGAGCTTGGGAATTTTATGTTCACAGCTTTTGGTGACTTATCAAGGGCGTTTCGCCTAAGGCAGAGCAAGGAACCCAAACTTTTTTGGCTTGTAGACCCAAAGACTTATCCATTGGGCGACGTGATCAAAGCTTAGAGAGAGCGGTCTGAAGAGGCAGCCATTCATCTTCGGATGGAGTAAATATGTCACACAGATTCTCTTGCACTCCATATAGATCGATAACTTCTTCGTAAGGCAATGCCGACAATATACCAGCCCAGGACTCGAGTTGAAAAAGAAGTTGTGTGATCGAATGAGTGACGCCCTCAATATCTCCTGCAACAAGGGGCTAACTGAAACTCTGGAAGGCAGACGCATCCTGTTGCTTCTCCTCAATCTTTGCTACAATATGCTCAGCGTGGCCACTGACTCATCTTTAAGGAATGGAGATGGTAAGCCCATTTGAGTTAGGTGACAAAACCTGGCCCGCATACTTTTTATGAGCTGATCCAATTTGGTGGCACACTCGTTGGCATGAAGGATAGTGGCGTGGCAGTGGATGAACTAGTTGGTTGTTTTAGCAGTGACACTATGGTCCATAATCCCTGCACTTGCCAAGACTTTGTTTGGGATCTGATATAGCCTCTCCAATAATCTCTTGGCCTCTGGAACTCTTTCGGCGATGGACTGTGCGAATTGCCCGATCGTCGCATGAACATCTCTTCCCAAGTTTGTTGCTTTTGCCATAAATTGGAGCGTTGGTTGTAGATTTAGGTAGAAATCCTTCACTCGTTCCTAATATGAGATGTATAACTGTTGGGCCACCTGAAGAAGGTCTATTTGATCGACAGGGGGTGAGGCAAAATATTTCAATAAGGAAATCTTTGTATTCCTTTACTCCATATCATGCGCTAGCTCCGCAACCCTTTGGTTTTCTGTGGTGAGTTGTCCCTGTAGGATATGTGATTTCGTAACCCACCTAGCCTCAACTCACTCCTTGTTTTTCGCTGCTTGCTCTAATGAAGACTTTAGTTCTGCAATTTCATTTTCCAATTGAGCGTGCCGACGAAATCAACATATTTCTATCGTATCTTCTGCTTAAGTTGAGCATGCCGACGAAGGAACTCCTCATATTTTTGTCGCACTTCTTGTCCCAAATTTTCCAGCTAGTCTTGATATTCCTTATTCTTCTCTTGCAGCTCAACGACCAAGTTAAGATCGAGGGATTGGAACTTCACAAGTTCTTCTCGGAACTTTGCTTGCTCCTCCTCCCTTTGTTGGGATAGGCACTTAAATTCAACCTCCCTGGATTTCTCCTTGGTGAGCAAGACCTCGACCCTATCCTTTATGCTTCTCAGCTCTTCTTCCCTTTTCCTTAGCTGTCGATTAGACTTAAGAAAGTTGGTGGTCACCACCCACTACGTCTCCTCCATCAGCTCCACTTTGCCTTGAGGTCGAGCTACGCTTAAATTGAGCCCGACGGTGTACATGTTGTAGTCATCTGGCCGCATTTCTTCTTGTGGCTTGCTGACAATTGGGTACATAGTCACAAAATGTAACAACTTTTGAGCCTCATTAAAAAAAATTTGTACCCTTGGTTCCATCGGCTTCTTAGCAATTTTAGCCTTTTTCCTTTGGGCTCTGATTGCTCGTGCCTGCCTAGTCCTATCACCTTTTGATAAGAATTCAGAAGGTGACCTGATGAGTCCACCCACGAAAGTTGCACCAGGAGGAAGGGCAAAAGGAAATGAAAGGGTGGCGGTATCGGGAGACTTTTTATTTGGTATACTAACTATTTGAGGCAAGAAGGGAGGGATACTCCAATATTCTAATTGTGGACTAGTAGGAAGACTTAAAGGAAGCGGAGTCGTTGTGGCTTCTATTTGTTGGGAAGAGTGGATTGGCTCTGACATTGCGGCGACATGAGGTTCTATGGAGGAGTAAGGGAAAATGGGGCCGCATGAGGGAACTGTGCAAAAACCCCCATGGATATGGGAATAGAGATTGAAATGCATTGGTCGACGCCTGAACCAAGAGGTGTTGCGAATATAAGAGGGATAACTAAGGTTTGTGAAACCAGAGAAGAGGGAGCGAAAGATACCTACGGTGCGTGTGATTGATCTCCTTCGTCTATTGTCGGCTCTTTGCTTTTCTCATGATCCTATGAATACTCTCCAAATTATGCCTTAATCTACGGTTGCTTCTCTTGCGGCAAGTCATCTACCGCTATGGTTTCAGATTATTGCAGTGAGCTTGCCCTGGTCCTCCTTGTCATCCAGGTGTGAGTTAGTGAAGACCTCACACACAATATGTTAATTCGTACATTAGAGGAGACCCTGTTGGGTTGCTTCACAACTTTTCCCTTTTGCTTCTTTGTGGTATCTTGTATCTCTATTTCTGGTTCCGCTACTTCATCTGACTGTGATTCGGCTTCCTCTAAACTAGAGTCCTTTTCTCCACTCACATCAGAATCTAGATGCTCGTTGTTCCATAATTTATCAAATTTGTCATCCATTTCCTCAGTATCATAAGGGGCCTCGGTGCATCGGGTTTCATGACGATATATCCAGAAATCATGGACCTTATCTTCCTTCCAACTGTACTTCTTTAGCAGATTGTTACAGAGAGTAGTCCCCATTTTTCTTATCTTATCATACTGCCCAGTCGGGAGGTAGAATCTGAGCCAAGGGGGTCAACCACCTTCAGTAGGGATGTACACCAGGTCAATAATAAACTCATCTGCATCTAACACCAAATTATGACACTTCTCCCAGTAAGGCAGGGGGTAGTGTGTCACTTTGACATGCTGGTTTGGAAAATCATCATTGGGGTTGTAATTCTATTTATTGCAAATCCATACCAACCCCAAATGAGCCAGCTTTGCTTCTAGTACACCGTGAGCTTTTCTCTTAGCCATGACTACGATTTTGTAGCTCATCGAATAGTTGAAAATCCTTTCTTCTTTGATTTTCCACTATAGAAGGTGGCGTCGATAATTGATACTTGGCAAAATACCTCAAGCGCTAGTATCCGGTCTGCAGGACATGCCAAAAGCTGGAATGGCTCACTGATGAAGCCATGCAATCAGACGAACGTGAAGTCTTCACCCAAAAACTAGTCACACCTTGGAGTGAAGTTCTGCATGAACTCAGTTTGGTCCGAGTTGAACCGTAAGACAGTGTTGTCTCCTCTTAAATCCTACAAAATCGGATATAAGAAATAATCAAAAAATGCATAGTAGTCATACGTCGTAGAGAGAAGGGGAGTCCATGTTATGACTGGCTTCCTCCTCTGATTTTCATCAAAAATTAAGAGCCCCAGATGCTTCTGAAAGAAGTCAGGATTCTGATGCAACAACATATGTGTGAGAAAGGACGGGAACCTGAACCTTCGTTGAAGCTAGTATTTTGCTATCTGGCTGAGCATCTCTTGTACGATGAATTCAGCAAAATCATACCATAAAAAGGAATGTTGCCTGCGTAATTGAAAACCCAAACCGAGTTGAAATTCCTAAACCTCCTTGTCAGAGTCTAGGCCACAAAAAAAATACCATCATCGAGAAAACATCCTTCATGTCATCCTTGAAGCCATTATGCGTTACTAGGATCTGCATTGGCCTATTCTGAGCTGGCCTTTGAGTCTCGACATTATAGAAACTCATCGCAAGGTCTTTGGTCCTCCAGTATGTTTCTCCCTTCTTTGGAGTGAAATTCTCCATTTGAGGCACTTTGGAGTGAAACTCTAGGATACAAAGCATATTCCAGATGGCCTCCCTACATATGACCACACTCATTTCCTGACCCTCAATTGTTTTGGTGTCTAGGTTGAAGTTTTTGATCTCCTCATCTACCAATTCAAGGCAGTAGTGTACCAACGAGACTATATATTATGGAATTCCACTGTACTAACCTTTTTGTGCCAAGGAATCTAGGTCACCACTACTTTTCAATCTTTTGTAGGCCGCTTCCCTAAGTGACTTAGGGTTCTTTGCAAGAATGGGGTCATGAATATTTTCCCATTCTTCTTTAATTCTCTTCTTATCCTTGCACGGGTTCTTCTTTTCTGCAACCCACGTATTTACCCATGTCAGTTTTTTTTTGGAAACCCAGGTGAAGCATAAAAGACATCCTTGAAGATGTCAGCGGTTGGTGTTGCGTGCATGATATTAAATAAACTCTAGGCCTCTTCTTGTTGCATCTCGGCCTGAGAACTTTGAGCAATTGCCATCCAACTGTGAATCCTCTGCCCAAAAACTATACTTGAGACGGTATGAATAGCACCTAAAGCACAACGCGACACTTTAAATTCACAACCAGACAACCTCTAATTCACATCAGGGCAGCGAATTCTCTACAATCACCTCAGCGTTCAGTTTTGCTGCAAATTGCACCACACCTAGTTCTTTTGAAATTTTTGTTTTCCTAGGTCCTTTTGCGTGCTCAAGAGGTCTTACACTCTTTTTTGATTTTTTTGCATGCGATACTCAGTTTTTCTCTTCAATTTCCTACCTTCAACCAATAGACAACGGTTGCCTTTTTGTATTTAATTCGGTATGTACTGCCAACTCCTATGTCCACATGAAATGAACTATTTACCCTTTGTGACAAGACAAGAATTCATGATTGTGTTAGAGATAACATCCCTTCAGCCCGATTTTCATGGGAAATTGAGTCGTCGGCTCCTTGCATTTCACCTTCTTGCATGTCTTCGCCATTAATATCCCTGAAAGCATAATTAGGTCAATTTTTCGTAATGAGTACCTTAAAAATATTCATGCTCAACCTTGGAGGTTGAAATAGTTTGTATCATGACACCTAAACATCTATTTGTATGAGCCATCACCTAATCTTGCCACCTCTTTATATTAATGGATCGCCACTCCTTAATCCTGCATGCAACAATTCATACATGCCGATGTAATCGGGTTGGAAAATCGAGCTGGCCTTTTGGATGAGATTCTTGAGCTAAACTCGATTACCATTGTGCTTGGGATGTAGTCTACCTTGAATTTTTCTATAAAAGGACCTTGTCATAGTAGCAAAACTACACTTAGTGATTAGCAAAAGCATTAGGCAATTTAGACAACATAATTTCTTAGGCAATTGAGTAGGCTTTTAAATTTGCATAGCACTAGACTTAGGTGTTTTGAGCAGAGGTTGACACAATGAACACTCCAATTAGGCTAGTGTGCAACAAGTCTCAAACAGATTTTTTGGGAGAGATCTCCAATAGGCGTCTGAAATGCATGACCAAAAACAAACACTCACTGGCCATTATAGCCATGAAATGGGTATTGGGCAAAGATTATATTGAATATGAAGATAAATATCGGGTGAATACTGATACATGCTCCCACTTTGTTGCTTTGTTGCTCGATATTCAGGCTCCAAAAGCCATGATACTTTGCCTAACACTTCATATTTTCTTGGAGAGGTACCTCGGAGGCCTTGGTGAAGCAGTAACTAATGCAGTGTATGGCCTGGGCCTTCCGGTAGTGAGCGACTTGCAGAGCCGTATCGAAGAAGACGCAGTGGTACCATGGGTGCCATTTCTAAGTGGGTTCCAGCTCCATTCACTTGTTGAGCATTGTGAGAGAGCCACTCGTGCATGCCACTTCCTGTTGTGTTGCTATAATGTAGTGTTATTCTATGACGTGGACTGGTACATCGACTTCAAGAACTATGTGTTCCCTCTGCCACTCATTCTGGGTGTTGGTGCTGCTATTCTGGATCTTGTTGTTGCTGGTGATAACCTTCTTGTTTCCCCTAAAAATGCTCTAGCTGATGAAGGAAATGCTCACGTAGATGGTGACAATGTTCATGCTCCAACAACTTGAATATTAACGCACCTTTCTCTCTGATGTATATATACCTGAAAGAGGGGTTGCCTGTATATATATAAGGAAATCACATATATAGTCATACTTTTGAATGCATGGCCACAAAGCCATTTTTCAATGTTTCTATCAAATTATATATATAATGAATATATTTTCTATCTTCAACCCTTTGTCTTCATTCTTGTGCTCTCTGTAACTTTTATTGAATTCTTCGCATATGAACTTAATTCTTGCAATATGAGCGTCATTGTCTTTCTCTATTTCTGTAATAATGGGTCTCCTAAATTTTCCACTTCCTGTAACTGGGAAAAATGTGAAAAGAACCGATCGACAAAACATGAAAGGGAAAATAATTACACTAATTACATATTTACACCTGCATGAAGTATTTGAAGCTTAATTGAACAATTTTAGGTGAATTCCATTAACCGAAATTCCCAATGCTTCTTGTTCCATGTTTTCCAATTCGAATGCATTATTTTGGTTGCACTGAATTATTCTGAAAGGGCCTTCCCATAGTTTGTCAAATTTTCCATGCTGGCCAGGATTTGCGGCTCTTTCATTGAATTTTAGTACCAGGTCCCTACATTTTAGACCCTGGTCTGAAGATTTCTTGTCAAACCACCTTTTAACCACCTATTGGTGGTTAGTCATGGCTATTAGGACTTTTCCCCCCTTTTTTCTTGTACCTCCAGCAATTCTGCCAATCGAACCTCCATAGCTCTATTTTCTTCAATCTCTAGAGACTTGAGTAGTTGTAGCATAGGTATCTCTATAGATATTGGTCACAATGCCTCCTTCCCATACACTAGCTTGTACAATGAAGTCTTCGGGGCTTCCTTAGGAGTTATGTGGTCTTCCCATAATGTCGTTCGGAGATTTTTATGCCATTCCCTCTCATGATCCGAATCAATCCTTTTGATGAGTCAGATCAAATTCTTGTTAGTTGACTTAGCCAAGTCTTTGGCGTTGTTTGAGATGATAGTCTTGGGTGCGTTGAATCTTATCACCAGCCCTTCGAGAAAATCTACAATTTTTGCTTTTGTCACATTCTTTAAGGGTGGGGCTTCAATCCATCTTGTGAAGTAGTCGGTGGCTGTTAGGATCCACTTGTGACCAACACTAGAGGTAGGGTTGATCATCCTAATGAAATCTAGTCCCCATTGCGTGAACGACTCATTCGCTACTATCGGATTGAGAGGCATGGTAGAATTCTTTCTTCTTCCTGTGTAGAATTGGCACTCTTTGTAGGCTTTTATCATTTCATAGGAGTCATTGAACAATGTAGGCCAGAAGTATCCAACATGCAAAATCTTGATAGCGGTGGTCTTCGCAGAGAAGTGTTCACCTTTTGGGCTACTGTGGAAGGAGTTGAGAATTTTCTTTGCTTGCTCCATAGTGACACATCACAACAAGACATCATTGAAATTCCTTTTGAAAAGGATCCCTTCAATAAGTGAGTACCCACTATTTTGTAGTCGGTAGAATCTCCTTCTTTGGGACAGAAGTCCCGATGGATTCTTGTCTGTGTGCATAAATCTTACTCTATTTGTCAGCCAACAACCTTCAAGTTTGGGCTCATTTGTTAGGACTATCTTCGCTTGTTCTTTTTTAATTTCCATCTCTTCGTCGTGTACCAAACATTTGCGCATCCCTCTTCCTTTGACAGTCTTCGTAGGCTTGAATTCAATGTCATATTCTAGGATCTTAGTGATCTAGTTGGCCCTTTTGTGGTGATTTCTCCTTCCATGATAAACTCTCGCACACTAGAATGTGCGACGTAAACAATTAATTTAGTGAAAGCTATAAGGTGTCGAAACTTCTTGAGTCCCTTCACAATTGCGAAAGCTTGTCTTTTGACAAAATTATAGTTTGTCTCATACTCCTTCAAAGTTCGGGAATGGAATACTATGTGGTGTTCTCCTTTTCCTTCATCATCCTTTTGAATCAAAACAGTGGTGATGCTTGTCTTGTTGCTAAAAACATACATTATGAAGTCCTTTGACAAGTCGGGATTCGCCAACACTAGAGTCAAAGAAATAGCATCTTTCACCTTCTCGAAGGCTTCCCTCACTTCCTTTGTCCATTTGAACAATTGGTCCTTTTCTAGCATCAAGGTGATCAGTCTAATTATTCTTGCAAAATCAGAGATAAACTTGCTTACAAAGTTAATCTTTCCCAAAAAATATTGTACACCTTTCTTGTTTACCGGAAGAGGAAGTTATCTGATTGCTTTTACTCTTCTAGGATCAATAGCGATTACCTCTTGGGATACTACATGCCCCAACAATTTCCCTTGTGGTACTTTGAAAACACATTTTTTGGGGTTCAGGGGTACCCCGAACTCCTGGAATTTTTTTAAAACCTTCTCTAGATGATCAAAATGGTCATCTTTAGATTTTGAAAATATGGTCAGATCATCTAAGTAGATGAGGATGATTTTGTTGATCAATTCACTGAAGGCGATATCCATTGCCCGCTGGAAGGTAGCCCTTGCGTTTGATAGGCCGAAAGGCATCTTGGCATATGCAAATGTTCCCCACTTGGTGGTGAACGTGGCCTTGTGCTGATCTTCCACTTTAACCCGAACCTGATTGTAGCCCGAGAAACCATCTAATAGAGAAAACATCTTTGAACCTGCCACAGTCTGCAAGATTGATTCCATGGAAGGCAGCGGGTAGTGGTCTTTTAGTGATGCCCTATTTAGGTTGCAAAATTCAACAAAAAGACGAATGTATCCATTTTTATTTCAGATTGGAATGATGTTGGATACCCATGTGTTGTGCTTGATTGGAAAGAAAATATTAGACTGGATCAACTTTTCTAGCTCTTGTGTCATTAAGGCCTCAATCTTTGGATTGAAGGGCCTTTGTTTTTGTCATACTAGTTTAGCACCTTTTTTAAGTTCAATGGTGTGTTGGATGATATCAGGATCATACCCCCTGAGGTCATCATAAGACTAGGCCACAACCCCTTCTTATTTTTCACAGAAGTGTATGAGCCTATCTTTATCATTCTATGGGACTTCTTTCCCAACCTTAAGTTTTCTTTTGTGCCCGACCTCCAAGTCGGTGTCGTCTGCTTGGTTGCCTACAGATTTTCTTCTATCATTTCTTGCGTCATCGCAATCAAACAGATTTTTGAGAGTGACCAACCCTTTTAGAACCTTATTTGATTTCAACTGGATGATCTGTCCTTCATATGCTTCTTTAATTTTTGGTTGAAACTAATCGACGAACTCTCCTGACTGTTGAATGAATGAGGCAATGTGTTCATTGCTTTCGAATACTTGCCAAATCTGATATTTTCGAGAATGGAAGGTCGAACGATTACTCGTACAACATGCACATTCTCAATTAAGTCAGAGATAGGATGAAATTGAGATCTTATCATGGCCATGCGATTCACATTTGAATTTTGCTCCCTTGGCACAACATGGATGTTAAAATATTTGAAACCTTCGATGAGGTCCCAAACCCTATGCCTATAAGACCGCATACGGACATTTTTTGCAGTGGAGATGTTTCTGACCTGGTTGATTACAAGTTCGAAATCTCTGAATACCATTAATTGTTTGACACCCATGCATTCTGTGAGGCTTAGTCCTTGCACAAGACCCTCATATTTGGCTTCATTTTTTGAACAAGAAAACTAAAAGTGGAATGCCCTAAAGATTTTCTCATTGGATGGTGACGTTAGGCGTATCCCGGCGCTTGCGTTGACTTTGCATCTCGCACCATCAAAGTGTAGTGTCCAGAGCTCTGAGGCTTGTTTAGGTGTAGAGTCTTTTAATACCCTTGAGAACTCTTGATCTTCATCATAGATGACATAATTTCCCAAACCAGTAGCATGATAATTGTTGAAAGGATTGGTGCACACATTTTCGGTCAAGAAAACTTCCTTTCGATCGGCTTCATCTTTGGTTGCCTGCTCATGTTCTGACAACTTGCTGCTATCAGATTCTCCTTTGGCGACAGAGGTATCAGCATCTCTAAAGTTGATCATGGTTTCATTAGCTACATGTTCTGCATGCAAAGGTTTTGATATTATCTTTATTTTGGACCTGTGCTTAGTTATGAGAATTAGGTGGGACCAATCCAAAGAAAGGTATCCGCCTATCTTTGAAGTGAATTCCTGAGACAAGCAGGGCCAAACATGGGAGGGACGTCAATGATCACAGTATCTTGCGGCACTGTGATGCTAGGACAAGAAAATGGAGTCAAGGGGAGGTCTTTAATGAGGCCTACAGTTTCGACCTTGTTCCGATCCAGCTGCATAAGTCCTCTCTTTAAGGGCTCATAGCTAAGCCCTAAAGCTTTAGCTATCTGCTTGGGCATGACTATAGTACTGACACCAAAGTCGATCATGGAGTTGTGCAATAGTTTCTTCCCCATAATGAGAGTCAATAAAAAGGGTTTAGGTTTTGGTTTTTGTTCTTTGGCTTGACGTGGAGCCTCTTCCGTAGTATTCGCAAGAACTTTTGCTAGAGGCAATGAGTCCGTTGCATTTTTGGGATTTTGTCTCATTGATTGTTTAGTTGTATCTTTCTACAGGGCCTTCTGTAGTAATGACTTATGCTCTGGAATGGCTAATATATCCCAAAGGGTTACATTAGCAGAATATTTATTCAATTGTTCCACAACATTGAAGGGTGGAAGATTTGAAGGCTTTTGCTCCTTGGATTTAGTGATAATAATCTCCTTGCGTGGCTGCGGAGTGACCGGTTGTGGAGTGACCATGGAAGGGCTAGAGGGTTGGTCTGGGATGTTTCTAGGCTGTGAGGTGACTGGTTCGCCTGTGAATCTTCTCTTCGATCGAGTGTTGTAGTTAGACTGTACTTGCGGGGTTGCCAATGTAGATGCTTCATAAGTGAACACTGCTTCCTCCCCTTCCATCCATGAGAGGAGAGCATGGTCAGGATCTATGTCATTTTCTTTCTCTAAGGGAATTCCTTGCATATGTGTGGTGAGAACTACATTCTCCGCTTGGGGAGAGGCGTATGTATCTTGAATTCGTCGCCACGCTCTAGCTGTGTTGCTCCACAACTTTTTGTTGCAAATTACCACGCGAACAATTTTGAGGCATATGAGCATCGCCGCAAGGATAGCACCATGCATTGAAATCTTCGACGAGATTGTTTTGCCTTGCGGTCAGCTCTTTTCTTGTACTAGTTTGAGTCAACCCCAATGAAGTCGGTACCAACACTATTTGGTGATTTGTCTGAGTCGACGGAGTCATGCGTGTAAATCCTTGATATTGGTTTTGTTGGTAGGAGGGTCTACCGCTTTGATAGCCTTGGTAGAATGGTCTTGGAGGAGCAACTTGGTTATGCTTGATTGTGGTTACTTCATTTTTCAAGTTCCATAACATCTCCCTTATGTCGCTCATCTCATCTTTTGAAGCGTTGGATGTAGAAGCGACATTTTGGGGCGCACTCAGATATGTATACATAGATGGGGGCGGCATGGGTGCACTGGTAGATGGCATCTCTTGAGCAGAAGCCGATATTTTGGGGAATATCGACATAATAGGCCGAGGTGCCAGCTTGCCGACATCAATTAGGTTGTTCTCCGCCTTAACTGTTATGTTGTATGCATCTAGTAACGTGGTTTCGTCGAGTGACTGGATCATCATGGAGATATCGGCTTTGATGGACTTTAAGTAAAACATAAACACCAACTCAGCTGGTGGTCAGATGGCATTATGGATCCTCTGCCAAGTTGTGTGGAATCAGGCGTTCAAATCGATCATGGCTTCAAAGGGGGCCACTTGATCGTTGATAGCTGGTGATATAGTGAAGACCTATCTCCGTTGTTAGAAAATATTTCATAAAAGGGATCTTGAGATTGTCCCAAGTACCGATAGTATTAGTAGGCAGAGTACGATACCAATCTAGTGCTCTTCCTTGCAGAGAAGCAACAAGCAATCTCAATGCTATATTATGATCTATAATTATGTGCACCAGACACACATCTGCAACATCTTGTAGATGTTCACATGGTGTTCTCGAGCCATCTCCGGTAAACTTTGGAATAGCTTTAAGAGCAGAGACCAGGATAGGGGCCCATACAGTAGGTGCAACTAGGGCTACAAGGGGGCTTTCGGCGTCCCAGGCCACATAATTTTGGTTTGCGATCAACATTATGGCTGGGATCAGAAAGCTCTATTGAGAGAGTTTGGCTATGCGTTGTTACTAGTGGAGACACTAACAAGCCAGGATTATTTGCGGTTCGTGACCTAGTAACAGGTCGATGACCTGTACACCCTTTTGATTTGGTATATTTAAGAAGGAGGTCCCACCGAGCATGCCAGGAAAGAGAAAAAAAACTGTTGATGCCAAAATTTGGCAAGGTAACATACCTCTATAGGAAACTCAATTAAAGGGGGAACCTATTGCGCTAAACTGAGTAGCCTCCGAATTTTAAAGAAGTCAACTCTTCTATAAATAGGGTTTTAAATGGGAAAAGGAAATAGGTATAAAAAATAAAAGTATCTAATTAGGGTGATGCGTCAAGACTTAGATGTAAGGCATGATAGACCTATCTTGTAGATGCGATCTAAGGGCCCGTTCACCAATCTGCTATGTTCTAGAATGAAAGGAAATAAAGATAAAATCTAAATGGTTCATTCAATGACATAAAATAATATTCATACGCATATACTGAAAAGACGAGTCAAAGACATGATCTAAAGCAACAAACTTGTATTAAAATTATAAAAGTTCTGCAAATGAAACATTTAGCACCACAATGGCACAGTAAAACTTTATCAAAATCTTCAAGAAACAAAAAGGTTGAACAATGGCATAGTTTGTAAGTATTTACAATAGTATAAAAAGTGGTAAAGGCCTGGTTCTTCTACCAATATTTTCTCTCAAAATTTGAACTCCTGCTTCGATGGAAGAAGCAGTATTTATAATGAAACCCAGCTCGGTTAGTCGATAATAAAAAAAAACATCTGATCATGAGTAGTGATGCTTTTAGCAATGATTTTCCCTTATCGTTGCAACTGAAAAGATTTGAGCCATGAACGAGGACACTCTAGAGTCAGATGCATCCCCCTGCGAATGATGGAAGTGGTCCCAATAGACCAGAGCACTGACACATGCAATTCACTCATGCAATTACATAATATAGCAATTGGTGATGGGTTGTCGCCTGCTTGTTTTCCTTTGTAAGGAAGCTTTTAGAAAATCATGTGGCAAGCGGTCGAGGTTGGCGTTCATTTTTCCCCCTAAGTGATGAAAAACTTGCGCTACGAAGACACGTGGAGGTCTCCGAACATACTGCGTTGAAGGTGGGGTTCGCCAAGGAATGTGCGCGGACTTATTCAATGTGGCAAACAGTCGAGGCCCGAAAGGAGAGCGATGCAAAGGGGCACTGAAGACTGTGAACTGCTGACACATGGAAGAACGACGCAAGCTATTGAAAAGCGAGAGGAGGAAACCTTGCGAGGAGCGCTCAATTGACAAGTGGCGACATTCACAATGAGACTTGGCAAAAGGAGCTCGATATTGCCTTTTTAAAAGAGAGTGTGGTTGGTACTTAAGAAAAACAAAATCATCCAAAGGGAGCTTGTGAATTTTATGTTCACAGATACAATGTAGTTTATCGTGTTGTGTCAAAGAAAAAGATACACCCTAGTCAGGTGAGGAAAAATGATGAGGAGGTAGTGGTATGCCCCCTCGAGAGCATGGGTGGGTACAAAGAACACAAGTGTTCTCTCAAAATGGATGAGAGGACTAGAAGATGGAAGACAAAAGGATAGGGGAAAATAGATAAGGATGATGATAATGCAAAATAGAAGAAATGTTAGAGCGGACAAGATGAATCTTAACATAGAAGACATGGATGTTGAGATAGTGCAAGTTGAGATAACTTGCAAATATATATTTTTCTATGCAAGGATTTTGAATTTAATCATCATTGGGTGATAAAATGTGACAAATGGACAAAAAAGATCATGGTATGACATAGACCAAGGCGTGCAAGGTCATCCATCTGTAAAACAAACAGTCGCAGATAAGGAATGTCCTAACTCATACTAAGGGCAAAGTTGCCCTAATCTTTTTGTCAAGACAAGTCGCATACAACAATTAAATAAAAGATGAGTCATGAGGCATCATCGCTCCTCTAAATCCTTCATGGGACATCCTCGAGGTGGCTAGTAACATGACCGAAGCAAATTCGAAAGATAAGACAAAATAAACCAACAAGGTCAACAACCATTTAGATTATTTGCCAATAAATGTTTGCTAGTATGTTAAGGGACGAAGTGAGTGATGGGTGGACTATTTTGACAAGGATCGGTTTTAGGAGAAGAAACATGTCATATAAGACATCAAGTTTGGTTTCGATCATGTAACTACCTATATAAGGAAAATGATAGAGTGTGATAGTGACAAGGCTTGGTTTCAAAAAGAACACATCCTGTATAAGACCATTGGTTTTGATCGATTTGATTGGTTTGATTGATTTCACTTGTAGACTTGGTGGCTTACTTGTCTTGTTAATTCAGGATTTGTTTTTGAATTTCAAATGATAATTTCCCATCTGAGTTGATGGTGTCCCATTTATTTTGACTGACCCGAGAAACCCTAAAAGGCTGACCTAGGGGGCCTTAGGGGCTCATCGACCGATGGCCCTACCTACGTAGCAATGCGTAGAGACCTCGTGGTTTGACATGACCCTTGACTTTGTTTGAATTAAAAATGACCAAATCTTGATTTTATTTTACAACACCTAAAGGAATGACCTAATGCCTCAGGGGCACATCGATAGATGGCCTTGCCTACATCCAGTTGAAGAGGCAACGTAGTTCAACAATGACAAAGATTGACATGACTGACTTTGACTCTATTTTTGGGATTTTTGAAAGTTATCTGAATGATGCCTAAACGAGCAATCATGCACAAGAATCCAAGGATAAACATGGTTTTTCTCCTAGTCAAGTTAAAAACCAATTGATAGGCGATGATGATGTTGTTTGATGTGGGAAGGACACATCCTGAAACAACATGAGGATGATGATAATGTGACTAAAGGATCAAGGTTTGCAGTAAGGCAAGAAACAAAGCCAAGGAATGTTTTGGATGATGTATGAGGTTGCATAGCAAGATTGTATGGATTAGGCTTATTGCATTTGGAATGACTAACCTTAGGACTAGATGGGATGATCGAGGGAACTTGGATAAGTGGATTAGAATCCTTAAACCAATGAAAAGGGAAAACCAAGTCCCACAATAGGTATGAAAGGATAATGGATTGATTTTGGTTGGAAGAATTAGCATATGATCTCCAAGGATTATGTAGCATAGGAATAATTTGTTTTGCTTGAGGTATGGGTTTAGATAATGTTATGAAGGAAATGACATGATATTTCATGAATAGTGCATGACCAAAGGATAGACATGTCAAGAATTTTCCCAAAGAAGGATTTATGTTTGTACCCCAATCCTTATCGAGATCAAAGTAGGTGGGAAAATGGATGGAAATGATAGGGCTTAGATGGACAGATGGAAATTTCATAAGAAATGTGATGCAAAGGGTATGGGAGATGAGACAAATTGCTCCCAAGTGTAATGTTCCACATAGATAATTGTGCTTACGCATGACACCTATTTTCCAGGTTTTCATCATGGTACTTATCCAAAGCGCCATAAAAATGGTTTTCACTATTGAACAAAAAATTTCTCTTTACTATTTTCTTGACTTTATTTTTTATTTTTTTTGTATTTTTTAAGGACTTTTTCTCATTTTTTTGTATTTTTTCAATTTTAGCCTTGCTCTATGAAGCTAGGTATAGAACTTGCATAGGAGCAAGTTGTTGATGGGCTCAGACAAAGGTTCCCCTTCAGGCATGGACAACTGATAAGTGCCATAACTAAAGGATGTTGTTATGACATATGGACCCAACTAGTTGGGCTCAAATTTTCCAGGTTTCTCATGTTCTGCTTGATTTTTCGGATTTTGCATCAACACTAAGTCACCAATGTCAAAACGTCTGGCCAAAACCCTTTTGTTGTAGTTGTGAAAAAGATAGCTCTGGTATGCTTGTAGATGAGTCAAGGCCTTTTGTCTACGTTCATCAAGCAACTCTAATTCATGCAGTTAGGATAATTCATATTCCTCATTGTCAATGAGCCCTTTCATGGAGACCCATAGGGAAGGGAATTTTACCTCTATAGGAAGGATAGCCTATGAACTGAAGACTAGATTGAATGGAGTGGCATCGGTGGGTGTGTGGATGCTCATGCGATATGCCCATAGGGTGGGGTTAAGCTAAATGTACCAGTCACGACTAGCATCATTGACAGTCTTCTTAATAATTTTGATTATGGTCTTATTGGATGCCTCAGCTTGGTCATTACCTTGCGGGTAATATGGTGTGGAAAAGTGGTGTTGGATGTGGAATTTATCACATAACTCATGGACATCCTGATTTTGAAGGGACGATCATTGTCAATAATGATGGATCGTGGGACACCACTGATATGATGTAATTGAGGATAAACTTGGAGATTTTTTTATCGGTTATGTATGTCAAGGGAATGGCTTCAATATATTTCATGAAATATTTTGTTGTAGTGATAATGAATTTGTGACCATTAGATGAGGTGGGATGAATTTTACCCGAGATCGAGTCCCCATTGGGTGAAGGGCCATGGCGAAGTGATCGACTATAGCTCCTATGCAGGTGTGTGGATGAGGTCACTATGTATTTGGAACTGTCGACATTTCTTCACAAATTGATAGGCATCTTGTTCCATTGTAGGCTAGTAATATCCCAGTTGCATGTTCTTTTTAGCTAGATTCAAACCACTAGAATGGGCTATGCATATACCTTCATGTACTTTGTGTAAGGTATTTTGTGCTTCATTAGTGTCAAGACATCTGAGTAAGGTATTATCTAGGCCATGTCTATATAAGGTATCACCGATTATGGCATAGCGAGCAGCTTTGTGGAGGAAGGCCTTGCATTGGTTACTAGATAGGTCAGGTGGTAATGTCTAAGAATGCAGATACTCATAAATGTTCTGGTACCATAGGAAATTGACACCAACAAGTTCACACACCATCTCAGATTCAGGGACATCGAATGTGGGGACCAACAACTATTCAACTAAGAACTCATACTATGACATATTGTTGGCAATGTCCAAGAGAGATCCAATGTTGGCCATGGTGTCAACTGCTCTATTATGAATCTGTGGGATCTAGAAAAAAGTAATGTCTACAAAATATAGTTTAAAACTATCAACCATTATTTTGTATGGGGTCAAATTCTCATCTTTAGTGTCATAGTCATCGTTGACCTGTCGAATGACCAATTATGAATCACCAAAGACTTGTAGACTTGTAATTTTCCATTTTATAGCCATGCACAATCTTGTAAGTAAGGCCTCATATTCTGCAATGTTGTGTGTACCTTGAGGGGTGATGAATAGTATTCTTGCACCTTATCCATGACTAGTGTATGAGCCATCAAAGTATAATTTCCATGTTGCGCTAGTGTCTAATGCAAATATTGGCTCATCCAGGAAATCACAAATTAAAGGGTGATCAAATTTTGTGGGTGCATCGAAAAGTTGGTCTGTGATAACCTATCCTTTTATTGCTTTTCGTTCCACATATTATATGTCATACTCACTGAGTATCATTACCCACTTAGCCAACTGTCCTGTCAATGTTGCCTTACTGAGTAGGTATTTGAGAGGATCTATCTTAGCCACTAGTTTTGTCTAATGATTTAGCATGTAGTGTCTTAGTTTTTGAGCGACGAAAACCATGACGAGGCAAGCACGTTCAATAGGACTATAGTTGAGTTCATACCCAACCAGTGTGCGACTAATGTAATAGATAGCTCGTTCTTTCTCATCATGATCATTTTGTGCAAGTAATGCCCCCAATGCGAAAGTGGTAGTTGATATGTAAAGGATTAGGGGATTACCATCTATTGGTGGCATCAAAATAGGAGGTTCCAATAGGTACTTTGTAATTTGTTGAAAGGTTGCCTCACACTTGTTTGTCCATATAAAAGGAACTATCTTGCGTAACAAATACTGAAAAGGCTGACATTTTTCGGTAAGCTGTGCAATGAAATGTCTGATGGACTAAAGTTGGCCTTGCAATGTTCTAAGTTGATTGATTCCTATTGGGGAGGCATATCTAATATATCTTTTACTTTTGTCGGGTCCACTTCAATGCCTCTACGAGAAATGATGTATCCTAAGAGCTTTCTCATGTCACGTCGAAGACACATTTCTTAGGATGACTTTATATTCTTCCAGCCTTTAGAAAATTTTGTCCAGGACTCTCAAATAATCGCCACGTGTCAATTTTTTTTCCAAAAGGTCATCAACATGGCCTTCCATCAATGCATGTATGAGATCATGAATATATGGTGGTCATAGCTCTCTGATAGGTTACACCTGCATTTTTAAGCCCAAAGGGCATGACATTCCAATAATATGTACCCCATAGGCAAGTGAATGTTGTCTTATGTTGTTCAAGAGTGATATGGATCTGATTATACCCCGAGAAGCCATCCATGAGGGACAACATCTTGTAGCCTGTCATTAGATCTACAATGATGTATGTATTAGGAAGTGGGAAGTCATCCTTCGGACATGATTTGTTCAAGTCACGAAAATCTATACAGATACAGAGTTTTCCATTTGATTTGTTCAATGGTACAAGGTTTGAGATCCAGTCTCCATAGTTAATAGGTCTTATGAAACCAACATCCAACAATTTCTTGAGTTCAGCTTTGACCAGTAGAGCTATCTAAGGATGCATTTTTCTAAGCTTTTGTTTGATAGGCTTTGTGTTTGGAAGCAACGGTAAATGATGCAGGACTAATGCAGGGTCCAATCTAGGCATATCAACATAAGACCATGCAAAATTGACTTGACAGTCTGTGAAAAAGTCTTTGGTTTTTCTTCTTTTGTCAGGGATGTTGCAAGGAGAACAATCTTAGGATTCTTTGTTGTACTTATATTGACTTCCATTACTTATGTGATCAACATAGAGGATCTCTCTTGATTAATAGGGATAAATTCCAACCCTCTATCCTTGGGTGCCTCATAGAGGTTTTCACCCTTAGATACATCCTTTCTTTTTACATTTTCTTGGTCAGAAGGTGCCTTGTGGTTTTCACTTAAGACTGTTCATTTTTTATTTTATTTTTGTCATTTTTGCGATTAGAAGGTGGGACAGTCTCACCAAAATATGTCGTAGAATCAAGATCTATAGTGAAACCAGTCTTATGGTCCCCAAGTGGTATGCCTTCTCGTAGTCCCATGAACTCAATGATGGCTCCATCATTTTCAAGTGTGTCCAAGGTGGGTGGATCTTGCTAGTCCCAATCGACCAATTATGGGTAAATGAGGGAAATGCCATCATCAGTGTTACTGAAGGATGGGGAAGCAACAAATAGGGTAAAGATGGAGGTATTATCGATGTCCCAAAAGGATTCTATCCATGCTATTTCTTTTGTGGTCTTTGGTGAATCAGGTTCGTGAAAGGAATCAATGTAGATATTAATATCCATGAGGTTGATAAACGATGGACATGGTGTATTAGACTCGTGAAAGACATGGCCGAGCTCATAGTCACTAGTAGTATAAGAATCCCACTCATATTCATTAGATTTGATGTCATTATAATAGATGTTAGTAGGATTTTCTGATGTCTCAATGTCTTTCAAAGCACTCACATCCTTATGTGAAAGCACCTTAGTACTTGAAGCGCTAATTGATTAAGCTAAAATCTCAATTAAGCAATGAAGAAAAAATAAATATGAAAACGTAAATAATGCAACAAAGTTACCCGAAGTCTTCATCAATGCTTCACCTCCATTGCCCTTCTCCATTCTGCTTCTAAGTAATTAATGCCCTTAGATTATAGGTATGCACTAACAAGCTTATGATTACGACAAAGAAAAATATAAAAGTTTTCTCAATAGCACGGCAACCTATATTCTCTAGATATCTCAAAATGATAAATGATAGTGATATTTATAAAGAGGTGAATGCGAAATAGATGGTTGAGATTGGCCGATTTTTAGGTCAATCAATGGTTGAATTTAATCGAGATGAGACGAGATAAGATCGGAAGTGAAAGAGGGAGAGGAAATTAATTGATTTCACAACAAAATCAGTTAGTTTGAAAAGGAAAATGCATAATTAAATAATGAAAACATGATTTAATTACAAAAGGAAAAGTAAAGTTATCTTTTTGATTAAATAGAAATTTAATTCAAAAAGTGAAAGAAAAGATAAGTCATTTAATTAATTCGTGACGGAAGATGCTAAAAGTGAGTAATTAAATAATTGTCATAATTATTTAATTATAGTGAAAAATGTTAATTAATTAAATAAATATAAATTTATTTAATTATAGAAATCAAAGATATTAGTGACACAATTAAATAACAATTTATTTAATTAATCAAGAGTAATGGAGAAATGAATTAAATGAAATTAAATAATTAAGAATTATTATGATGTTAGCAAGCCTAGGACATTTTCAGTGTCTACAATTAGTTTTAGTCAAATTTGTCTATTCACTTAATAACACGTGAAGGAGAGGATTCACTAGGTTCAGACTCTCTTAAAACCCTTTTCTTCCTTAACTCTTTTTTTCTTTATATCATGAATATCTCATTATTAAATGTTGACATGAATATTTTGAAATAATTATGGAACTAAGAAAAGGCAAGCAACTCTAAAAATTTGTAGAAGATTCAAAGCGAAAGATACAAGTGCCTAGGGAGGACTTGAGCGCTTATAGAAGCTAATGTGTGCAAGTGAATTTTCCTAGTCTAAAATGCAAAATGAAACGAAATGCAAGCAAGGAAAAACACAAACAACACCTCAAGATTGGCCTAGTTGAACTTGAACAAAATGAAAGAGAAAAAAGTGATATACCTTGTCCAAGTTGATTGGTTGGTTGACCTTGTTGATTGTTTGATTTGTCTGCTCCTTTCAATGACAAATAGCATGAAACTATATGCAAAACGATGTAGATGAGATGAGGAATGTAATGATGCAAGTGGGTATTTGGGTAGATGCTTGATATAGATGTAAAATGAGCTCAAAAGTTGCAACAATGGTGGACTCTTGAGAGTGCAAGTGTGCTTGAGTGTTGAATGTTCAAAGTTGCATAATGCAAATGAGGGAAACTTTGTCTAATTTTAGGGGAAATTCCAATAAGCAATGAAGGATCAAGATGCAACCACCTTGGACAAGATCAAGGGCTAGGGTGAGTTGAGCACTCACAAGCCCTCACATCTTGACATGTGGTGGGTGATGTGTAAAGAAGAACATGAGGTGGAGGTACTTCCTTGTACCTTGGGTATGGACAAGATCTCCTCATAAAGGAGGTCCTTGTCCCCATGTGAGTGATGAGACTTTTGAGGAATTGAAAAATTCCTCAAAAGACCTTGGAGGAATAAATGTGAATTGGGAAGGGGTTGTCTTCTCCAAAAGGAGAAAGCATTTAATAAAAGTTGACTTGGGGGTATGCCATAAATGGCATAAGGGGTTAAGGTGACCTAATCAAGTAATTAGGTTGTGCAAACAAGGGATTAAGGAAAGTGGGCTATGATGGAGGATGTGACATTAATCCTAATTAAGGGTGTGCATATCCTAAGCAGAGATTAATTAAATTAATCTAGATTAAGGAAGTTTTATGGAGGATGGGACAAGAAGAGAGAAAATAATGAATTTAAAATCATAAAAGAAAATGACCAAATTAAACAAACTAGAGTGTTTATTTAATTTGGAGAGGAAAGGGGATAAAGGTAAAGTGTTTAATTATTTAAATTAAATACCTTGGGAACATTAGGGAAAGGGGGAAATATTAATTAAATAAATCATTTAATTAACATCGATGGGAAAGGTGAGATAAATGAATGAAAGGGACGAATTTGACCTTATGGGAGAGGTCAAATTTGCATTTCTACATTTTTCCCCTCTTCAAAATATTGTTAGAATAATAGTGTTTCGAAGAAAAATAAGATGCAGACGACTCAATAGAAGAATGGACTAGAAAAAGATGCCCCAGCGCAAGAAAGGTGGGTAGGATAGAGGAACGGAGGAAAATGACAGGGTATGCCCCCTCGAGAGGGCAGATGGGGAAGAAAAAGGTGCCCCAAGTGACTTCTCAATATGAAGAAATGAAAGGTATCACGTGATAGAGTGCAAAAAATTGAGAAAAATGGCTTTTGAATGGAGGAAAAAGAACGAACGGGGTGCAAATGGCGACCTACGGAAGAAAGGGGATGAATTAAATTAAAAAGAGGGTTAAATAAAGGGTAAAAATACCCTCAAGTTAAAAAGGTTAAAAATGCGATGGAAAAGGGATATATAATCATTTTAGGAATTACTATTCACCATTTGCACATTTGGAAGTTGAGTGAGCAAGAGAGAGAGGAAGAAGGTGAGGAGGATAGTTGACATGGCTAGTGGGGATGAGGGATTCATGGATGATGAGCTCATCCATTGAGGCGAGATGGTGTGCGAATTCTACTAAGAGCGCGCGGTACCTCGCCAGGTTAGCGTCAAAACCCTTCTTTGTAATTTCAAATATTTGTTTATAAGTTTTTGAATATTTGGGTTTTGGGGTTGTTGGGATTCAGCTAGTCACGAAATGGGTTTCCAACGAATGGACGAAATCACCCATTTGAAGAGCCAAAATCGCCCTTGAAGGGCATGGCTAAGATAGAAGCGAATTCGCCTATGTAGGAGGCAAATTCACCCTGGGGGAGGGGAAAAAACCATGGCACAGGTGAGCCCGCTTGTCTGATGGGCGAATCCACCTGGGAGATGGGCGGCGCCGCTCGCCTAACGGGTGTTTTTTCCTGGGACGGGCGAACTCGCCTGATAGACGATTTCGCTCGGGATGGGCGAACTCGCCCACCCCACAGGTCATTTCGCTCGGGACAAGCGAGGCCGCCCGCCCAACGGGTAGGATCGCCCATGGGTGGGGACGCCCGCCCGGGATGGGCAGGGTCACCCGTTGAATGAGCGAGGCCACCCGCCATATGGGCGAGCACGACCATCACACGGGCTATTTCGCCCAAACAAAGAGGGGAAAAAGCGGATTTTCCCCATGAAGGGCAAATTCATGAGACATAAAAGAGAAAAAGGGGCGAAGTCACTGGGGGCGCGACTTGGTTAGGAGAAAAGGAAGAAAAGATAGGAAAAGGGATGAAATGATAGATAGATGAAAGAAATGATGATAGAAAAAGACAAAATGAAGAATGACTGACAAGGTGTGCGATTTTGATGCAGAGTTTAGATACACTACATACGCGAGAGAGACATTCAGCAGTACTACAGGTTACGATCGCAATGATGGGTGTGGAGGACACACAACCTTAGCATAGGTAGGTCTACTACACATGTTGGGGTACCCCAACATTAGAGCACATCGACCATTGTTGATAGAGAGGTGGAGTTCAGAGACTTCCACGTTTCATCCCCCGACTTGGGAGATGACAGTGACCTTGGAGGATGTGTGGAGGATACTACGGCTGCCCATCAGAGGGCACCTAGTTAACTGGACTTGGAACCAGGGACAAGAGCAGGAGAGGAGTCTACAGGCAGTTTTTGGATGAGTAGATATGTCTATCTAGGAGGTAGACTTAGATTTAGATGGATGTTCAGGATTGGAGGTGCCTCCACTGTCATTGTTCTCGTGTGGTTTGATTAGTGAGATTTTATTTCTAGACCGAAGTGGGAGGTTCTGCAGCCTCAAGGTGATTGAGGTTGTGCGACATATCGTCGAGAGGAGAGAGGGAGAGTTCACATGGGATGCATGCGTATTAGCGCAACTGTAAGATACATGCACGTTGTTTGATATAGGAGAGAACTCACCATGACACACGTGACACTACTACAAAAATGGGCTTAGGAGCACATCGGTGTGGCTAGGCCAGATGTGCTAACAGTGGGAGACCAGGATGAGAGGCTACCAGTAGCATATTGGTATGGGGCAGAGTATGGTTGGCATCTACACTATGGAGATGTGAGGAATCTAGAGGGATGGAAGAGGAGGCTAGACGATCTGCAAGGAGATCAGATCATATGGAGACTGTATCTAATGCGACGATTCAACGGATGGAGAGAGGACAAGAGGAGGCACAAAGGACATTTTTGTGTAGTATGCTACCTGATCGAGAGGGACCGACATATCATAGAGCTCCATCGACCAAACAGGGTGATCAGGCAGTTCAGAGTGACACAAGATACTCCACCAAGGCCATATAGATTCTATCAGATTACTCAGGAGCGGTTGTGGGGTGAGACTATCATAATAGATTTTTCCAGACAGAGGTGGGAGGATGTGTAGCCAAAGCCCTATCTAGGGAGGATAAGAGGAGAGGTAGATGTAGGGTGACTGTGAGGTATGTTGCATGGTGGGCGAAGCATAGTCCTGAACGGATCATGATAGTTTGTCTGATTGAAGGGGAACTTGGCTATGGCTCAGATGATGAGAGGAGATTACGACAACAACGACAAAGGGGTAGGAGAGGAGGCAGACGATAGAGGAGAGATAGGGAGGATGTGGTGATGGAGGGTGTAGGAAAGCAGAACCAGCCTGTGGAGATGGAGATTATACATGTAGAGCCACTTGCGATGGTACCTGGTGGACCACCACCACCTAAGGATCCAACAATACTACTGGTAGGAGCTCGTGCGAGACTTAAAGTCACAGAGCATAGACTCAGGGAGTCAGAGGTAGATAGAGACAAGTTGCAGGTAGAGATAGAGAGCCTGTAGGAGGAGGGACAAAGGGACTATGATGCTCTAGCAGGTGAGGCCAACAAGATGGTGTTGGAGAGGGATACCATGGAGCGAGAGAGGGATGAGGCTTGGAAAGAGAGAGAGGAGATGAGGAGAGAGATGGAGGAGGCTTGGCAGGAGAGGGAGGAGATGAGGAGGGTGATGGAGGAGCTGACGAGAGAGCGGGATGAGCTGAGGAGGGAGTGGGATTAGTTGAGGAGGGAGAAAGATGAGCTCCAGGATAGAACTGACTATGCAGAGGTGGCGATGGGAGACTCAAGGGCAGTTCTAGAGAGGGCAGAGACAACAAAGAGATAGGTACAAACTTTGTAGACTAAGAGAGATGCGGTAGTGGAGGAGATTCCATAGATGCAAGGATAGATAGATTAGATGAGGATGGCACAAGAGGTATGGGAGCATGAGAGGAGACAATTGTCTAGATTACGAGACAAGTACAGAACAAAGCGAGACACGCCCAAGGATCAGGAAGCAGAGAGGGATGAGTACATGAGGGAGTCTAGTTACTACATGGCAACTTATTTTAGAGAGGTCCTAGATCCTACACAACGTATACCTCCCTACGTCCGAGTGGTACCATAGATTCCAGCACCATCGCGATCAGTAAGGACACACACCCGAGGATTTAGTAGCTATCGAGAGACTCCCTCGTGTAGGGGACCAGTGCCAGGCTCCCCACATAGGTTAGATGGAGCCAATACAAGATAGAGAGGACAAGGATGACAAGATCGAGATTTTTACAGGTGTAGGGTGTATAGACATGGGATAGGGATAGAGACCATAGGTTCCACAACACAGATTAGATAGAGATCAGCCTATTCATTGATGTGGTCCCCATTTTTTAGGGGCATTTTGTACCTATATTTTATTATATGATCATGAATTATGGACCTATATTTATTATTATGATGGACATTATTATGGATTTTGTGATATACATTATGTGATGACCCTCATTTACTCCATGCATTTATGATGGAATGGATGTTTATGTGGATGCGTTTATTATGAGATGTGATGAATATATATGCATGTGACTATGATGATTATGATGTGTGTATGCATGTATGATGACTTATGTGATATGCATGACACCTAACATTTTGTGATGCAGGATGTGATGTATGATATGGTAATGGACTAATGATTTACGATGCTGGTGGCGATGAATGTGTATGTTCTTTTAATTTTATGATGTGTACCATGGATGATATTATTGTGGTTTGATTATGAAATGAACATGTAATAAGATACAATGAATGAAAAATGTGATGTATGCGTATAATGCAATGTATATAATGAGATGGCCTAATATGTATTGAAATGAATTTAATTTAAGATGTTTAGAATGACAAATCTATGTCAATCTAAATAACTTAAAATGAATATGGTAATGACAATGCAATGCAAGAAGATGGACTAAAATGTTTAAAATAATAATGTGAAATAATCTATATGGATAATGTAATGAGATGATAATGACATGCATTAAGATGTTTAGAAGAACCAATTAACACCCATATAAACAACTTAAAATGACAATGATAATGAACTCAATATGCTTAGACTAACAAATCTATATTAGTCCAAACAACTTAAGATGATAATGACAATGATAATGCAAAGATAATTAGGTGAATCATGAGTGTAAATAAGGGTGTGTATAATGAGGGTGGACATGGAACTACACCTGTCATGACCGTCTGGATCTTGAGAAGAAAAGGGGATGGAAAGGGAATGTTTGCACAACCAAAATCACTAGTCTTAGGCGAGCTAAAGGGATGGAGGGATAAATGCAATGCAACAGGATGCAATATGAAATGCAGTCCTAATTCTATTTGCCAATTTTAGGAGCACTAATTTTTTCTATAGCACAAGACACACGATGCCAAAGTATAAGGAACCAAGGTAGATATGTATCTAATGCATAAAACAAACATAGCAGACAAGAAGGCTATCCCTACATCCCAAAGTTGTGAGGACTTTGGTCAGGCCAAGCATTGGGATAACCACAAGCACAAAGGATGCCCCAGCGTAACACAAGACCGCAAGGATCTTGGTGGATACTACGCGAGACAACCAAGAAGACAACAAGCAAACAAAAAGATCAAGATATGCCCCTATGTTTACCAGTCAAAGCACACCATGATATGATGGATCATGGCGACCCTAAAGAGGTATGATATGGAGCTCAAATGATAAACAAAATGTCAAAAGCATCAAAAGATCACAATAAATCTCAAACATCCTTTACCACAGGATCAAAAGGGTGGATGGGATTGATGTGGTATGTTAGGAAGGATGCATCCTGTTGAGACCAAAGACGGAAACTCAGCTAAAAGATCGACATGACACGAGATATCTGAAACAGATTGAACCTCATGATACTGATGACCTTTGTTTGGAAGTACTAGCTAGGATAGGGACGTACTTGATGACACAACAAGACAAGAAGACATAAGACAGACACACCCTAAAGACCTAGGGGACACAAGGCCGACACACCCTAAAGACCTAGGGGCTCAGGGGTTGATCAAAGATCAACCTTGCCTACGTGAAAGCGTAGAGGCCTTGTAGTTCAATAAAATACCATGGATAAAAGCGGAAAGAGGACAATGGAGACCATGATGGAGGACATAGAGGGACGAATAAATGCCCTAGGGGTGGATCAAATGATTGACCTTGCCTACGTGAAAGTGCAAGGGCAATGTAGTTTGAAAAAGGACAAAGACAAGATGAGATCTAATGATGATCGACATGATGGATGAGTCTAAATGATGACGCAAGACTGACGATGAGACACGATGTACAAGTGATGAAAAGCTCAGATTAAGGATAAAAAGCTCAAGATTTTGGATAGCCAATATGGATCGTCCAATGCTCAATCACAAAATACCATGCAACAGATGACGGGATGCTGATGGGAGGATAGGATCGATTGGATGATAGGATAGGATCTAAGGATAAGATGGATGGAAGGATAAAGTAACTAGGACATAAGGTAGATAATGATTAAGCCCTCTACAAATGGTGCCTGTTGCTAGGTTTTCACCAAACGTACTTATCCAAGGCACCATGAAGAGTGGTTTTCACCATAGGATGAATTATTTCTCTTTACTATTTTTGGATTTTTCTGATTTTTTTGTATTTTTGACAATTTTTTACTTTTTTTGTATTTTCTCAGGAAATGACAACCTAGCTAGCTTAGGCATAAAACTTCTTCAGATGCATGATATTGATGGGTTTTTCAAGGGTTTCTCCTTTAGAAGTGGCGAGCCTGTATGCGCCGAAATGATACTTAGCTGTGATGACACAAGGACCTAGCCAATTTGCCTCAAATTTTCCCTTTTTGTCTCACTCTTGCTGATTTTGCTGATTCTCTTTAAGGAATAGATCACCAACATTGAATTGACGCGGACAAACCTTTTTATTGTAGCTTATCCTAAGACAATGTTGATAGGATTGCAAATGATTATATGCTTTGATCCATTTTTCATCTAGGAGTTCCAACTGAGCAAGGCATGCAACTCGAGTGTCTTCATCACTTATTAGATTCTTCAGAGATATTCAAAGTGATGGGATCTCAACATCAATCGACAAGATAGCTTTGGCACCATAAACAAGGGAATATGGAGTGGCACCAGTGGGAGTGCGGATGGAAGTGCGGTAGGCCCAAAGGGCGGGATGGATATGGAGATGTCAATCTCGACCCGTGTTGTTAACGACTTTTTTGAGGGTTTTGATTAAGGTCTTATTGGTTGCTTTTGCTTAACCATTACCCTGAGGGTAATATGGGGTGGACCAACAATTTTGGATATGATAGGTCTCGCAAAATAATTTCATAGACTTGTTCTTGAATGACTTTCCATTATCTGTGATGATGGTGGAGGGAATTTCATACCTGCAAAGGATATGGAAGAGAATGAACGTGGAAATCTTAACACCAGTAATTTGGGTGAGTGGAATTAATTCCACCCACTTAGTAAAGTATTCAGTGGCGGTGATGATGAAGGTATGGCCATCGAAGGATGGAGGGTAAATCTTGTTGATCAAATCGAAACCCCATTGGGCGAAGGGCCATGGTGCTATGATGGGTTGTAAATCTTGTGCAGGAGCATGTATCGAATCTAGTAGTTGTTGACAAGGAAGGCATATCTTCACAAACTCATAAGAATCATGCTCCATAGTAGGCAAATAATATCCTGCTCTGAGAATTGTCTTAGCCAAGGCCATGTCGTTGGAATGGGCCCCACAGATACCACTATTTACCTCTACTAATGTAGTGTGAACTTCGGTCTCGTTCAAACACCTAAGAAGGGTTCCATCATACCCACGATGATAAAGAATAACTCCCACTATGGTATAATGGGAGGTGCATTAAATGAAAGATTTACGTTGATTGCACGTAAGATCAGGGGGTAAGATGTTATCATGGAGATAGGTGTAAACGTCGTGATAGAATGGTGACTCAAGACCTACGATGTCACACACCATATCGCTCTCAGGTATATCATAAGCAGGGATTAAAATTTGTTCAACTAGGAATTGGCAGTCTGTGTGATCTTTTGGCATGTTGATCAAGGAACCAATTGTAGCCATTGCATCAACCACCTTATTCTGGATTCTTGAGATTTTCTCAAACTGGATAAAGGTGAAGTACTTCTTGAAATCATCCACCATGCACCTATAAGGTAACAACTTGTCATCTTTAGTTTGAAACTCATCATTTACCTATTTAATGACCAATTGAGAATCGCCAAAGACTCGCAAGTGAGTGATGTTCCATTGGGTGGCGATCCTAAGACCTCTGATGAGAGATTTGTATTCTATTATGTTGTTTGTGCATGGGAAGGCTAACCTGAATGATTTTGGGATGTAATCATCTTATGGGGTGACAAATAAGACACCAGCCCCAGATCCATTATGTGTGTATGATCCATCAAATTAAAGCGTCCAAGTAGCTATCTCTGTGACTGTAAGGACCTCTTCATTAGGAAACTTTGTGACCAAAGGATAAACATTCACCGAAGGAGCATCTACCAATTGATTTGCTATTACTTGCCCTTTAATGGATTTTTCAGTCCACATATTCTATATCAAATTCGCTCAGTAGCATGATCCACTTAGCCATGCAACCAGTTAAAGATGTTCTAGACAACAAATATTTGAGTGTATCAACTTTTGATATCAACTTCACAAGATGATTGAGCATATAGTGGCAGAGCTTTTGTGAACAGAAGACCACAACTAAGCAAGATTTTTCCATTAGAGAATAATTAAGTTCATATCCCACTAATGTTCGAATGATATAGTAGATAGCACATTCTTTTGAAGACTCATCATGTTGGGCTAATAATACCCCCAGTGCAACCGAAGTAGCTAAAATGTACAACAAGAGCAGTTTGCCTGGAATTGGAGGCATGACGATGGGTGAATGAGCCAGGTACTCTTTGATCTTGTCGAAACCTAGATGACACTTTGAATCCCACTTGAAGGTGGTATCTTTTCACAACAGATGCAAGAACGATTGGCACTTGTCAACTAATTGAGCTATAAACCGCCTGATGGACTATAACTTACCTTGAAGTCTCCTTATTGTTTAAGATTGTGTGGCGGGGGAATTTCCATGATTGATTTAACTTTAGATGGATCTACATCTATGCCCCTTCTGGAGATAATGAAACCTAGTAGCTTTCCTGATGTGACCCCAAAGACACACTTCTTCGGATTCAGACGCAGTTTGTAATGCTCTAACTGTTCAAAGATCTTTTTTAGGACTATAGGATGTTCTTCTCTTGTTTTGGATTTCTCTAACAAATCATCAACATAATCTTCCACTATGATGTGAATGAGATCATGGAAGATGACAGTCATAGCACGCTAGTATGTTGCCCCTACATTCTTGAGGCCAAACGACATGACATTGTAACAAAATGTGTTCCAAGGAGTGGTGAAGGTCATCTTATGTTAATCTTCAGTTGCAATTTTGATGTGATTATAGCTAGAGAAACCATCCATGAGGGATAGCATCTCATGTCCAGTGGTTAAATCAACCAACATGTCAATGTTTGGCAGGGGAAAATCGTCCCTAGGACAGGCTTTATTAAGATCCCAGAAATCTTTGCAAATCCTGATACTTCCATTCGACTTGGCAACTAGCACTATGTTGGATATCCAGTCTGAGTAGTCAATGGGCCTTATGAATCCAGCCTCTAACAGTTTCTCCAAATCCTTCTTAACTAACAAAGCTACTTGCAGATGCATTTTTCTCAACTTTTGCTTAACAGGTTTAGCATCTGGGTGGACATCCAAATGGTGAACGACTAGAGCAGGATCCAAACCTGGCATATCTGAATAAGCCCATGCAAAATTGATGATGCCATCTTTGAGAAGTTGGATGATGGTGGAGTGTTCTTCTTTCGATAAGGATTTGGCTTAAGGATTTGGCTACATAAGTGATTTTTGGATTTTCTTGTGTTCCCAAATTGACTTCCTATGTTTCTTCAATGAGAATAGAAGATCGTTCAAACAATTGAGTTCCCATAAGGGGAAGATGAACATCCCCATCTTCCAGTGCCTCGTCGAGGTTTTCACTGTCAGATACACCCTTTATTTTTACTTTCTCTGAGTCAAGAAGTGCCTCAAAGAGGTTTTCACTAGATGACCCGTTTTGATTTTGTTTCTTTTTATTTTTGCGGTTAGGGCGTTCATCCTCCCCCAATCCCATAAGATTTACATAAGTATCCACTAAGGGAAAGGTGTCAAAAAGTGTGCTACTATGTAGGTCCCAATCAATGAGGTTAGGATGATGAAGGGAAAGCTCAATTGTGCAGATGGATAGGCAATCAAACATTGAAGAGAGATCCACGTCACCGTACGCAAGTATGATGGACTCTTCTTCAAGTATGTCTTCAAGGATACTATTGTCCACACTAACATTGTTAGAAGCACTACTTGATTCCACATGACCCTTTTATTTTGTGTCATAGCCTAGGCCTATTCTTCTAGGTCACACAGATGGTTCTATAGGTTGGCATCGTCCTTGTTCGTCTATACAAAGACCAACCCCCCTGATAGTTACACTTTTCAGCCAACTTTGACGTGTGACGATAAGTCTCCTAGAAATATTCTACGAGGGGAGTTGATGGTTCAAGCTCTTTGCGGTCAACCCATTGGTTGATGTCATCTTCCGTCCGGTCTTCAAGTGTACCCAAATACCTGAATGTTATCCAACCCATGTTCTTGGAAGTGAGTGTGAGTGTCTTTTCTTCTTCTTTGGACAATGATTGAGATGGATGCCCATACGAACAGGGAGAGGGTGGCATTGTGGAAACATTGAGTGCAGTTTGCATTTCATATTCTCCATAGTCCTTATCAATGATCTTGACCTTGGTGATGGTGGAATTAGAAGTGGTGGATGTGGTGTTGGTTGACGGGTTATGGGATGGATTGGATAATGAGGCCTGAGGTGCCCCCACTTCAACTCCAGGACAATAATGAGAGTGGGGGAAGGAAGCTTCCAAAGTGCGATAATACTCGAATGGTTGCTGATCGGCTTGTATGGTTACTTCCATTCCTTGGAAAGGAAACTTCAGACAATGATGATAAGTGGATGGAACGGCTTGCATGAAATGAATTCATGGGCGACCGAGAAGGATGTTGTATGGAAGGTCAAGGTCAAGAACATGACATGTGGTGTACTGCACAATAGGGCCAACTTGAATGGGAAGACAAATGGTGCCTTCAGAATCCCTCTCAACATTATCATATGTGTGTATGGTATGGTAATAACATAGTTATTCAAGTCAGTTGGGGTGTATCCAACCTGTTTTATGAACTTTAATGTACATAGGTTGAGGGCTAAGCCATTATCTACCAAGACCCTTTTTACCTTATGCTGAGCTACGAGGACTTTAATATGAAGAGGGCGATTATGATTGGGGTTGATGGTAGACATGTCATTTTGGCTAAAACCCAACTAATAAGTCAACGACAAGTGTCCCACTGAGCCTTGGAATTGAGTGGGGTCTATGCCATTTGGTACATGGGTATCCTGTAAGGCCTTGGTGAGGATTTATTGATGTATAGGAGAAGACTTAAGCAAATCCAAAATGGATATTTGAGCGGGTGTCTTTCCTAGGTGATCAAGAATATTATACTACGAAATTACATGAGCAGATTGGGTTGATGTGGAAGGACCAGGGACTGAGATACGAGTGCGGCGAGTTGTAACAACACACTGAGAATCTTTGCCCTTGACATGAATCATGGAGATGTGAGGCTCTACTTGGCTAATGCACATAACTAAGTCATTATATATATAAGGTACATTTTTGTAACTGATGTTGTTGGTGCTGTTATTTTGACTATTGTTATTACTTGACCCAGGATTGGCATTAAACATACTGGCTCCTTGGTTATGGTTAGGGAAGGTGTTCTGGTATATCTATAGTTGAGTATTGGATGAAGATGCTTGGTTGGTATCCACTTGTATATCTCCATGATCTATAAGATCTTGGACATATTTTTTTGAGCCCTTGACACTTGTTGAGGGAATGACCTTTGATCTTATGGAACTCACAATACTCATTTTCTTTGTACCAGGCTGGCTTTGGCTTGGTCACGGGATAAATAATTGGATAATTTGCTTGCAAAAGCCTATTGAACATGACACTTAAGGGCTCTCCCAAAGCAGTGAAAGAGTGTTTATTATTGCCCTGATTGTTTTGATTGGACTATTGGGGAGGACGTAGTGTGGCTTGTGGCATGGATATGGGATTTGGCATTGGTTGCGGTGGAGGAGTGTATTGAGGCCTTTGTGAGGCATTTTCTACTTGAACATGCTTGGTATCTGAGACACCATCATTAACTACATTTTTGTTTTTGTTCCATTAGTGGGACTTATCTCCAGATGACTTCTCTTTATCTGGATTATATATTTTAATTTGTCCCTTGGTGATGAGAGCTCTCTCAATGATAGGACTCTTTTCTATGAATTCTGTGAAGGTTGTGACACAATGCAGATGGAGATTATGTCTCATGTCTAGATGAGCATTGGCCACAAATAGAGTCACCATGTCTTTCTCACTGAGCGGAGATTTCATTCGAATTTCCAATGCACGCCACCTTTGCAGGTAGTTAGCAAAGGTTTCACTATCACATTGTTTTTCTTTTAGAAGATCTAATGTATCAATATCTTTCTCCAAATTGAAGGAGAATTGCATGACAATTTTTTTTGAAAGATTCGTGAAAGAAGAGATGGATCCCTTTGGAAGACCCATGAACTAGTCAAGAGCTACCCCCGTTAAATTCCTAGGGAATAACTGCAGGAGATAGTTGTCATTATGGAGGACTTCTTGGTAGTGTGAATAGAACTCTTGGAGATGGTTCTTAGGATCCTTCGTTCCTTTGTATTTGTCAAATTTTAGCATTTTGAAATGCTTAGGAAAAGGAATGAGTGAAATTGAGGGATCAAATGGATAGGGACAAATCTCTTCGAACTTGAAAGACTTTTTGGAGGTCCCTGTTTGTAAGCATTTCAATGCGGCTTTTACCTCCTCCAACTCCTTATTGAAAGGTGTCGATGATGATGGATTTGATAGATTGGATTGATTGTAGGTAGCATATTGTTGATAAGATGTGGATGGAGCAGATGTAGTTTGATCATATGATGGGGGTGGAGGCGTATATGATGGTGTCAATTGATATTGATTGGCATAGGTAGATTGTGATGGCAGATTGGTGTAGAGTTGATAGTAGGATGGCGGATTTTGGTGATAACAAGAAGGACCCCCTTAATGGTATGATGGAGGTGCTTGATAGTATGATGTGGAAGCACATTATTAGTATGATGGTTGTTGGTACAGTGGTTGTTGTTGCGAGGCATAGTGGATTGGATTGATAGTTATAGATGGTGTATTATTGGGATGCGTACGAAGGTTGTTGTGGATTAGGTTGTTGATAGGAAATGATTAGGGTGTGGTTGTAAAGGGGTAGTGTAAGAGTTGTTGTTGTGGTTGTTGCAGATTATAATAGGTGTAACCCAAGTTGGTGTTGGATGTAGCAGGTTTAACATAAAATGTGCTTCATGGATGGTATAAATGTTGAGCCATGTTGCTAGGAATCGAATGATGGGATTGTTGAGGTTGCGTTTGGACTTGTGATTGTTGAAGGGGTTGATGATACAGAGGCCAAGTGGGGAATTGAGGCTGTTGAGTGATTTTTGGTTGTGGGAAGGATGGATTTTGCTGAGATATTTGTTGAATGGAAGGACCTTGAGGCTGGTGAGGGGGGTGTGATGGGTTACCCTACTGTTGATGCGAGGGTGGCTATTGCGGTTGTGAAGGAATGGGGATATTTTATTGCGGAGTTTGTTGTTGGATTGTTTGAGATTGAATTATAATATGTTGGGGAGTTTGTTGTGGTGTTTGTCGAGGGTTACCTTGCAATAGCTGAGAAGGTGGCACGTTGCTTTGAGGAGGTTGTTGAGGAATAAACAGAGGTGGCGGTAGATTAGAAGCAAGTGTTGATCTTGGAAGCGATGGTAATACAACAAAAGGATTGCCCCAAGCATTGACGAGAGGTTGACCGGATTGAGTAGGTGGAAAAGGTGGTGCAGATGATGTTGGGGTCTGACCTTGAGGAACATTTGAAGATGGTGGTGGAGGAAGATTTTGTGGCATATCGTATGCAAGGGGATCATTTGAATTAGGTGATGCTCCTGCTATTGTGATTGGAACCCGAGGGGGATGTGTGACCTGATAGAGTACGACATTACTGAACCCAGGTTGGTACCAATTTTCGAATAGGGAACCCTCGAGAATGTAAGTATTCCCTAGAAGATTTTGTGAGTTATGGGGATCTTGAGGCGCAAGAGGCACAAGAGGTGATGTATTGACGAATTTTGATAGCTCGAATCTCGATGGTGGTTTGATGCCCTTCAAGAGCAAGGTAGCAAGGATTTTATCTCCATGCTCATTAAGAAGATGATTTGTCATTTGGAGATTGACAGGATTATTAAGATACTCATCAACTGTGACCTTAGGCTGATTGACCATGCTTTCATCAACAAGAGGCGATGTGGTTTGGACCTCGGTGTTGGATTGTGATGAGCCTTCAATATTAGGATCTTGAGGAATGATGGGATGAGCACCTTTAGCTTCTTTGCTTGCGATCGAGTAACAGGCATGAAAGTGCAAAACAGGCCTAAGTGATGAATGAAGGATTGGTTGGATAGGATGAGGGATTGATTGATTAGTTTGGATGATGGATAAAGGATGCAATTATATTGGATTAATTGAGAGGATGGTGTAATTGATTGGATTAGATGATCGGTTGGATTAGACTGGTGAAACTAATTCTAAACTAAGTTCAAAAGCTTTGATTAGATGACGTAAGGTGCTGACTGATCGGATAAAAGTGCAAGATGGATGATTATGACACCAAATCTACCTCGAGATGGAAGTAGATTGATTGGGTCGAAGATGATTTACTGACTCAGGACATATTCAATCCTAAGCAAGTACAGATGATGGTGATCGAGATTAGACACCTAAGCCAACTTGGAAGAAACCTCTAAAATGAAGTTTAGGGGATTCATATTGATGAAACAATGATGGATATGGGATCTAAGGGTGCTCTAAGATGGTCCTAGATGATTTGATTGATGAAACGATGATCTTTGGAAAATGCAGATGGACGCAAATGATGATTATGGGAAGACAAATGGTGATAAAAAAAGTTTGATCGTGATAAATGATTCGGAAAACAACAAGCTTTCAGTGGCCAAAAGGATTCATGTTTTGGAATTTGTATGGGAAGCAAGGTCACCTCTGTAGGTCACAACTTCACCTCTGAGGGTTGTAAGTTCAACTATCTAAATTGAGCAAATTCGCCTTTGTAGTTTACAATCTCGCCCGTTTAGGCTAGCAAATTTTCCTGTATGGGAAAGTAAGTTCGCCCAAGACTTGACAGACACCGAAAATAGGTAAAGTTGCTTAGCAAGTTCACTCGAGAAACTGTCAAAATTGCCCAACAAGATGACAGGTTCACCCAAGAAGCTAACAAGTTCACCTAAGAAGGTGACAAGTTCACCCAAGAAGATGATAGATTCACCTAAACAACTAACAAGTTTGCTTAAAACCTTGAAATCACTAAAGAAGAAACATATTTGACTTTCAAGATCGCTTAATGGGATGACAACCTTGACTAAACAGACTCAAACGAGAACTTAGATGGAAAATGAGATCGCTTGACAAACAAACGGACTTGGCTAAACGGACTCAAACAAAGACTCAAAGGAAAAATGAGATAATGAACGGACTAACAGACACCTGAAAGAACCTGAATGGGGACTCAAACGAAGAACATGATAAACAAACGAACTAATGGAGTCACCTAAATGAATCTGAATGAAAAATGGGATAACGAATGGGGAAACAGATTCGCCTAAACAAACCTGAACGAGGACTCGAAACAAAGAACAAAATAAATGAACAAACAAACGAACACCTAAATGAACCTGAACAAGGACTCAAAATGGAGAACATAATAACGAAGGGAGAAACAGACACCTAAACGGTTCTAAATGGGGACTCGAAATGGAGAATGGGAGGTAGGGTCGCCCCTATGAAGAGAAAATTTGCCTAATAAGGAAGCAAAATTACCCAATAGATGAGCAAAATTGTCCGACAAGTGAGCAAAATCACCCAACAAGTGAGCAAATTTTCCTAACAAGGGAGCAACTTCACCTGTTCTTGGGAACGGGCGAATTTGACAAGTGATGGACTCGCTTAAGGGATGGAGAAACTCACCTGTTCTGAGGAATGGGCGAAAACGGGGTCGCCTAAGAAAGTGACCCATAGGAAAATTTGCCTCTAACAAAGGCAAACTCGCCTAAATGGATGACCTAGATTGGATTGAGATGCAAAATCGCCCTTTTGGAGGGAAAAATCACTTGTTTACAGTGCAAATTTGCCTCTGTAAGGGGCAAATTCACCTCTGAAGGCAAGGGTTGACTGTGGCAAAGGAAAATATGCATGATAAACAACAGAAAAAAGGCTGGACTGACTCAACTAAAAGTAAAAGCACTAGTATCACACAAAGAAGATACTCTAGGCAACACGATCCTAAAATTAGTGATACGAGTTTGTAAACTTAATGTAGGCCCACCACCTTGAGTGAACAACCCAAGGTTTTAATACTCTATGATACTAGAGTGGTTCTCTGGAGCACCCTTTCTTGTGAAGGCGGATAGCTAGCGTTCCAATGGCATAGGGTTGTCAAAAGATGCCACAGGCTCACCTTGACACTTTCACTCGAGGACTATCGTAGTCCACCATGAGGATTCCTATCTCAACCCAAGGGAGTACGTGGTGAGTAACTTTGGGGTATGGTCTGCATCCCCTGCACTACACCAAGTTGCGACTAAAACACGAGTCTCTATCTAGGCTAAACAAGGCTATCTAGGGCATCCTCGATATACACAAGGTATGTGAGGCACAACCGTGAACACTAGCCCATTACAAGCATGAGTCGGGAGCCCCAACGAGATACTGGAAACTCAAACCAACTCTTCATGTCTTGTCTAGGTATCACCCTAGCTTTGATGCTTTGTCAAACACGACGTGACTAGATTGGGGTACAACTTTAGCTCTCCCCCTTTATATACCCCGTTGGTAACATGTGGTTGGAATCGTTCCCTGGGTGATGAAATCCCAAGCAGGTCTCGCTAAAGGAAGAAGATACTAGACGCTTTGACTGGTCCCCAGGTTCGCACGTAACGCAAGGGGAGAGCTTAAATGCACTAGCACCTCCTAGGTAGACTCAACTGGACTAGAGCAAGCTGTGATTTCTCGTCACCCAGGATCGCCTAAAGGCGCAAGGGGAGTGGATACGTCAACAACCCACTCACAAACATGACAAACAAGTGTATATTGACCCTTTAATTAAAGCTACGTGTGCTTAGCTAGTATGGAAAAATGATAGACAAACTAACTAAAAGGTCTTGGACCAATCGTTCTGCAGAAAACAAATTAGTAGTTTCGAACCACCGGTCTTGGACGAACGAGAAACGACTGCACAAAACATTAGTGAAAATGAGGAGCACTCGCAAACAAATGAGTTAGTGGGTCAGTATGTAAAACCAAAACCAAAACAATGCTAAAAATGAGAGATCAAAGTTTCAGATTCACCTTTGTGTGAGGCAAATTTGCCTGTCTAAGTGAGCAAGTTTTCCCCTGTAAGTGGCAAATTCGCTTGTCACTGGAGGTCAAAGCAAGTTTTCCCCTAAAGGGAGCAAATTCGCCCCTATAATGTGCAAGTTCACCCCTCTAGAAAGGAAAATTCACCCCTATTGGAAAATTCACCAGTCTGGAAAGGCAAAATCGCCCCTGTAAGGAGCAAGTTTGCCTGTTAGAGTAGTTTCGCCTCTGTAACTGAAGTCTAAACCTGCAAAAATCAAACAACAAAAAATTTAAAAGGATAGACCCGTGACGTGGGTCCCACCGAGCATGCTAGAAATGTGTGTAGGTAAATTTTCCTAGTTTAAAATGCAAAACAAAATGAAATGCAAGCAAGAAAAAACACAAACAACACCTCAAGATTGCCCTAGTTGAACTTGAACAAAATGAAAGAGAAAAAAGTGATATACCTTGTCCAAGTTGATTGGTTGGTTGGCCCTGTTGATTGTTTGATTTATGTGCTCCTTTGAATGGAAAATAACATGGAACTATATGCAAAATGATGTAGATGAGATGAGGAATGCAATGATGCAAGTGGGTATTTGGGTAGATGCTTGATATGGATGCAAAATGAGTTCAAAAGTTGCAGCAATGGTGGATGCTTGAGAGTGCAAGTGTGCTTGAGTGCTTGCATGTTCAAAGTTGCATAATGCAAATGAGGGCAAATTCCTCTAATTTTAGGGGAAAGGCCACTAAACAATGAAGGGTCAAGATGCAACCACCTTGGACAAGATCAAGGGCTAGGGTGAGTTGATAACTCACAAGCCCTCACATCTTGACATGTGGCGGGGTGATGTGTAAAGAAGGACATGAGGTGGAGCTACTTCCTTGTACCTTGGGTATGGACAAGATCTCCTCATAAAGGAGGTCCTTGTCCCCATGTGAGTGATGAGACTTTTGAGGAAATTCCTCAAAAGACCTTGGAGGAATAAATGCGAATTAAAAAAATTCACATTGGGAAGGGGTTGCCTTCTCCAAAAGGAGAAAGAATTTAATAAAAGTTGACTTGGGGGTATGCTATAAATGACATAAGGGGTTAAGGTGACCTAATCACGTAATTAGGTTGTGCAAATAAGGGATTAAGGTGGCTAATGGAGGATGTGGCATTAATCCTGATTAAGGGTGTGCATATCCTAAGAAGGGTTATGGAGGATGGGACAAGGAGAGAGAAAATAATGAATTTAAATATTGATTTAAATTCATAAAGGCAAATGACCAAATTAAACAAATTAGAGTATTTATTTAATTTGGAGAGGAAAGGGGATAAAGGTAAAGTATTTAATTATTTAAATTAAATACCTTAGGAACATTAGGGAAAGGGAGAAATATTAATTAAATAAATCATTTAATTAACATCGTTGGGAAAGGTGAGATAAATGAATGAAAGGGACGAATTTGACATTATGGGAGCTGTCAAATTTGGATGTCTACAACTAACTTCACAAAATCAACTCAAACTTTATAAGGATGATCCTCCATCCATTCTAAGCCCATTTTTTACATCTATTTTCTAATCAAATATATTTTTAGCCCCTTTATTCTCTATGTTTTTCTATAGCTTTGATCTTTAAGTTATTTGTAATCGTAGCTCTATATTTTCTATATTAGATTTAGATTAGATGTATTATTTTATATCACTAACTAATATGATAAATATTTTTCTATTATACAAAAAATTGGCCATATTAAGAAAGGTTTAGGTGTAAAGGAACAAGGTTTACTAGAATCTATTGAGCCATCACGAATTAGTACTATTAGTTTGGGTTATTCTCCTATTATGAATAAAACAATGTTTCAGTTAGCTTGTGTATTTAATTATGACATGGATTTATGATTGACATATTTTGAATTGGTTTATATAAACTTGTCAAATAGAGGATTTTCCTAAATTTCATCATGATAGAGGTTTTCCACAATAAAGAATAAATTTTTAACCTTCCTAAGTGTGTCTTAATAGTTAAGAACTAATTTTGTGTGTCTAATATACTAAATTGAATTAAAATAAAAAACATAAACCATAATGAGAACTATTGTGGGACACAAATAGTGAAGGCCAATACCCCAATTGAGGTCCACACTCCTCATTCTATTTGTGCTTAAATAATAAAGGCTCAAACCCTAAACAATATAATAATAATGAAACATAAATAAAGGGCGGATGCCAATTTTAATTAGATCTAGAATGTGATATGCAATTAGAAAAAATATATATGAAAATCCTAAAGAAAAAAAGATAAACCCTACGTTGTGTAAGAAAGTTAGGTTCACCAATAAATGCAAGGGAAACTACACACTCTTACATTAAATATTTAGGCTAATAAAAAAAATAAAGTACTTAGATAAATAATTAACTTATACATACAAGTTGGGTTGTAAATAATAAATGCTAAATTAAATGAATTTAAATGTGACACTTAGTTGGATTATAGAGATAGGAAAATGATGATGAAGAGGTAGGGAATGTACTTGCTATAAATGTTGGATTTTTATGATTAATTAGACATGTGTCTCAAAATCTGTAAAATTGAGATTTGCTCTAGTTTAGATCAACACTTGTGGATTTAATCTTTGTGTTTGTGGAATTGATTGACACATGGACCTAGATTTGTACCTACAGAAATGAATTGATAGAAAACGAATTATTAGACATAAGGGCATGAAGATCTTTGATTGCCAGTATGGTAAAAGTAGGGTTTTCTATAGTTGGCATTATTTGATTCCCTCCATTTTCTAGTAGTTGTAGTCAAGCCCCCCATCCTAATTAAGCAATTTAATTCCTTCTTTATGATACAGTAAGACAAGAGCCCTAACCTTTGTTCACCTTGATTTTCTAATATTTGAATCTTGGTAAAGATGAGTGGTGTTTAAAAATATCTTAAGTTAATCTACTGAATTATGACGTAGTCATGTTCTCTTTAGTCAAACTCCTAATTAGATTGATTCAACAACTTTGAAATTAGGATTGAGGACAACAAACAAATATGCAATGATGTCCTCGAAGATGCAACAAGTAGACAATGTTGAATAAATTCTCCTTTAATCTTCTTTGATCTAGATATTCTTTTCACATTTTAACATGATTTAAAATAAGCCAATGAATATCCCTAAATACATTATCGTAACACACAAATAAAAAATCAATAAGATTTAATATAAAATTGAATTTAAAAACTCAAAATTTAAATGCATGACATAAAAAGAGTGTAGATGAAATCTTTACCCATAAATTTAATCTAAGACAATGAATAAAGAATCTAAGATTAAGATTAAGGCAAATAATAAAATTAAAATATAATAATATTATAAACTGAATTCATTGCTACGTGTAAACTAGGCATTGCATTATGAAAACTCTTAACGAATCGGGCCCAAAACAAATGGTAAAAACTTGGAGTTGCGATTGGGGGTATTGCGGAAAGAGAGGAAGAGGACAATATAAAAATAAGTCGAGCGCAAGGAGGCGTGACTCGGTTGCTTTGCCTCGAAGAATTCGATTTCCATATTCCAAGCGAATGTGGTGGTAAAAGGGAAGAGGCCAGAGGCTAAACTGACTAATGGAGGGTGCAGATAGAAATAAAAACATGAATGGAAATAGGAGCGATTCACAGGACCTTGCAGACGACGCTGATTATGCAGCTTCACAGCGGCAGGTCAATGTATTCCTATTTAAATTTTTCTTTGCAGCTTCATTTTCCATTCGTTTTACAATTGAAGCTGTGAGAGTACCTCCTCCTCACTTCATTGCATATATATTTTTTAATTTCTAAACTCTTGGCCACACCTTTTTCTTTCGAATAAAACCCGGGGGAACTGCTGTCAGACAAACAAAAAGGTTATTATATAAGACCTCATTATCAATTTCTTTTTCCGGCCAAAGTTTAACAATGGGTTGATGCTTGAATCTATTTTCTTGGGCAGTTTTCTCACATCTCACTGATAATCAGCACCTTTATTTATTAAACACGCTTCTGGAATTCAATGTTTTTGTGCTTTTGTATATACGATTCGGAACACACTTTTGTGATCGATCCATCATCGGGATGGAATTAACCTTGTTCAGGTAAGGAACACAATTCTGTTGAAGTGTTGTTCTAAAGTTGTGGACTACGTGTTTTATGATCAAGAAGACAATGGCTTGATCTGTTCCAGGTAGACAATGTGGTGCAGAAACCTCTAATACAATTAAGGAACTTGATTCCAAGGTGGGGGACCTCAACTATGTCATTCACTCTCCTACGTCTCCTACAATTGATTTATCCTGTAGTGATAGAAGTCCTGCAATTTGAGCAAACCCCAACAATGGCCAAAAGCCAAACAAGAAAGAAGCCTCGACCTTCCATTTTGGTGTCACAAAGCCCTTAGGCCCTCGGCAAACCTGAGCCAAGCGGGTAGCACCAAGTGTTCAAACATTTACAACAAGAAGTAACGATATTAACCCACATTAAAATGCTCAAATAGAAAGAAAGACTGTAAGATGCTCACATTTAAAGTCTCCCAAGGATTTGGACCAATCAAAATGAGTTCTTCTTAAACCACCTACTTCAAGCAATCACAAAAACATCACACCATTAAAATAAAAAATAACAATGGGAGCTCATTTCTTTTAAGGGCTATAGCACAAAGAGAATGCTCAAACAACTCTTCTAACTCCATTATAACATAAAATGAGAACATGTACAAGAACAGATCATTTCTCACAAGGGGTATTGATTTTGCCTCAATCTGAAGCTCCCAAAATTATGTGAAACTTCAGTTCTTCAAATTTGCTTGCAAAACCAAGCACTCACAAGCTCTTCCCTAAAACTTCTTCCAAAGCTGGCGTGAAAAACCACCAATAAAATCCAAAAACTAAACATATATAAGGGTGCTGCCATGTTAAGTTGTTAACCCATCCCAAGCAATAATGTGGTGCGACATGGTACCCACCAAGGCCTAGAAATCTAGTTACTACCCTCGTCTATTCCCAAGATCATGATCTTACATGAGTGAGGATTTTCTCACACATGTATGAAGTATGAACCCTCTTTCCCACAACTGGGAGTGAAGATGGTCAAATCCGTCACCTGAATTGGGGGGAAGGCTTGTAAGAGAAAGGCCTCTTACACCTTTCCATTCTGGCAGAATGCCTTTCCACAGCTTCTCCCAAGGACTCTTAAACTTGTAGAAGTCACTCCTTGCAACATCAAATACATCCATAGAAAATCATAGCCAAAGGATTGTATCTCCAGTTCAGATAGGTACATGATGAAATTGCATCTAAATCTATCTTTGTCATTATTCAATTTCCACATTACATTGCATCACTAGTTATGTAATTAATTTATCATCTAGCATTATTATATTGTCTATGTTTTCATAGCACTACAATGATTGTAGACCAAATTCATTGCCATCATATCTATCTAATTAACATACCTATCCATTTCAACAATTTAACTGTTGTCATTTTTCACCAAATTAACTAATTGTAAGTGAGCAGACATTAAGCAGTTCCAATAATCAAGCAAACTAAGACACAGTCTATGCATTGCATCATTGACCTTAATCTAACGTTATAATTCAATTCTTTAATCACCCAAACTTTTAGTCTAGATACTCACCTGCAAGCACACATTGTCATTTAGGTCTAAAGCCAAATTATTTGCATCACAAAATGATCAAACATTGCAATACAAGGAATTTGTCAAACAAAGTGATGCAATAACTGTAGGTCTCAAAGTAGCATATTTTCAATCTAATCATGTTAAGTTTTTGATTAGGAGTTAAACAGGTTTTGATGGGGCACCGAAACCCATTACAAACCGGTTTTGAAGGGATCCGTAACCCTATCTAATCATGTTAAGTTATTCCCCATTTTCAAACCAAATTATTTCATGACACAACTATTCTATTGCCACAATAGGCAGCATCAATCAATTTGATCACAATGACATGTCTACAAGTTTTCTATCTATGATTCATGCAAGGTTTCACCAAGACAACATGCAAATCACAAGTGTGTCATTTAATCTCTACCTTGACATTACATGACTAAATTTTTTTTTGTTTAGACAAGCAATTGATGCAAAACATTTCAAGCACCTCACATGTATACACGTGGAATTGACATGATGAGTCACTGAATTGAAATTTCATACATTCATAAAATGGAACAAACATCATCAGTATACCCATGCAAGTTCTATGTGTGACCTACTGCTAATTTAGTGAAGATCAAGCATGCAAGTATTCATGGACATAATTAACACCACAAGGTTATGAAAATCATTACCCTAAAAGTAAGCCAACTTGAGAGTCACAACAGATACTATTTTCCAGATAAATTGTAGCTAAGCAAAAATAATAGGTAGCAAGAAGGTGACAGGGGTTGTGAGAGGGATGGGCCTTACAGGATTAGTACAGAAAATTTGAGAAATTCAGGCCAGTTTCAATTGTTATTCATTCCAGATCAAATATGAGAATTGAGTAGCAATGCCTATTCCCAATCAAATATGAGAATCCACTAGCATGGATGTTATTGCAGGCTTAACACAGATAGGATGAACAAAATCTATTATTTTAGTGGTTGGTTATTGACTGTTTCATTTTTATGTGTGTCACAAGCAGTTAGAAAGCTTCTGCAAGCGTTGACAATACTAGAATCCAATATTTATGAGTAATATTTAGGATTTGGTTTAAATGCATTGTTATGAATGCCTTAATCTCATGTACTGGTTGAAATAGTGATTGATAAAAACCGTCTAGAAGGGTACTTGAGGAATTATTTTGCAGATCTCCGATATCATGGGCAAAACAGTTACATCTAGTGGAGAGTGAGTACAATATGACATATCATACAGCTATTGCAATGCCATCACAACTTTGAAGGCTTCTGTGGTTAAGATCCTCTGTGTTTGAGTAAATTGGTCCATCGAAAACACCCAAGCGACAGCTTTCTGTGGATAGATGTGATGATTTCTCAATAGGACTAGTAGCAAATACGAAGCACCAGGATTGGGTTTTCTTTATGTTGCAGACTTATATGCAAAAGCCTTGATATCCCGGGCTCTGCAAGATATTTTGTCCTGAGTGGGGAAGATTCCCGACAGCCTTAACACCATGAAATTGAGTATAGAACATCTCTTATGTATTGCATTTGAAGAAAGTAGTTGGTCAAAGTGTCAAAGATTCAAATGCCTTGCCACCTCTAAATGATGAAGGCCATATTACCGTGTTTTCAGAATGTAGTATGAGTATTATTTTGCATCTGGCTTATACTTGAATCCCAAAGCATGGTTGAGTTGAATTTTCCATGAGCGAGAGACCTTGGTGTTGTAGATGGAATAATAATCGTTGATTCTATTGTCTGTGTAAGTTTACTTGATTAAATTCTGATTTGTGTTTTCAGATCTTGCCATTTATTCTTTGCCCCGCTTGTTGCTTCTGCAGGTATCAAGAAACAAAGAGAAAAGTAAAGAACAATTAAACACCTCATCTAACAGCCCTGGGCCTGATGGATCTGAGGTAGTATATGTGAAGGATAATGTATCAATTCATCCTACTCAATATGCCTTTGAACGAATAAATGGCCGACTGCGTCTTATCAAACAAGGCTCTTCACTGTTCATGGTATCCTATAGCTTGCTGAATGCGGAAAATTATTTGCTTGATAGGATATTCCTTCTGATGTTTACAGGATAAAATTCTTACCTATGCTTTTTATATCTATTTATGGCAGACTTGGATTCCTTATAAACAAAACACATCTGTAAGGGATGGCATGGCTCGTATATTAAACAGTAAGACTACTGAGAAAGGTAGGATTAAATTTTTGCAACTGCCAGTTGTCCGGACAAGGTTTTGTAATAAAATTTGTACAGTTGTTTTTGACGTTTTAGCATAGTCAAATGATTGTATTTCTATAAATCTATTATACTGAAATGTGCAGATAGAAACCTGTATACTATAAGGGCTGTGCCACTGGCAGAAGTTAAGTCCATCCGTCGGCATACTCCACCTCTAGGATGGCAGTATATTATTGTTGTTCTTATATCTGGTAGGGTACATGGCATATGCTGTCTTTGAAAAAAATTGTTGACTGCAAATGTTCATTGAGGATGAATTGATATTTGATGTCCAATACATTCTTTGAAATATATGCAGATTTTTTAGGCACCATTTTATGCAATTTGATAAACATCTAATTTATATACATAAACAAACTTTTCATGGTTTTGTCTTGTTGTTTTGATATGTTGTGTAAATTTCTGAAGAATATGTTTGCATTAAAGTGCAACTTATAAAAATGTATGCATGCATTTTGTTCTCTTATAATTGTTTTTTGAAGTTCAAAACTGCAAGTCTTAGTAGTAGGTTAAAATTCCTAGAATTTATAATTTTGAAAGATATATCATGAAATGTGAATATAACTGGTTAGGCTGTTACGTGTAGTTGCCTGTTACTGGATTTAGTTCACAATTTGAATGTTGAAGCAAATGTGTGCCTTGAGTATTTATTACAATAAATAATAGAATACTCTCCTAGTTAATAAAATGCTGAATTTAATAAATTTTGTTATTTAGAGTCAGCATATTATAAATTAAAAGTTTTATAATGAAAATTCTAAGGTGTTTATCCTGAATTTTGTAAGTTAATTGTATGACTATATACAAACTAGAGGGAGGAATTGACCTTTTAGTGTATCATGTTTTCAGGACTTGCATTTCCACCATTGTATTTTTACAATGGGGGTGTCCGAGAGTTTCTTGCCATATTAAAGGAGCATGTTGTTCTCGTCAGGTTACTTCTGAATTCTTCAACTATTTTCTTATTCTGAAGTGTTAATGTCAATACAGTTTTGAGTCCATGTATGAAATCATCAGAATCTGTGCATGTGAAGTTGTGTTATTTTCAAATAGTATTACCTTAGTCCACCGTGTTTCAATTTCCACTGTAAGGTTGGGGTTGGGTTCAATCCTAGGTGACAGAGATGAAACGAGTTCTCCCCCTTATGGTGTTGAGGTTGAATGGGTGATGAAACAGTCTAACCTACAAAGAAAAGAAGTTATTAGCTTAAACAATAATTCCTTACTTCTGGATCTATCAAGCAAATGTTCATGGCATTCACTAAGCTGGGGTGGTTCTGTAGATCCTATACTGAACAATATGACATGTGGCATGCTAGTAATTTATATGAGTTAATGCTTCATAGATTAATGAATTTGGTTGTTCTCACCTACAAAGGAAACAAAAATAAAAATAAAAATAATTTTTTTTAGTTTAATAACAATTCCTGAATCTTGGAATGACTCTGAAATGGCTTCTCCACTCAAACAACAGGAAACCCTAAAATTATAGTTGTTGTAGTGGCAGCAAAGTGTCTGGATCTGGGTCCGGTGTTGTCAGGCTGAGCAGAAGGGGCATTGAATAGTGTGAAAGGTCTATTGCATAATGCATGGTCAGAGTGGGTTCCTTTTTTGGAGGCACCCAAGACATCTTTAGCCCTGATTATGCCCCACAAAGAGGGCCAGGCAGGGCATTCTTGAGGAGAATCTGCATTGAACTATTTAGGAAACGATTGCCCTACTAAATCAAAGCTGCTTCTTGTAGATGAGGCAGGCAGAAATGATGCAGAATGGTTTTATGGAAAATCTCTGGAATCAAAGATGTGGCACTAGAGCATTATTCGCTGCACAGCTGAATATTCCTTTCTCTCATTGGGAAAGGAAGTCCTGTATGAAGAATAGAAACTCTCTACGTGTGATTTAATAGGTAAGTTTTGCTCTCTATGGCCTAGTCTTGCCTCTCTGCATGCTTGAATTTCTTCTACATGGAGTGCCAAAATAAAAAAATCAATAGAAATATACACACGCTCACAAGGCTTCTTTGAGCTGCTCTGTGAATCTCAGAAAGATAGGTCTTTTATTCTAACAGCCCGTAGTCTTGGGATAAGCACGTTTTAATTAGTCTCAGAAAGATAGATCTTTTATTCTAACAAACAGTCCCTAGTCTTGGAATAAGCATATTTTAATGGTAAAACCATAGTTTCTGGGTTTCAACCCATTTAACAAAATAATTTTCTATTATGCCAGTATGGGTATATCTGCCTAATCTTCCTTTGCAATTCTGGGTAGATGCCTGTTTTCAGGGTTTTCAGAGAGTAGGCAATACTTTAGGCAGATTTATGGCTTTGGACCTGTAAATGGATGGTCTTACTCTTGCGCATTCTACCTCTGCTTGGATATATCATATATTCAAAGGGTTACTGGGTGAAATTAGGTTGAAAGTGGAAGATAGAATCTGGAAGCAAGTTTTGTTGTATGGAATGTTTTCAGGTAGGGCATCTGACTTCTGAGCATAAGGTTGGTAAACTAGCTAAACTGACTACATGGTGGAAAGGTTCTAACTATATTCATCTGGTGACAAGTTGACCCACTTTTCCTCCGTAGTCTACTCATTGCCCTCTTAAGTGCCATCAGAAGGTAATCCTTCACCCCAGCTAGGTGCAGATGTAGCTAGTAAGAAGGTAACACCACCCCCCTAACTGCCTTGTTTTTCTAATGTTCGCTCCTCTCAGGCTAAGGATAATAAAGGTTTCAGCAGAAAAGGGTAAGGCTGTCAATGTTGTAGGTTTGGAGGAGATGAAAACGATAAAAAACTTCTAGCCTGATGCATTTGTTCTAAAAAGAAAAAGCATTGAGAAGGAGTGTTTATTGACAAAGAGTCCTACTCCCTTTTGCATCCAGAAATTGCATGGTCGGATATCTTAGTCCTGGAGGAGGATGGGGTGTAGGCTTGTATGTTGCAGACTCAATATTGGATTCCATCAATCAGTCTCCTTCTACTTCACCTCAGTCTTTGGATGATGATTTGAAGGAGGATACAAAAAAATGGACAGGAGTGAAATTGTGTATAACAGAAATGGGCAATAAGACTCAGAATATTAGGCATATGGTTCTGAGATGACAAAGCAAGAAAGGAAAATGTTAGTATGTAGTATTTTTCTTAAATATGCATGCTATGCCCTATTTAGTTGGATCATGCTTTTGTAGTCTGTTTTCTTTTATAGTTGGGTAAGGGCCCCATATATAGAATCCATATAACATATTTCTAAAATCAATTCCTGAATCTTGGATATATGGAGCAAATGTTTATATCTTTTGCTTAGCCGGGGAACAGTACAACATGCGACTTGGTAGTAATTTATATGAGTCGATACATCACAGATGAAAAAAATTGCTTTTAGTGGGATTTTGTTTTACCAACTGAGAAATAGGGCATATAATAGTTTCGGCCTCTAAATTTTGAGGTGAACTGCATGGGCATAATGTTTGAGTAACCTGCAAGACACAGGTTTGTGTGTCCACCTTAAATATCAACTGACAAAAGGAAACTGCAAGATCAATATATATATACTCAAGAGGTTCCACTATCTGCTTTCTTTCAAAACATTGATCTCTACAGGGATTGCAGCACAGAGACAGGAAATGTATGCGTGCTTGTTCCAAGACTTACACAGCATGAAAATAAATCATAGAGGAGATTTAAGGAAATGTAGTTGGCCATCATTTGGCTTAATGAGTGAGGAGACCTTCTACAGTAAAGGGAGTGCAGATCATGTTATACAGCCAAAATATGGAGAAGATATATGTTGTGCATGTGTAGTTTTCAAAGCTGCTAAATCAAATACAAAACAAAAAGCTGATGTTTTGTGCTGAGTGTGTTAATCAACAACATAAAGGGAGCATAATTTCGCTATTGGATGGGAGGATCAACTGTAACTGAAAATGCATCAATCATAGACAAGTCTTTATTGGAATATCCAAAATTTTTCACAAGAAATATATGACATAGGATCTCCTCCACAATATAGGTTGCTCTCCAAGGGGGAGCTTTTGTCAATCAAAGGAATCTATGTATTTGTTAACTGGAAAATATGGATGCCTGTCATTGCTGATATTTACCATCAATTGTAGTCTTGCATGTTCTCAAGGAAGAGTTAACAGAGGTAGCAGTAATTTGAAAATGATCACACAGAAATCTTAATTTTGTGTTCAGCAATACAAATTTATCCTTAACAGATTAAAGTATATTATTAAAATTTATGAGGTGGCCTTATAGTAAAAGTTGCTGCAAATTTTTGTTGTAGGTCTGCTGATGATGCTGACATGTTTCTTGTGAATGACACTCAAGATCCACTCCAGGTTAATATTCTCTTTGGCAAATGGTGACAAGCTGCTTGTCTTTGTGGTTTTTATTCTCTACTTATTTGAGGTGTTTTCTGAGAAAGAACCTATTCTTAAATTTCATAATTTCTAATGTTTGGACTCATCTTCCCTGCAGAGAAGTTTATCATCATTGGAACTAACTAGAGCTCTTCCAATGACAAACAGCAAATCCTCATTTCATGTGGAAGGGTCATCCTCTGCGGTTGGGAATACAGAAGTTGCGATAGATAGGAATCACCATAATAAACATTCTGGTGGCTCAAAATATTTTGGGGATCATCATGAGCGGTTGCGAGATCCTGCTCGTGACATCTCAATTCATGTATTGGAAAAATTCTCACTGGTTACGAAATTAGCCCGTGAAACTACTGCTCATCTCTTTGGTGAAAGTCGTTATTTGGCAAACATAGATGGTTCAGAAGAAACTTATTCAAGTAAGCTTGATGAGCAACATGAAAGTACAGAGCCAGAGAGTTCAGCAGAAAATGGAACTTCATATTCATTGGATGTGTTGCAGGTCATCCTCTTACCTTTTGAACTGTTTGGTGGTGCTGTTGTTCAGTAACTCATTGATTAAAGGAAAAACTAATTACTAAAATTGTTAAGACATTAATTTGTATATTTTGATTATTACTTATTTCTGTTCATAATGTATCTATTTTTAAAATTCAAGCCTTAGCACGACGGTGGGGTGAGCAATTTTATTTGTGGTTGATAGTTAATCAGAAGTAGATTGGTTGCTTTCTTCCATAATCTACTTTTACATTTAAGAGAGAAAAATCACTACTAAAATTGTTTAGACATCAAATTTGGATACTTTGGTTATTACTTATTTCTATTCATAAAGTATATTTGGTGAAACTCGAGCCTCAGCACAACAATGCGGTGAGTAATTTTTTTGTGGTTAGCAGTTAATCGTACCTACATTGTTTTTTTCTTCCATCATCTACTTTTACATTTAAGAGAGGAAAACCAGTTCACTCAGCTTGATGCAATAGAGGTTTACCTCTGACAGCATTATCACCCATAATTGTGCTGACTTTACCTAGACGTTTGTGATTGTTTCAGTCTTCAAAATTTGAGCAATATTTAGAATGAGTTTTTTCTGTTCATGTGACTCTATTAGGGCAATATAAAAATGAGGAATTTTCTTAACCAGCTTGACTAATTTTTTAATTTTTTAAAATCTAAATGAGTCCTCAGTTAATTGAGATAAAAGAAACAGATACGTCTCTTTTGTATTGAGCTCTTTTTTGTACCTTTTTTGGTTCAAATAAAAGCTTTGCTTTGGGTCTACCTGTGAAACTTTTGCTCAAGTTTGGCTGGCCTTAGTTGGGATTTGTTTGTGTCAGACTAGGGGCTTTCTTCTCTGAGTTTACCTTGTGCAGAGTTGGAAATTTTTCTGGAGACTATCTGAAATAATCTTGTCTAAGTCAGTCTGGTTAAATGTGGAAGAGTTTTGCGGATCTGTCTTGGGGTAGTTCTTCTCTAGAGTTTAGCTTGCACCTTACCTACAAATCTGGCTAGGGTTTACTAGTCTTTTGCCTGAGGCTAGCTGGTCCTGCATGAGAATATATGTGGGCATAGCAGCAAATGTCGTTTGGGGAAAAAAGTGGCAAATCAAAAGTATGGGAAAAAATCAAATTTAAAAAAATGTATATTATTATTATATTAATATATTATAATAATATATTATTATATTAATATAATAATATATATTATAATTACTATTTTATATTTTTATTATATAATTGTATATTATATTATAGTTATAAGATTTTTTATAAATAAAAAAAAATGAAAACAAAAATTAAAAAAAATTGAAGTTAAAGAAAAAAGTGGGTGTGGCGGACATACCATATGAAAATCACAGAGAAACCCTAACGAAAATCATCGAAGCTCCCTGCCAAAAATTGCAGAAAACTTTGCTGGAAATGGCGCAGAAGATTTTTACAAGAAATTGCAGGTAGAAACCCTCATAAATCGTGATTAAAATAAAAAAAACTGGCAGAAATCAGAGGAAACCAGTCAAAATTGGAAGTCAATGAAATATCATAAAAAATCACGTCTGTTATTAAGAAAAATTGGGAATTTCGCTGTTTCGTGATTAATCACGATTTTCTCAAATTTTTCCTGATTTATGCTTCTATGTATGTGGGTACTCCTAAGGCCGGTATTTTCCCCAAGTATGACCAATCCTTGATTGGGGATTTGCACAGGGTTTCCCTGGGGACTGCCTAGGATCAACCTGGCCTACTTGGGTTCTACCCAGGTCTTCCTGGGTGCCAAATCATGCATTCATTGTACTTTTTAAGTTGGGAATTGTCTAGGTATCCTTAAGGTGGTTCTTGCATGCCTCTGTTTGCGAATTTAGCTGGCCACATCTTGTTCCAGCTTGGGTTCTACTCAAGTCTGCTTGGGTCCAGTTGGAATCAGTTGGGATTTGGTTGGGTTATGCTAGAGTTTGCATGTGGTCTACCTGGGTTTTCTGTGGGTTTGCATGAGATCACCTAGGGTCTTGTTTGGCATAGTTATCATGTTCAAAAAGTTAATTTTGTTTCAGTGGGAAGAAAGTTTGGGTGTTTCCGGCACGGGTTCACCTGAGATTCTGTTTGGTGTAGTTACCATCTTCGATAAGTTTGGTTCTAAAGTTTGAAAAATTGAACGAGGTTAGTTTGGTTAGGAATGAAAAAAAAAGAAGATAGTATAATTTTCTAAATGGTAAAATTAAAAATGCATTAATAAATGGAATAATTTATATTTTCGAAATTCCATTGTAATTTTTTATTTATGAAATAAAATTATGCGCATTTATATTTCTAAAATATCTAATTTTATTTAATTTTGTAGAAACTAGTAACTTAGTAAGTGCCTACATATTGTTTAATTTTTATGTATCGAAAAATATTATTTCCTAAATATTGTGGATGCTGTCCAAGAATATAAATGATAAAGATTATTTTTTCAATATAATGCATGCTATATAGCTCTGATACATATTATTTATTAACTTGGTAATTATTTGTAATACTACTAATACTTACTGGTCCTCGGCTGAACTGTTCTGTTTGGTAAAAAGTTCAATTACTTTTAGTATATTAACTGATTCAATGACTTCATTATTGTTTTGGTTGTGCTGATTTTTGAAGTTCTTGATATTCTCCTATTAGGTTGGTGGAATAAAACCTCTCAATTATTTTGAATGTGTAAACTAACAAGATATAACTATTTTTGTCCCAGTCATCCTTGAGAATGTTACATGCTGTCACTGCTTGGTCTTTGGGGATGAGCAAGGGGATGAGCTTCAGCTCCAGTGACCTTGTAGGCCCCAACAGGATTGGATTCAACTATCACAGCTTTGCATCTCACAATCTCACTGTTGCTGCAGAGCCTCACAATCATCGCACTGCTGTTAATATTATTGAGGATGGTTTTTGCCCTAAGAAAAAAGGGCAGTTGGGACTGGACCTGCCATTTCAGCCTTCATCTGACTACTTGCAATGCCTACGGCAGCTCCACGCTCCATGCCTGCACTGACTACCTTGATTTCTGCTGCACCACTTTAATACCCAACACAATCAACCAAAAGAAATCAAGCAGAAGACTAATCAGAGCATATCTTTTTCTTTTTGGATTACAAAACAAATGTGCAACAATCAAGATGGCAGATGCACACCTCTCCTCTGACGTGCCTGAGCAAAACATTTGTGCATGTTCACAAAGCTGTGCATGCAAGGATAACATACCCAATGTGCACAGAGGCAAGGCATTTAATGTCGTGCCACACACTGGAAAATCCAGAAGTAAATATTTTAGTGCTCCCTCAACTATACTTGTGCTTGAGAAAAGGAATTCCACAGGGTTATTCAAGGTTTGTGTGGCCCAACCAGTGAGCTGGTGCTGCCAAAATAGCTCTGGAAATGCCATAAAGCTAAAGGCATTCTCAGGAAAATAGTTGGGCTTCAACCTTTAATAAGACTTGGTGTGCTTAACCAGAAGCCAGATCACATATTTCTTCTGTTCCTTTTGTAGTTTACTTGAGGGCTTGCATGACTGGGATTTCAAATATTACAACTTTGCCAGAGTAGCATGCAACAATTGTGCTCTCATCATTAGGTTATGACTTGGATTAGCCTTGTGAAGTTAACTTGTGCACTATTGAACAAGATCAGGACAACACAGAATTAAGTTATATTCCACCACTGGCTTAGTGAAGTAAATATAGTGTCTACAACATGTGGTCTGTATGTGCTTGCTGAAGTTTTCATTGTGACGTCCACAGACATGGCTCAGATTTAGTTGTTAAGCTTTCCCCAATAAGGGTAAAAGCATGGTGCTACCACACAGGTGTTGCACTGCCTTGGCGTTATTGCATGGTTGGTGCACTTGCATAAAAGGGTGGTACAACATAATTCACTAACTGGACATACTGTGCACTCTAAACAGAAGTGTTTGCACCCAATCATTGGAGCGCCTTAGACATTCATTACTGAGCCTAAAAAGATTATCATTCATCATTACAATGTTTGATCAATAAAAAATGTACAAGTATACTTTGAGATGAGTTAGGACTTTTCTCAATATACTTGACATATAATATATAAGTAACAGGAGAATGGATCATTATTCCTTCCGTTCTTATGCAACAAAATGAACCATACAGAGCACTTTGTTTGTTGATGTTCAGTCCATAGACTTCTTTAAGAGTACTCTTGAATCCAAACTAATTTCCTGTCTGTTGCCACACAACAATCATGTATATGAGAATGAAAATCTCACTACAGCTACCAATACTTGAGTTTACTAGGCTCAATTTACCCTATACAATGTATAAAATCCCAATTCAAACACAAACAAACAAGTTAACAACATATTTATGGACATCCAAGCCTTTTGTAAGCTAAAACGATTGCCAAGGAAGAGCAGGAAGCTAAATTTTTTTGAAATTTGGAATGCCAAATAATGCAGTTTTCCACTTTTAACTAAATTGCCACTTCTGCTAGACCAAGGTTGCCTTGGCGAATTTGTATTTGATGCTTGTGCATACTGGAAAATATGTCATAGAGCCAAAAATTACATATCCGCAATCGATGCATGAAACATTCATACAATTAAGAAGCAACGGTACACTCCTTTCTGGAGGCATATACATATTCAAAAAGAATTTGCAAAATTTCAAGAGTTCCTTCTCATAGAAGTATATTATTTTTATTGCAACCAATCACAGATTTTCTCAATTGTTTTCAAATGCATGATTTGATTCATAGAGTTATACAAACCATGATTTAGTGCTCACATTTCATACTTGATACATGTATCTGTGATATTATGACAGATTGCAGCACAATATTTCACAAAAACATTTTCAAGCTACAACATATAAACATGGTGCACTTTGGTGTGACTTTGAGTATAAATCTTTCAAATAGATCATAATTATAATCACAATGTTTCGAAACACTTGCTTTTCTCATGATGCATCGTTTGCTGAAATAGATATAATCCTGGTGCAATCCTTGTGTAGATCAAATTTCTCGCAATTTCCACTTTCTAGCCTTCTATTTCTGAAAGGGATATCAGGTTGGAAAGTTACTAACCTCTTGTTCACCTTGACATCATAAAGCACCATAGGTTCCACCTTCTGCTCTAGTGAACCCTTCAGCTAAGACGATATCACATGTGCCACAGAGCACACAAGCATCATAGGGATTGTTTACAACATGTCATACAATTTTTTACAACTAATATACATAACACATATAAGTACAAGGTTCAGACTATAAAAAATTACAAGGAAACTATTCACAAGGTTTCACAGTGGGAGAGAGATAGAAAAAGTTCCTGGAGCTGCTTCTTTTACCTTACACAGGGCACACAGAGATGTGCACATTATCTCTTTGTCCTAGTAGAGGACACTTAGACCCTTGACTACTTCCTGTGCATTGCTTAACAAACGACAAAGCTAGCACTGCCTAGTTTCACAAGGCACTGAGGATTGCCCTCTTCCTCCATGTGTGTACTCAGGATTTTTTACTCTGTTTCACTTGTGCATTGATTTCCAAGCACCCAGTCCCTTTCATCCTTGAAAGGCTTGGCCTGCTTTCCCCATTCACTTTCACCTGCACAATGGTAGGCACTCAGGAAAAATGGACAATACAAATCTTATTTAGTTCCTTCCTCAGAGCCCCTGGCTCCTCGTACCAGAACAAGGCACCATAGTTACTTTGCCTATCCTCGTTCCCCTGCATGTAGCACTCAGAGCCCTCAGCAACTCTCACTTGTGTGTCCACTAGGTCACATAGGCGGAACATGTAGCATCACTTTCTTTTCAAATATTTACATATCACATCACAGATATCACATATCTACTTATTCCTCCAGTGCATCATGGCATTTATAGCATTTCTATATACATATGAAATCTACTTATCACTCCAAAATAATATTACAACATTGGCTCTCGAGTAGTAGTTTGTTGTTATCGGATGCTTTGGACATGAACTTCTCTCTCAATCCCAAACAAGACCAGCTTGGTGCATGCACCATTTTGGTTGTTACCTAAGCTGAGTAATCACATATACGCTTTCAATCATGAAGACAAACACAAAGGCACACTTTACACCAAGCATGTTATTGCAAACTTGACTCAGACATATATATACTTTCAACACAAGGATAAACACACAAGCATGCTACTGCACACAACCACTGAAATGGCTCAATGTAGCCACTTCCCAAATACGTTTCTTCCTTATTAACATAGATTCACTTATCACTTTCTTGGTAAACTTATCTGGGCAAATTGGACTAACTGTCTTGCTTTTCCTTTTTTTTCTTAGTGCTCATGGTATGTTTGCTTCTGCTGACAATTTGTTTTGTTGCACCTTGTTCCCACTCTTAATGCTCTGAAACACTTCTTCCCAAATGCTGCCGCATTAAACACACAGCTGTAATCTCTGGAATGATACTGTGTTCTTCATGATAACACTGCCATTGTATAGCTAGAGCAGTACCCCTCCAAGTGCTGTCCAATTCCTTTGATGTTCCAGCCCTCAACAAAACTTACTGGGTGGATTTTTCCAGCATGAAATTGTCCCCAAATATATTCCATTTACAAGTCTAAGTAGATAATCCTTTTTGTAATGTTGAGAAATCTAGGCATCCATCAAATCTTCTATCAAAACTGTGATTAGTGAAGATATGGCTAAATCTGATCTCTTACTCCATTAATTTATTTTCAGAGAATTGGATTTCATTTCTCTTGCACTCTTACTTCATGGGTTGTGTCACGGTTCACCCACCTACTTTTCTGCATTCTTTCTTTCAAAATCAGATTTTTTCATTTAATTATGACATTACTTGCTCCCCAATTTGACATGGCTGTACCTTACCTCTTCCCTGTGAGACATTTGGCATTTCTTCTACCCTTGTCAACAAGTGGCACCTTTTGAATTTATATGATTTTGGGCTTAATATTTCAAAGGCTTGATTTATATTTGGATGCTATCTAGAACATCACATGACTGACCGCATATTTCACACACAAGCTCATTTGCAAGGCCACATGACATATTATTACTCAATAAGACATTAAGTAATATAACATGCTCAACATTAGTCCTCCATGTATCTATTGAAGATCAAATAACCACATTGACTTATATGCCCATAACATCTTTCTTGACATGTAACGCTAAATAACTTGATTAGCTTATAATTATATCAAAGGTGACACTAAACAAGCTGTGGCTAGGTGCTAACTGTAATGGGTTTCGCATTTTTCACACAAGGCTTATTTCCTCTTTGTAGTCTAAGATTCTAAAGAGAAACATAGTTTCTGCACGAGATCAATCCTTTCAATTTTTGGTTTGATTTAACCTTTTATTTGCACACTTACACATGCATTAAATACATTCAAGATAATATTATATATATAGCCAAAGCTCAATAAGATGACATCATATCAAATACACAGTGTAGACAAGTTAGACATAGGAATCATAATTGAGCACCATAGTTCCACCGAGTTTCGGGGACGGGGACGGGGATGGGGACGGGGGGGGATGGGTTTCGGGTTCGCGGGGGCGGGGTGGCTAAGTTTGGGGACGGCGAGGGGATGGCGGGGGACGGCGGCGGGGGAGCGGTGTGTTGAAATACATATAGTACTTGAAAAATTAGTTTCTAGGTATTGGAAGCACAAGCAAGTGAACTATGCACAAAATGCATGAAAATGTGCTTTCATGCATTCTGTGCATAGTTCACTTGCCCGTGCTTCCACATTTTCATGCATTGTAAATTTTTTTTAATTTTTTTCAATTTTTTTTATCAAACAGTTCACTTGCATGTGCTTCCACATTTTCATGCATTCTGTGCATGAAAATGTGGAAGCACAGGCAAGTGAACTGTTTGATAAAATATTTAAAAAATTGAAATTTAAAAAAAAATAAAAATGCAAGACTGTGAAGTGTCCAAGACTCCAAGTGAGGTGAACTGTTGACGGGATGCCTCAAAGGGATGTCAGTTCATGGAATGTGACGCATTCCATGAACTGACATCCCTTTGAGGCATCTCGTCAACAGTTCATCGCAGTCCAAGACTCCACTGCCCTAGCTCGTGTGTCGGGTCGGGCATTGCAAAACGATTTTTTTTTTTTTTAATAAAATATTAAAAACGGAAAACCTAAATCAAATACCTGGTCCTGAATCTCTTGGTTCGGTTGAGTTCTTAACTTCTTCGACTTCCTTCTCAGGGCTCTCACTCACGCCAGACGCAGTCGCAAGGCACACGGAAATGAAAATAAGGGGAAACTGAAAGTCAAAAATGATAATTAAAATTTTAGACTTGACTTTGGAAGTCATAAGATTTTAATAATATAATATATTATATTTTAATTTATAATAAGTTAAAAAATATAATATAAAAATTTTAAACTTTAAATTTTATGATAAAGTTTTGTTTTTTGAATTTTTTAAAAAAATCATTATTTTATTAAGGGGGACGTGGGGGACGTGGGAAACTTGGAGACGCGGATAAGACTCCGAGGAGACTTGGAGACGCGCAAAAGACTCCTTGTGAAGGAAACGTCCAGGGGACGGCGGAGGGACGGGGAGACGGCGGGGGGACGTTTCTCTGACGTCCCCGCATCTCGGAAACGTCCCTGTCTCCGAGACGGCCGCTTTTTTGAGGGGGACGCATCCCCGTGGAACTATGTTGAGCACATAACATTTCAATATGCTGTTTCTGCAAATGATAACCAATATTACATAGCAATAGTCATAATATTTGGTTCAACACAAAGAACATAAAGTGTGCATGTTACCAAATGAACATTCAAGCATAGCTTGCGTCAAAACACAAGTGATGCTAAAAGAAGATCAACGTGTGGGTGGGCCTTACAACCTTCCTGTATACACCTTAAATTCTCACCCTACTATGCATATTCATCATAGTAATGCTACTCTGCATACATTTTCCCTCAAAATCTCTGTTTTCGACATGAAGGTAGGTAAGATTGGTGCTAAAATATGTGGACATTACATAATTAAGGAAATAAAAACTTCATTAGAGTGTCAGAAGCATACAGTGTTATGGCATTTCTGTCTATAAAAACTTGAAGTTAGGGCATTCCATTTGTAGATTTGTTCCAAACAGTTTGAAATGAAAATATATATTTCCTATGGCTACACCAGTAATTTGTACCAATTAGTCACTTTGGTTTTATTGTATACCAGATTAAGCTGTCTTCCATTTTGAAGGAGGCAAGTTTAGCAAGTAGTCTCCAAAAAATATTTGGATGCCTTGCTTCAAGTAGTCTCCCAGTGTCCACATATGCTGTTGTATTCTCTGTCACAACTTGGACAACAATCTTCACACCCACCTTCATCATCACCTCTTCCAACAAGTTGTATTCTTAGCATTTTTGGCTTCACTAGAAGGATTGATTGACTTTAGGAACACCAATTGTCCACTTGAAGCCATGAGAAAGTTAATTAGTATGCAACTTTTTCCTTCTGTCCACTTGAGCTCTTTTTGTGCCAAACCCTCGTTTGTTCTTCAACAGAGACCTCCATTTATTTCACAACAATCTTCAACAAGGGTCCATTCAAATCATAAAGGTCTCGGTGATTTGAACCCATTTCTTGCTACTTTCAATCCATTGAACAATGACCTCCACTAGGGCTTCTCGCAACATTGAACGGTATGTTGTAGTATGAAAAATTGACACATGCTAACTTTGCTTTATTATGCTTCTCTTTGTTCCATGTAGTATCTTCAAGTGAAGGTAATGCGCCAAGAATGTTATGAGGAATAAAGAACCTTGGTGCTTATGATTGTGAGTGTGATGTCTGGCTAGAACAATCTTCTGTAAAAGAGCCTTGTATTCGTGGGCCAATGCAAGAGCCCACTAAATCACACCCTGATCCTAGAGAATTCATTACAACTGCCATTGTCTCAGCTGCTATTTTCTTCTCCTCATACAAAGCGAGGAGAGCCTTAACCTCTCTTGTGACCTTAGACTCCAATGTATTACAAAGATGCAATCCAGCTAGGGATCTATGCAAGGTAAAATTTGAGGTGATTGATGCCTCTTCTCATATGCAACCCACAATAAATACACACCACCATTCCTATCCTAGTACTTGGTGTGCAGTGCATCCAAGTGGGGTCCTTGATCCATAAACTTGAGTGGAATTCCCACAACAGTAGTTGTCAATTTACAGATTCTTTGTCAATTCTCCAAAAACACTCAAATAAAATTTCAAGTACCTTTTAATGGATATCTATTACAGATAAAAATGTTCATTCAAATTACTAAGCATGATAGAAACTCGTGACAGTGGTAAAGCATGCAAGAAGTCACACACAACAGGACTGCAGCACAAGGTTTACCCTGGAGAAACTCCTCAATGAGTGAAAACTCCAGTAAGAGTGAGCTTTGCTCCTTGTTCCACTACCACAACTATTTTACATAGCTGCTACAATGCCACTATGGCTTTTGCAAAACTATATGGTGGTGAGTCACCAGCTCTTAACACCTGCAACTATCTGTGCACTTCCAAAAACCCTGCTGTCACTTTCTTTCACTAATAAGGACATGAAATGAAGGATCCAACAAGAGTTAAGTTCAGTTAACGTTTCTAACCCTTCTCACAGTCTTCACATGCCTTCCTATAGCCTCCCCAACCTCAAAAATGGAAGACCAAACATTGAATAGGCAAAATGAAATGATTACACTCTTTTGCTGCTTGCTAAGACCTGTGAATTTGTCAAATTAGGTTTTTTGGGTCATTTTGAGGTCTGCAACTTGTTTTCCAAGGTTCCCAGTCTTGGACAACCCTAGGCACTCTTCTGACTTATTCACAGTCCCTCATGCTCTGCAATATCCTGCAATTTGATGAATTCATGTTTCCAAGGCACCCTGGTTTCTCCTTGACTGAGTGGAACCACTTTTGATCCAGTTGGTCCAACTTATCTGATCTGATTTTTGGATCAGCTCCTAGCCTTGCCACCACTTCTTTTGCTTGCCAATGTCTTTTCTCTATTAGATAATTGAAGTTGAAAACCTAGCAAAAATATATATTTTAATATATTGTACAATGTAAATCCTAGTAGCTAGCTGTTAAAGAACGATATAACAGAATAAAAAATGATGAAACCTAGGATGAAAGGAAGAAAAAATAAAAATAACAAAATACAGAAGTGGAAAAAGTTACACTGTTATATACCATTCAAATTTGGTTGTTAAGTTTGCTGAACTAGTCCATAGTCACTTGGAATTCCTCAAAAACACGTGAAAATGAATGCAATCTGGTGAAAGTGTCACTAGGTCAAAAGCATGACATACAAAATGCAAAATGTGAAGAGTTTTTTGTCTTTTTCTACTGCTGATTATCATTATGCTTGCATAGCTGAGTTTTTCTATTGGAATTGTTGGACCCATTTGCCACGAGGTTACTTGTATCGATATTTTTTACTATGAGGAAAGATATAGTCTAAATAATCAAAATAAGGTTACTCTTCTCCACATATCAAGGATCTCATAGTGTCAAAAAATTGAAAAATACTTCATGCCTACAAATATAACTTCTTTCTTATTATCCCTAAACCTCACTAGTCTCTTCTGCATAAAACAATAATGGAAGGGAGATTGAGTGAATAATTGAAAACCCAGTAATCTTTATTTATTCAGAACATAATAAGAACATACCCATAAGCCAAAATGCAATAGTTTGGAACTTGGGTTTTTACACAGCAGTCACGACAATTAGATGCAAGGACGCCATGCTTCAATTTGCTCTTTTTTCATCGTGGTTTTTGATGCTGGTTTGCTGAATGTTGTTGGACACCCTCAAGCAAGGAATTTGCAGCCTATAAACCAAATTGGTTTGCTTCTGGAGACCCATGTGCTACTTCTCTTGGCTTGTACAGCCTCAAGACTGCCACGTGCCACATTAATTGCTCCTTTTTTCTGTAGGAAAACTTTGGTTCTTTGGCAGATCTTTGCGCCCAGCCTTGGTGAAGAAACTCCCTTAATTGCAAACTCCAAAACCTCTCCTTTTGCTTCTTGGATCGTATGGCCTGCTGCAGTACTGAAAATGGCTTTAGACTTATTCGAATCTGCTGATGTAAACTGTAAATGCTGAAAGTAAATGCTAAGTAAATTTGTGAATGCTCAGATTGGTGGTCTCTATGTGAAGCCATCCATACTAGAACCCTTAAACGATCTCTCACGCCTGTAGATCCTGTCCTAATCGAGGGTTTCCATCCTCAAATCAGCTTGAAACTTCATACCTGCAACCTTGTGCTCAGTTTTCTGTCCTTGAATGATAAACTTGGATAGTGAAAATGAATCTTCATTTGCCATTTTAACCTCCTCCAAACCCTACGCCCAACTCCGAGCAAACACTTTTTAAGAAATATCAAAATATCTCTTTCTCCTCAAGATGGATGGCACATTTGGTCTTTAATTCATTAAATCAATTTCACTTTGAAATTCGTGCCTCACTTAGGTATTTAATAAAGTAACTTAAAAATATAACATTTCACTTAAAGTTACTTTATCACCCCCTTATAATGCCATATTATAAAGTAACTGATTAATGTTGCTTTATAACATTAATTTATAAAGTTACTTCAATAATATAGCTCCATTAAAGTATTTTGACTTCAATAACTTAATTAAAAGCCAACTCTCGTCAATAATATTAGAATAATTAAATTTATGTGTATTTAATGGTCAATATTGTAACTTGTTGTATGGTTAGATTGTTTCTATTTTTTGTATTTGTTCGATTATTTCTTTTCAGAAACATCGATTCTCCTTGTAATTATATATTGAAGCTTCGGCTTCGTGTAAATTCATCAAGTTATTTTTACCAATTACTTGCGTAATATGGTATCAGAGCTCAAGATGATTAAAAATCGTTTCTTTTTGGATTTCGAAAGAATTTATTTGAGTTTTTAAAGAACGATTTTCAGGTTAAGAATTTTCGTGGGCTTTTGAGGAAAATCGCGTACAAAGTTTTCTATTGTATTTGCGCGCGATTTCGAAACCCTTCTGGCCGCGTTTTCGCCATTTGTGAGGACGTTTTCTTTTTGCTCGCAACCTCTCAACTTTCCTTGAAACCCGTGCAATTTCGTTTCTGGTTCTGATGCGATTGTGAAAGATCTTTTCGGAGCGCGTTTTCGTGACTTTTGGCCGCATTTTCTTCTCGTGTTTGGGCGCGATTTTGTCTGAGTGTGTTTTTCAAGGTTGCGACTTGCTAGGCGAAATATTGCTCGTGTTTCTCCTTTCTTTGGATTCTTTGGCGTGCGGTTTGACTTCATTTCTAGCCGCCTATATTCTCCTCACCTGTGGGCATGATTTTCTGCATTATTCTGGGTTATTCTTGGTGTTTTTTGCAAGAAAAACCCATAACTTGAAGTGGAATTTTTTTTTTGATTCAAGATTCTTTCTAGGTTTTTCAAGAACTTTTTTGGGTAGTCGTCAGATTTTTTTGGGTGTCTCGAAATCCGTGCCTTGAAATTTTGTGCCGATGGATTTGTCTTGATTTTTGTGCCAGAACTTGCGTCAGTACATTGGAATTCGTATCTTGGGTTCCGTGCATTTAGTCTCTTCTTTGTATGTCGTTTTTCATGCCTCAGAAAGGGTGAAAGATGGCATCTTTGACAACATTATGTTGGAAGGCAACCAATGATTTAATGGCAAAAATTACAATACTTGGAAGCAGCAAATGATGAATATCTTCGAATATCGCTGCCTTGATCAGATTGTTCTAGGCAATGTTACTCGTCCCACAACGACAGGTAAAACCTAGGAAAAGTTGGACAAGCAAAATCGTGAAGTAGTGATGCTCATTAAGCTTTCAGTTATTGATGATCAGCTTCCATAGGTTCCATTCGGCAAATCAACTGCCGAGATTTGGGAGCACGTGAAAACCTTGCATGAGACCTCTGACAAGAGCCTTGCATTCTTTTTGAAAAACTAGCTGTTCTCCATCATGATGGATGAGAGAATGTCCTTACAGGAGCATCAGACAAAGATTCATGACATCCATGATCAGTTGGAGGTGATTGGTCAGAAGATGGAGGAAGAAGACATGGTAGTAATCACCTTGAAAAGTCTACCGAAGTCTTATGAGAACTTTGTTGAAACCCTCAACATTACATCTACAAATGTTGATCTGAAGTTTCTGGAGCTTTGTACCATCCTCTTGCAGCAGGAACGTTGGAAACAACAGTTTGGTAGTAGTGCCTCATCGTCCTCTATAGAACAAACTTTTACAGCATAGTCTCAGCCTAAGAATAAAGGGAAAGGTCAGCCTTCATAGTAGAAAGGCTTAGGTCAACCTTCGATAGCCCTAAGAAAAAGAACATTCAGTGTAATTATTGCCACAAATATGGTCATATGAAGAAGGATTGTCGTCAGCGTTTGGCTTCTGAACAAAAGAAGTAGGGAGGGTCTCAGCAGAAAGCACATGTTGTTGAGCACACTAAGTAGAAGGAATCTGCCTTTTATGCTTTTATGGCTAAAAGACTTGTAGATCATGTGAAGTCCTCTACTTGGTACATTGATTCAGGTGCTTCGTGACACTTCACCCATCGGCGTGATTGGTTCACAGACTTCTCTCCTTTCACTGACTCAGTTATTTTTGGAGGAGGTGAAGAGTATACAGTTGTCGGTAAGGGCATAGTTTAGATTTAGTCTGGTGGGAGGAATCTCATATTCGACAATGTATACTACGTTCCTGGCATGGAACTGAACCTTCTCTCTGTCAATCAAATCATGCACCATTCTCCTTAGTTGGATGTGGTATTCAATGCACACAAATGTTCCATTGTTGATCGGGAGACTCGCACTACTGTGGCTGTTGGTATTGAGGATCATGATCTATATAGACTTGTGGACACAGGTGATTCTCCAGAGTTAGCCATGGGAGCCAAAAATTCTACTATTACCTGAGATCTAGACTCAACATCATGGCGTTTGTGAAGCTTGTCAGGCTGGGAAGCAACACAGGACACCGTTCACGGATGGTGACTCACAGCGAACCTCTAAGGTACTGCAGTTGGTTCACGCTGATGTATGTGGGCCAATGAATACACCTTCTGTTATTGGTTGCAAGTATTTCTTGCTTTTTGTTGATGATTTCAGTTGTAAAATGTGGGTGTACTTTCTTAGACAGAACTCAGATGTGTTTACTGTATTTTAGAAGTTTAAGGCCTTAGTAGAAAAGAGTCTGGTTGTTGCATAATCACTCTTAGGTCAGATAATGGGGGGGAATTTTGTTCTACCGCTTTCTCCAACTGTTGTGATACACATGGAATCAAATGCCAATTAGCCACACCTTACACTCCTCAGCAAAATGATGTTGTAGAGCGGTGCAATCGTACAATTGTTGAGATGGCCCGCTCCATGTTACAACACAGGAGTGTCCCAAATAAATTTTGGGCAAAAGCAATCTACACTGCTGTCTATCTCCTTAATCGGTCTCCTACCCATGTTGTTAAGGGAAAGACTCCTGAGGAAGCTTGGACTGGTCACAAACCTAGGATCAATCATTTGAAAATCTTTGGCTCTTTAGCATATGTATGGATTCTAGATACCAAGCGCTCAAAGTTGGATTCCAAGAGTCAAAAGCTTATGTTCACAGGGTACAGTGACAACCATAAGGCTTGCCGGTTGATTGATGTAGACACCGATCGTCTTCTATAAAGTAGGGATGTTGTCTTTTGTGATGAACCCAACTGGTTTCAACTCAACCCAACTGCTAACTGTGAAGTTTATTGTGTTTTGCTTGCATTTTTGTGAATTTTTAGGCAAAAATTGAGAAGTGCGCCAAGCATAAAATGATGCTAAAACTAAAATTAAAGCAATAATTGAGAAATTGCAATTGTATTAAGTATTTAACAACTGCTACAGATAGATTGCAAACAACAAATGTACCCGGAGGTCCTCAGATTATTTAAATAAGAAATTCTGGCACATGCCAGCCAAGAACACTGAAAATTGATGAAAAACCAACGCCCACCTCCTGAATAAGATTTCTCCCTGCCAGTAGCTGGAGCAAATGATTGGAGAACACAAGGCGTCCAAAATGGAAACCCCAGAAGGTCAAAATAGAAGGCGTTTTAGCCTTCTTGTTAACACACCTAGCTTGCAGAGACACGCCTCCCAAGGTTGAGGTATGGCTAGCAAGAAAGGAAAGTACAACCAACAATCTGATGCTCCCAATCATTGAATGAAGGCGTCCCAAGCAAATCTGACCGTTCCTTATTGAATCTGTAGAGAAAACTATAAGGAAAAACTTTGATGAAGCACAACTGGACTCCTGTATGAAGCCCTCTCAGAAGCAACAATTCAATTGGTATTCCATAGCCTCACAATCGCAAAACATTGAAGATCTCTCATTCTCCAATGGTGAAAATCCTCTGAAACCCTTGTTTCAGGCACAAGTATCAAGAAGCCAAAATAAAGATGTCAAATAATCAATTGGTGAGGTCGACTTCTTCCTTGCTTCTATTTATCTCTCTCAAAAAGGCACAAATTCCCAAAAAACACGACTTTGCCATTTTAAATACATTTAAATGTATTTAAGTCAGTTTGCAATTTTTTAAAATATCAATTCTCCAACATGGGCGTACCATTTGACTTAAGTGATTTAAAACTCACTTTATTAAATATTTAAGTGGCTTAATTTATTATAAAGTCAAATTACACTTTATAATATCCCCATAAGTTAATTAAATAACTTAACCACTAAAATATTAATATCTCCCTCAATTCTCAGTGTTTTGACGTGCCGTCAGAAGTTGGCAAACACTGAGCCCAGTACTGAACTGAAGGGGTGGAAATGACAATATCCACTATTATCTGCCACTGAGACCCTCTATCCACACATATTAGCCTACGAGAGTCCAAGTAATAGGCTAATCATCATAAAACAAGATCACGCTAAAAAGGGGAGATTACATCTTTGATGAAGAACGAGGACCCTTTCACATTTCCTCGTTTGTGTAGCATTCTGAGGATCAGCCTTTGAAGGCTTCTGATTTGGGTGTCTGTCTTCCGTTAGGTCCACCTGATGGGAGGGATGATGAAGATTCTATCTTTGATGATGCTTAACCTGATTTTCCTCCGGATGATATTGATCTTCCACCTGATGGACTTGTTCCAGATCTAGCTCCAGCCCCTCTTGTTACATCTGATGTTGGCACTTCTCTCTGGCCTAAATGGTGGGCTAAGACTATTGGTGATCTTCATGATGATGAGCTCATTGAGGGGAGATCATCCATAAACAAGAGCAAACAACAACATACAGTTCATTTTGCTCTCATGGCCAACATTCAGAATGTCTATGAGCCTCAAACATATTTAGAGGCTAAAGGAATTCCTGAGTGGGAAAAGGCTATGGAGGTTGAATACTAGAGTCTTTAGAAGAATCACACTTGGGTCCTTTTTGATCTTCCTCTAGGGAAGAAGCCCATTAGCTGCAAATGGGTGTATAAGGTTAAATTCAAAGCTGACGGAACCCTTGACAAGTACAAAGCTCGTCTCGTTGCTAGGGGGTTCTCATAGAAGGGAGGCATTGACTACGAGGATACTTTTGCTCCTACAGCCAAGATGAGTGCCATTCGACTTGTCCTTGCATTAGCAGCCTTGTTTGGTTGGAAAGTCCATCAAATGGATGTTAAAGAGTGCTTTCCTCAACGGTGAGTTGATGGAAGAAGTCTACATGACGCAACCTCTAGGGTACAAGGTTGCCGGTAAAGAACACAAGGTGTGCAGATTGGTCAAAGCACTCTATGGCTTGAAACAGGCTCCTCGGGCTTGGTACATCAAGACTGACAAGTAACTCACAGATCATGGCTTTCAGAGGAGTCGATCTGATTCTAATCTGTATGTCAAACATATTGGTAGTGATATTCTTATTCTTGTTGTCTATGTGGATGACTTGATCATTACTAGCAGCTCGACACATTTGATTGCTGAGATCAAACGAGATTTGTGCAACACATTTGACATGACAGATTTGGGACTTTTGCATTACTGTTTAGGTGTTGAGGTTTGGCAGACCAAGAGTAGTATCTTCATCTCCCAGTCCAAATATGCTCGAAGTCTACTGTGTTGATGTTATTAGCAGCTTCGGGCTGCTTCTTCCAGCTTAACCAAATTCGAGAATAGAAGACACATAAATTAAATGATAGCCTCATCGGCTATTTAATTTATGATCATTGAGAATATTATTGTTTACCTTTTGGGCCGACCTACATTGTTGTTTTGTAAATTGTTTATTTCTCCTTGGTGGCCGACCTACTTGAGGACTCATCTCATTTAGTATATATACAAGGTCATTCTTGCTCATTCAATAGATCAAGTTTATCAAGCATAAGTTTGCACTCCTTGAAGAAGTTTGCTCCTGTAGCAGCAGATCATTGATTAGCAGCAGATCATCATAGGTGCTGCAGATTGAACTCAAGGAGAAACATATTCATTTGTGTCTTTGCATCTATGAGAGATGCTATTATTCATTGTATCAAATTCGCCTATTTGTTGGGCCTGTATTGTAAAGCAGATTTCTGCTCTTATTCCTTCATTATATGAGAGAGATATTTGCTGGGTTTTTCCCCTTATGTTGGAGGGTTTTCCTAGGGTACTTGGTTGTGTTCATTGTCTCATGTATTGCATTTTCTGTTTGCTTTCATGTCTGATCTATAAACTACAACATACTAGATAAGTTCCGAATGTAGGATTGCAAACTTGCCTCTACGCCCATGGAAAAAGGGCTCAAGTTGTCAGCTAAGTCAGACTCACTTGTAGTAGATGAATCATTGTTCAGGCAACTAGTGGGCAGACTCATCTATCTCACTGCCACCAGACCTGACCTCAGTTTTGTAGTGAGCTACATTTCATGCTTCATGATAGCCCCCAAGGCTGATCATTGGGTAGCAGCGAAGCGTGTGCTGCATTATGTGAAGGGCACTTCTGATCATGGACTTCTTTACACTAGGAGTCACGATCCTAGACTCTCTGGTTACTTGCGTAATAAATAACTAGGCGATCGACTCCTGAGAGTGCCTTCGGCACAATTTCGCATAGTAGATATGAAACCATTGAATTGGTAGTATTGGCTATAAATAGCAAGTAGCAATGAAAAGCCCTGAACTGCCTCATAAGGCCAACCATCCTACATAGGACTGAATATGCAAAGACAAATACACAAGCCTATTGAAGACCCTGAATTCCCTCCGAAGAGCTCCCTAAACATCTCGTTAGCCGGGGATCGTAGAAATAGGCTATCCCAAACTCTCCAAACCATTGGCTAGAGAGAGGACATTACATGGAACACTAAAAAATAATCTAGGAGAAGTAGATACAGGAAGGGTATTCAAGACTAAGGATGGAACTATGAAATTGGGTTATTATCAATATATGGGGGTACATTACAACAAATCTCCATACTATTAAGTAGAGGTTAAAACAGACCAAGGAAAACCTTAATAATAATAATCAATAAGCTTGAAATTTTCCAAAATTTGATTTGCACCAACACAACTAGAAGATTGACCCATTTCTAGATTATATTGAGGAGCTACTTGAAAAATTTCTTGAAATTAAACTGGTATGTAAGGGGAGATAAGTTAACAAAATTGTTGATGCTTAGCAAATGAAACAATAGAAAGATAAAATAATGAGGTTTTTCAAAATTTCAAAACTCCCAATAGATTACCTCCCCGAATTCAGTCTTCTTCACAAGGAAAGTCTGCAAGGCACCATTGTTCACTATGAGGAATAAAGTAGATTGCAATAAGCATGGGCTCTCTTGCATAAGGCACCTACAGTCCTTGTATAATTCTATTTCGAAACTAAGCTCTCATAATCTTTAAATCATCTATTATTTACATTATAAGGGTAGATTTCATACTAGATGGTTCAAAGCCTTAAGTTTCCTTTTAGAGGGATTCAAACCCATCCTATATGGTCCTGTGTTTGTCTTTCTGCATAGACCACTTGTTAGTCATCATTTTTCACACCATGGACAAGACACCGAGCTGCATACTCACCCATTTCTGTGTCATGCCCCCTTTCCAGAACTAAAAAAATAATAATATTTTTAAGTGGGCCCAATCACTTTTGGCCATTTAAATATTATTTTGGTCTTATATAGTGTTCAAAAAGTGCTCTTTACACTTTTATTCAAAATGTAATTCAAAAAGGGACTTTTGAATGTAATTAAAAGTACTTTTAAATACTTGGAGGGAAAATTCAAAAGTAAATTACAATAAAAATAAAATGAAATGAAGGGCCTAAAAAAGGCAATTATAAAAGAGAGATCAAGGCACAAAGCAAAGGGTCCAATTTTATCAGTTCATTATTCCTTCCATTTTGGAGATTGAGGCATTCAAAGACGAAAGCCCTTGGTGGTCGAGATGTAGAGGATGGAAATGTTCTTGGCTTTTCATAGCTGGATTTGGGGATGAAAACCCTCATCTACATTTGAGGTGAGGTGATTCCATTCAAGAATCACGCTTGGGATTATAGATTGAAGTCATTTTCAGCTTGCTACAGTGTTGCTATAGTGCCACTACAGTGATTTATTGAAGATTTAAAGCTTGTTTAGGTTTCAATTGATATATATATATATGTAAGCTGATCAAAAGGCATTTTCAAATCATTTGCAGACGTAATAGGGGAAATTTATGAGGGTTTGTCTGCTGTTGCCTACATTATTGTTGATTAGTGATTACGTTAGCTGTCAAAATTAAAAAAATAGATCTGGGGTTTCTATGTTGGTGTTTCCATGTTTATTGCTGCTGTCATAATTTATCCAATAACTCGTTATCCAATTTTACTTACATATTTGGTTAATTTCAGTTTATAAGAGTTTCCTATAAACATTGGTGAATGATAGTATCACTGTCCTTAAGAAATCAGTCATAAACCAGGAGCCATATTTGATATGTTTGACAAATACTATTCAGATCTGCTGTTTATTTTGCATTTGAGGATGCATACCAGCATTATGAGGGTTTTAGTTTGCTGTTTGGAAGTGTAAGTTTGATTTACAAGGGTTTGCAATATTACATTATTGCTAATACGCTAGGGTTTGGCATTTACATTGGTGACTTGATTATTGTTTTAGCTTGCACATGCTCGATAAATCATCCATTTCCTAGGGTTGTCCGATTGGGGACATTACATCCTGCCACATCAGCCACAAATATAACCTGATTCTAGAGGGCAAGAATAGTGTAAATCCCAAAAGGCACATTCAAATGTCCTTTGTCTTCTTCCCTGCTGCTTATAACACCCTCAGATCCCTTCAAGGAAGAATTTTCAGAATAGAATGTTATTGACATAAATCCGTTTCTCTTCTGATGTTAGGCAATAGATTACATCAACTTTTGGGTAATCAATGCAGGAATTTCAGCAGGTCCTTTTACATAAATTTCTTTGCTTTAGGAACTCAAATCATAATAGCCATGAAGTCTAGAAGTAACCATTTGCTCTCAAATGCTATAAAGGGTGAGTGAGGTACTGTGAATGCAAATGTTTTTGTGTAACTTCTGCTCCTTTGAAGACCTATACTACAAGAAGAAAGTTGGCGAGAGAAAGAAAGCAGTGGATGGTCAAAATCTTGATACTATTGCTTTTGAGGGGAATAATACAATAATTTCATTTAACTTATCATTATAGATGAGGAAATGTCAACAGTATTCAGTCAAACAACATTTCAATTGGAATTTCTTTTTGCTGCTGTTCAACCTGATCAAGATGCTTGACTCACTCAAAAGGTAATTCTTTTTTGAAATCAGCTTTCCCAGTCCCAAAAGCAAGCATGCTATTTTTCACTAGAGTACGTTCTATCATTGAACTCTTATTTCAAAGTCTTATAATTCCAATTTGCTGATCTTTCCACCTAGGGTTAGAACCCAAACTCCTCTTACCTCTAAGGATACCATCTTTGTGCTTACTTCTGTCAAAGCAACAAAACCTTTTTTCTCTCTGTTGGAATAAGGACATTCCCATAACTACCATTCCTATGAATGCCCAAGCCCTCCACATTCGAACTTTCAACCTGTCAACAAGATGAAATCTAAAGAAACATCTATCCATATCACCCTGATCAACATCAATGATAGCTGGCAAGGACTCTGCAAGGCTCTTTAGGTAAAATGTGAAGAACAAGTTTCTCACCAGTGATGCATTAACTAATTGTTAATAATGTGCAATACTTAAGGTACAACTAGATGGCAATGCAAAAGTTCCTTGATAAACAAGTCAACTTCCTACAACTGCTAGAGCTATTTTACAACTCCATACCAGCACCAAATCTAGAAGGGTGCTTGGTGAAATAATTCAGCTCAATAAGCAACAACTAGCTGCTAAAAGGGCCATTACAGAAATGAATACCCTTTGCCCAACTACCCTCCATCAATGAAGAAATAAATTATCAATTCCCATACTCAAATTGAAAAAGAATCTGCTGGTTGGAATGGGAGCCCTGCTTCACATGATGGAAGACAGTTTGATGTTCAATCCCCACAAATGGCAGAATGACATTGCTCTCATGTTTGCCCAGGAAACTAAAATATTCTGCTTTGTGCTTCTTTTATTATAAAAATTATATAAGTTGAATCAAGGCTCAAGTCTTTGTACTGATTGCTTTCTCCCAATTGTCTTTCTCTCAGTTTGTTATCCACCTAGAAATTTTGCTATAATGCTGCCAACCCTAGGATTTGTATAAAATTATCAATCAATATAAGTTCTCTTTTTATCTAAAACAATTATATGCTAGGGTCTGCTTTTGCCCTCAATATCTTAAAGACGTCTGAACATCTACTGACTGCCAATAACATGCCCAGTTCACCATAAATAATACAAGAAACTGGCATTTCAGCCACCCTCATCGAGAACAGTTTAGTCTGCAATGCATGTTAGTTTCTTTAGGGAACCTATTTAATGTAGGGGAAAAATGCCATTAACTTTGCTTGATTAAATACTTTGCAAGGATTAAATGAAAACATGGAATCAATATACAAAATTGCTGGTGACAGGTTTCAGTTTGCAAAATCTGGATTCTGTTTCCTCAACATCACAAATCTATCTGTATATTATCTTCCATCTAGTGTTATTGTTTCTGTGCAATAAATCTTTGATCAGTTCAATCATGTAATATTTTATCTTACAATAATGTCTAAAGGCCTTTGAAACTTAAAACATAATTTAGACTCTTATGCAAATAATATTACAGGCCTTCTCAACTTTATCATTTGCATAAACATATTTTAATTATATAAAGATGTGCTTTACCGTAAAACCTTGATGTTCTTTTTGGTCCTTCATTTTAAAACCTTGGAATAAATAATTTTGTCTTGCCTCGTGAACTTTATCAGAACATAAAAAATTACAAGGCTTGCAATTTTATCATTTGCATAATCATATTTCAACTATATAAAGATGTACTTCGCTTTAAAATCTTGAAAACAAAAAGAATTTACTCTTCAGTTTAAAACCTTGAAAAAAAATTGTGCCCTGCCTCCTGAAGTTATCAGAACATAAAAACTTAACGAGGCTTGCAAAATGCTTGGAGACTGGCGATTTCAAAGTGAAGAGGCAGGTAAACGTCTAGGGATGCTTCTAACATTGATCATAATTTACTTTTTTTGTCATCGTTAAGGTTGTTTTCTAGAGTTTAGGAAGGTCTATGACTACTCCAATACATTTTCTTTTCTAGATGCTGCATGATACTAGTGTCTGAAGAGTCCGTTAGTCTCATCATTAGGCTGTACGAGACAATCTTTAGTGGATTTCAAAGTCAACAGAGATGTATTAACCTATTGGTTAATAAATGTGCAATACTTAAGGGGCAACTAGCTAACAATTCAAAATTGCCTTGATAAACAAGCCAGTTGCCTACAACTGCTACAAAGGAGTCATTGAAATATCCTAAAGCATACTGAGGCTATTGAACAAATCCTTACCAACATCAAAGTTAAGGGAGTCTGCTCAAGTGATTCTGCATGTTAAGAAACAACTAGCTGCTAAAAGGGGCATCACAGCAATGAATAGCCCTTTGCCCAACTATTCTCCACCAATGGAGAAATGAAATGTCAATCCCCCTGCTCCAATTGAAGAAGGGTCTGCTGGTTGGAGCTGGAACCCTGCTTAGTATGATGGAGGGTACATTGCTGTTAAACCCCCACAAATGGTAAAATGGCAATGCTCTCCTGTTGGCTCAGGAAACTAAAGAGACCCTAGTCAATTCATCTATAATTGGAAAAACTATATATGTTATATTGAATCTCTAAGTCCGTGTGGTGGTTGCTTTATTCTTTTTGCCCAAATATTTTTCTTTTATGCTACAACTCTAGGAGTTTGCATAATCTTTTCAGGCAATATAATTTCTCCTTTATCTGAAAAAATTGCATGCTATGGTATGCTTTTGTCCACAGGAATTTTTAAGGGCTCGGAAATTTGTAATTTCAGAGTGAAGGTGTAGGCGATCTTCTAGATAGACTCTAAACTATAGATCATATATTTTTTTCTTTTCTTTGGGCCATTAATAAGGAGCCTGCTTATTTTGTAGACTTTTGGAAGGTCTATGACCATTCCGATGCATGGTACCAGTGTCTTAAGAGCCCATCATCACCGTCTTTAGGCACTATTAGACAATTGCTAACTGATTTCAAACTCCCCCAGAAGTCTCTAACTTAGCCAAAAATACAATTTGAGTAAAAGTGTAATGTCTACTCTTCTCTGAGGGCTGTGGTACAGTGGTCCATCTGAGGCATTTGTGGGTGGAGGCAAATAGCCAAATACTGATGGGTTGAGCAGTAAAATGTATAATTAATAGATTGGATCTCTCTCTTAAAGCTTGCCTACCACTTTGCTTTGAGATGACCACTATTCAAGTGATTAGAAAGCATCTTCTCGAGAAACATGTCATAAAGTTTGGAAAATGCGTGTCAAATCGTTTATGACGATTTAGTTATTCATTCAGGTATGATTATCTTCTGAATTAGGAATGGGATGGATGATATGTTGAGACAAAGAGGGAGGGAACCCTGAACAAACAATCTCATTAACATTTGTGCCAATGGAAAGGCAAGTGGATCCAAATCACACTTTAGAAACTCAGCCTAAAGTCCCTCACAATCTGCTGCTTTGCTGGTGTGTAATTCTGCATAGATTTCTGAATTGTTATCAATGCAGTCAATATCATAGCTATGGAGCTCCAGTTTTTGCCATAATTTCATGTCAATTAAATAAAGCCAAGAAAATCATAAAGCTACCTTCTGTTAAACATGACTAGAATGTGTACAGTTGTTGAGAAAATCATAATGCCCATCAGTGCGATGGAGGGTTTCTTGAGCAATAAAATCCTTTGTGGCATTTAAGGGTTTCAAATATCAGTATATTTCTCTAGAGTTTATTGACGATGTTTACTATAAAGAGATAAAAATGTGATTAGAAATATAATCTTGTCCAGCCATTTGAAAGAAAAGTTTCCATTATATCGAATAATAATTTGATTCAGTTTTATTTGGCATATTATTGTAGCAGTATTATATACGTTTTAGTCAAACTTAGATTATACCTGGAAAACATGCTGAGTCCAGTGCCTATTACTGTGAATATATATTTCACATATGAAGTTATAACTGTATTTTTTTGTCATTGCTTTTCAATACAACCTTCATTCTTATTTTGTATTGGATGCTGAAGCTGTATTAATCTTTTTGCCTTTTCCAACATTAGCATTCTGATACTGGATGACTGAAAATGTCAAACAGTGTACTGATCATAGAAATGGAAAAATTGATGGAGAAGCAGCCACTAGTGTAGGCATCTTTGAGCTTGTGGACGGGTCACAGGTACTTATATGCTGTCTGTTCTCTGTGCTTTAGCTGATGAAAAGTTCCCACCTGTAGACTTTGCCTTTGGAACTTTGGTGGTATCTGATTCCATGAAAGAGCACAGGCATGTTTAAACAATTCAATATTCTCATAATTGTTCCATTTGATCTCAATTGATCAGACAATAATTTTTTAACCATGCTGTCCATGCTTTTTTGTTATGCGGCATTATCAAGAAAATTATGCTAGTACTGAGTCAACTGGCTAATTTACTTTCTCTCCTGCTGACCATCCACTAGGCTTGTTATAACTACTGGGGCTTGTAGAAGTAAAGACAACAATGGTTGTAGTTTATTAGATTACTAGCTTATTTCTAGGCCATCCTGGTATCAAGGATGATATTGAAAAGCTATCTGCCATTTTGAATGAATATGTTTCAGGGGCAGAAAAACAAGAATGGATATGCTATTTATTCGTATTTTTTTTTTCAGTTTTCCCTTTTAATTTATATTTTTGCTCTCTCTATAATGGGCATTTACTACTTTTTTTGAATTTAGTATTTACTCTTTCTCTTGCTGCTCAAATTTTGGAAACGCTTCCAATATTATTAAATGCTAGTTTGTGTATCTTTTTTCTAAGGTTATGTACATTTTATGGTTATAAGTTATAACACAGCTGAACCTGATTGTGTTTTACTTACAGCATGACCAACCAACTTTAGTGTGGGGAAAGCATCGACAGCCTCCATTGGGAAGTGATGAGGTACGAATGTTGAAGAGTGTAACTGTTAATTATAAATATTTTTTCATTTCTAGGATTACAAATATGGAAAGAGTAGTCAAGGGTTTTTGCAAGCGTGAGAACTTTTTTCCTTTATTCCTTCTTGCATGTATTTGATTGGGAGGGAACTGTACTTTGAAATTGTTTCACAGTAGCATTTGTAGGCCAAGAATTGATCTTTAGATTGTTAGAAACCTCAGAGAATAAGGGATAAGGATAGTTTAATTGGCATGTATGTTTATTAATTTTGAATTTTTTGTAGTGGGCGACTTTTTTGGATCTTGAAGGACGGGTAGTTGATCCAAAAGCTTTGAAGAAAAGGATATTTTATGGTGGCATTGAACATAACCTACGCCAGGAGGTTTGTATTCCCTATGCTGGCATGCTAATTGATCTTGTTTTACCTAGGACTACCATATACACAGCTCGATAGATTTTCTTTGCTTGAAGGTTTCTCATTATCATCATAGTTCTTTCAGGTTTGGAAGTTCTTACTGGGCTATTATCAGTTTGATTCAACCTATGCAGAGCGAGAATATTTAGCTTTGACAAAGAAAGAAGAGTACCAAATTCTGAAATCACAATGGCAGGTGAGAATATGATATTTTCTTGGTCAATTAATGACAAATTTATACTCTACCTACTATTACAGATTAGTATGTATTATATAAGAAATCAATGTGGAAAAATTGACTTCATCTTCAGGACAGTTGAAAAAAAATGATTTATGTGTTCCTATCTCTATTCTGCTCTTATCTGCAGGCCTGCTAAATATGTCTGGCTTTTTGCCTTACGCAAGCACCCCATCTAATTGAATCAGGGAAAATTGAACTTAATTTCTAATTTTCTTGACAGAATTTATATAAGTTAAGTCTTATTGACTCCCATCCCATACATCAAAGAATTTTGTGCAACAAGGAGTGGCAATATTTATCATTAAATTATAGTTGTCATTATAATATTTGAAAAATTAGTATGAGGTATCTGACCATGCAGCTATGCTCTTAGCATAACCCAGAATTAGATTTTATACCACGCAGAATCAAAGATAGCTACTTGGCCCTTTGGAGAACTTGAATCTGTTGGCTTATTCAGACTAGGAGATGGTAGATTAGTTATCTACCTTGATTCCCTGAATGGTATCTGTCCACCCAATTAATGCTCGAGTTATTATCCTTACTCTAATTTTCCTTCTAATTGTCTCTCAGTTCTGAGCAAGGTCTTATATTTTTTTATTTGAAACTCCACCATATTTGCTGTCTGAGCAACATAGCCTTTGGGGTATATACACAAACCTTTAATGTTTTGATTCATTAGATATATTTTGGTTATAAACTATACTGTTTAGAATCCATCTTCGACCTATATCCTAGAATTATACTCATCATCATAAGTTAACTCTTTGTGTGTATGCCACTTGATGACGTTGGCATCACTTTTAACTCCTCTAAAGCCTTCTGCTGTGATTCAGTATGCACTTCTGGATTCTATTCCCCTGGTTTTCTGCTGCCCAACTATTTCTATTTAATGATCAATAACCTAGTTAGTAGTTTCTACAACATGCTTGCTTGGATAATGGAGCACATCCTTCTTGACACATGTTAATGCTTTGTTTGTTTGCTTGATAACTTCATATGTGTCAAATAACTTGCAACCTCGCTTTTCATTAGATTAGTTGTATTTTTGTCTCAGTCCAGCTAGCATATAAACTTGGCTTATGGGAATATGGCAATTTTCAGTTTTACCGATATATTATTTAGTTTCAAATCCCCTTAACATTAGGCCTTGTAGAAGCTCTCAAGTAAAATGGACTTGCAAGGATTAAAAGATACTTATGTATTTAAACCCAGCAAGTGGGGTATAACAAATCATTGTATCACTAGGTTATTTGTCATTATATTTATATTTTATATTATTTTTTATTCTTATTTATTGAACGCAACCTTCTGTGTTTCTCCAAGTTTTGGAAAGGGGGGATGTGGCTGTGGGGTTTCAAGAATGGTAATTTTTATTCTGTATTTTGGGTACAGTGGTAGGACAGCTATTAAAATAATATTTAAAAAGTAAAAAATATAAAGATTATTAAAATCACTTAAGTTAAAATTAGTGATTTTGATAATTTGAAATAAGTTAGGAAATAAGAAACTAGACCTAGAAATCATGGATGATGGCATGAGAGAATAACTTGATATTCACATACTGCTGGTTGAATTTGCTTTTGGAATCTCTATTGCCAAATAAGAATTTCATTTTGTTTACAAATTTGTGAAAAATAAAATGGTCTTGTCTATCTGGTTTTCCTCCTCATTGTTCAATGCCTGTCCTTTGTGTTGAACATGTTTGTCATTGATGTCAAAGTTACAGTGTTTTGGTTTATTGAAAAGAGAATTGGAATGAAATATCGCTGCTGATTATTCATCAGATTGTCATTTATTTTAATATGATGTTTATTTGAGGTGCTTGCTTGACCTGCTTGACCTGCTTGAGCTTCTTGCCTGTGAGCTTGAGCTTCTTGCTTGCGTTCTTGAGCTAGTTGGTTGCCTGGTTGAGCTAGTTGGTTGTATGGTTGAGCAGGTTGCTTGTTTGTTTCAGCTATTTGGTCAGCATTTGTGCCAAATCATCTTGCTATGTCAGCTTCCAAGTCAGGTGTTTGAAAAGTCTAATTATTTTTGCCAAATCGTTTGCCATGTCACACTTGAATGGTTGACTTTTTTATGTGGCTTGATTCCTCTTAATGAAATGGCTTAATGAGAATTTTTAACTTGAGGCGGCTTTAGGATTCCTTATGCGTCGGCTTGATTCTCCTTTTGTGATGGTTTCAAACTTTATTATTTGCTGTAACTCAATATTCTTAAAGCATCTCTTAAATGCATTGAGGGCGGCTTGTAATTATAATGACTCCTTTTGATTGTTCTGACCAATGGTTTCTCTATGGAATGGCCCGATATTCTTATTTGGTTAAGGGCAGCTATTTTAAAAAAAGTGCATATCTATTATGGTGTTTGAATGTTTTTTTTGACTTAGCCAATAAAATGTCCCCCCAAGGTTTCAAAATTGACTTTTGACGTTTTTGTTAAATCTGATTTTTTTTTTTTTTTTGGTGCTATCACGTGGCAGTGCCAACAATTTCAAGAATTGATATAAAACAATAACGGAAGGGAAAATGTGTTAAAAAATGAAAACCCATAAGTCTTTATTTATTTAGAACATAATAAGACAATACCCATAAGCCAAAATGATATAGTTTGGAACTTGGGTTTTTATATGGCAATCACAGCAATTGGATGCAAGGACGCCATGCTTGCTTTTGCTCAAATTTCATTGCGGTTCTCAATGCTGGATGCTGAGTGATGTAGGGTGCCTCTACACAACGAATTTGCAACCCCAAAGTCTAGGTGTTTGGTACTCTGTCACACGTGCTTTTTTCTCTTTGCTTGGTAGGACTCTAGCTCCCACTTGCAAATAAAATGATGTGTTTTTGCTGCTTGAAAACCACGTTTTCCTGTGCATATATGGACTCCTGACTATGAGACTGTGTTAGAATTTAGTACTTGACATATATAGTCAATAATAAACAAATTAACATGCTATTGTTAATTTAATAAATAAATTGGTTTTGGAAGTTATATTCTCGTAACTAGTTTTATACGGGAATAATGGCCTTTTAAAGGCAATACTATGTAAAAGTTTTTTAGTGTAATGTGAATGATTGAAATTTGTTTCGAGAGCAATCTCGTTTTTTCTCTCATTTCAATATGGTATTAGAGTAGGTTTGCTTGACCTCTCTGTTTGTCTTCCATTCGTTTGTCTTTCATCCAAAGCGGTTCATTCAAGGGCCAAGCAATGCAGACCACGTGTAACAACCAGTGATGTCCGTCCACCATTATTGCATTTTTTCAATAGAGGAGCAGTGCAGATCACGTGCAAATCTGTGACATTCATCACTCATTTGCATTTCTCTCTTTCCATCTTGGTCACTCCTTCCATTGTTTTTCCTCCATTCTGTTCATGTTCATTTTCAAAATCTGAAAAATATATTTTTTTAATCCCCCAATCTATTGCAGAAGTGTATTTATATTTGCCCCAATTTTTCTTATCATTGACGTTGCTGACTGTTTCTATGGATGTCGTCATCGTAGCCAATAATCAAATATGCTGCAAAAGGCGTGGAGAAAGGGACCTGAGATTTGAATTGGTTTCTTGAAGGATGCAAAACCAATCAAACCGACAGAGGGCCAGGAAATCACAATAACGACAGATTATACCATTAAGGGTGATACTAGCACGATTTCCATGAGTTACCAAAAACTTGCGGTAGATTTGAGGCCTGGTAATATAATTTTATGTGCTGACGGCACAATCACACTTATTGTGTTGACAACGGATAAGGCATCTGGCACTGTCAAATGCCGTTGTGAGAATACTGTTGTCCTTGGTGAACGAAAGAATGTTAATTTGCCTGGAGGTGTTGTGGATCTTCCAACGCTTATAGAAAAAGACATTGAGGACATTGTGCAGTGGGGTGTACCTAATAAAATTGACATGATTGCTCTTTCCTTTGTTCGCAAGGGTTCATATCTTGTAAATGTTAGGAAGGTATTGGGAAAACATGCAAAGAATATTTGTACTAATTTCTAGTTTTTCTCTATGTCAGTACTAAGGGAGGGTGTTAGAATTTTGTACTTGACATATTGTTGGCATTTCAATTAGCACCTCTGGAGTGCTTATTGGAAACAGACAGCTATTGCAAGTGTTATAGTACTGCTCTTCAAATTATAGAGAGGAAGATCTCTCTTTGCGGATGTTCTACGTAAAAAAAAGGTACTAAGGTTTCTATCTTTTTTACTCAGCGGCAGGACACAAGGGTGCATAAACACAATGTGTCATACCTAAGCTTTTCTTTGGTTTCTGCAAATCTTAAGTATGACTAAACTAGCTTCTAAACTATCCTATCTCCTTAGGATTAATAGAGCATGAGGGTATAGGAGCGGAATGGATGGGTTGGATCACTCGAATCCGCCGTCTCTGTAGAATATGGCCGAGGCTTTTAACTCTCGGATATACGTTGGGATAAGGTTTTATACAAGCAAACACTCTTTACGGTAGGTTGGATCTGAGATTTGCCGAGGAGGAGGAACCCCTGTCCGAGGTATAGGCTAGGAAACAACGTACTAGAAACAACAAGGTACGAAGATATGGATATCAAGATTTCTGAGGAGAAAGCCCTGTCCGAAGTGTAGGCTGAAATCCGGATCTTTAAACAACATCAAACGATAGCAATCGATAACAAAATATCCAAGGAGGAGGAACCCCTGTCCGAGGAGGAGATTGAAACAATAAACTATTAAGAACAAAGACGTTGGATCAACTCAAATCTTAGATCAAACATGTATGCGCCATCTGATTTTCTTCTTCAAGCTTTTCCAATGAATTACAAAGATTGGGACAGCAGAGGCAGGAAATCATGCACAATTGCAATCGACCAACTAACTCTCGTCCAAGAGTGAACAAATACAACTTTGCAAGCTTTCTGGCAACAACGACGCATCAATTTTGCGTAGTAAATAAAGGTTAACAAATAATGAGCCCAAGGCTCTTATTTATAGAATTCAAAGGAGTAGGCAACTCTAAAACCTCCTTGAGTTAACAATCAATTCTTGCCAATCGTCAAGAATTATTCCTATGTCTAAATGTAGGTGAGCAAGCAGTTAACTGGAAATCTACTTCAGTTAACTGAAACTAAACAAAAGTCAAACTAGAAGTCTACCTCAGTTGATTGAAACCTAACTAAGAGTGAACTTAAATTACAAATGTGTCTCCAAAATAGACATCCACCTTTAATGGAGATCTGAGATCCACAAATCGTGGGAGTCAAATTAGACATCCTTGATTAGTGGGATCTGACATGCATGATCTGTGGGATCTGGAGTTAACTTGGAAAGGGGCATCAAGTTAACTTCAGTCATAGTTATTGCTACTTTGGAGGGTAGGACGTCCTTTTTGGGGTGCTTTACACCTCATCACCATTGGTCAACAGTGCCTCTATCCAGTCGTTGACCTCTTCAGCCCCTGGGCAATCAATGTTCTGCAAGATGACAGTGTGACGTCTTAGCATTTCTTCACCAGTCACAAGCTGTTGCTGATAGTCTATGCACTTGGCAGTTGTGTCAAGTTAACTTCAGTCATAGTTATTGCTACTTTGGAGGGTAGGACGTCCTTTTTGGGGTGCTTTACACCTCATCACCATTGGTCAACATTGCCTCTATCTAGTCGTTTGCCTCTATCCAGTCGTTGACCTCTTCAGCCCCTGGGCAATCAATGTTCTGCAAGATGACGACATGACGTCTTAGCATTTCTTCACCTGTCACAAGTTGCTGCTGATAGTCTATGCACTTGGCAGCTGTGTCATCCAACTTGGTAGACATGGCTGCAGCTTTGGCCAACTTGCAACCATCAGGATTATCAAGGAATGTGCTATGGATGACGTCTCATAATTGTTTCTGCATTGTTCCTAGCTCAATGTATTCTCCTCCCTCATGCTGATACTCTATGTGAGGGAAGGATATTACCAACGTTCTTGCGAAGTTGATAATACCTGCGACAATATGCCTATAGTCAATTAGTTCCACAAAATTGGCATCATAGGCTTTCACCTTGTATGCCAGCTGTTCCTTCCAATAAAAAATGTGTTGTTTGTTCTCTGTGGTGGTAACTGATTGATATGCCAATTGCAAATCAGCAATTGTCATTTCATCTCCTGGCCTCTTCTCTGTTGTCCTCAGGTTTGACTGTTGGATCTCTGAGCGGAGTCCATGTGCTCTATCTCTCAACTGGTATGTTTCTGCCAGTACACATCGTCCTCTGATAACAAACTCATCCACTTGATTTCTCAAGTGTTTGCCATATGTGATCAACTGATGATGGTTTTGCTCTACGGGGAGATCTAGCAACTCTTGTGGCAAAGGAGAGGAGTTGGGAGTGCCGTGCATCAAGCTGGAAATATACATCCTCAATTGCCGGTTTTGAGCCTTTAAGGCTGCTTTGTCTTGGCCATCCTTAGCCATCCTCTCTTGGGTGCTCGCTGAGGCTATTCCGAGAAGGTCTGCCTCCACTTGACGAGTGGTCTTTCTGAGGTTCACCTTTGATAGCGTGAAGTCTTCAACCCTTACATTATGTATGTTTATGTCCTTAGGTGGGGCAACAGTCTCTATGATGACCTCGTTATCAACATTCCTTTCTACATGTGCTTGCTTCTTCAACTTCTTCGTTGACATGTCTTGAGGGACATGATCGAACTCTGTGAAGTCGAGCTAGTAGGATGACCTTTCCCTCTTCCTTCCAAGGAAACTCTCAAGCTAGATAGAATCCTGACTAGCCTCGCTGGAAGGAGGAATGTTGGCCCCTTGAATGTTGGATGAACAAGACTGTGCTGTATTGATGTCTCGCGGTGGAGAGTCCAAGTCGATGGGAACTTGTGATTGCTGTGATGGTGGTGAAGTAGGTAGCTTTGTCTCTATCACAGGCACCATATCTGCTGCAACTGCTTCCAGCATGGGCTTTGTTTCGGTCGTGATTGCCTCAATCATTGGCTCTGGTTTGGTTGCAGTAGTCTCTACTACCTCAGGTAAGTTGGTGGCTATCTCCACCTGTATTTCTTGCTGATTTACATCAGCCATCTGTGTTCTTCTCCATGGAAGCCCTGACATCCTCATCCCTTTGGGAGGATTGCTCCACTGCTTTCTTTTGGGCTTCTTCCTGTACGTGGAAGGTAGTGTAGATTGAACCATTGGCGGCTTTGTTCGGGGAAGTACTACCTTCCTTGTCCTCTTGCTGTCTAGGTAGAGTCGACTTTTTTTGACGACTCTACTCGTTCTCTCCTTTATAGATGTGCTTTCTTTCGCATACCAATCCACTCTGCCGAGTGGTTGTGAGTCCACTTGATCCATGAAGAAGGAAGGAAGCATGACTTCTTCCTCATCATCGGATAGGCCCTCAATGTCTTCTAACAAAAAGTGAACAATTTGTGAGAGCTTAAGCCGGCTATAGTTCCTTCTTCGCACCTCAAACTCATCGTCACAATTGACTCGGTAATCTTCTATGGAAGATTCATGTGATGAGCGTTGCTCAAGATGTGCTGCATAGAGTCCTCTTGGATCATATGACCTCCTCTCAATGAGGTACTTGAGATTAAATCTCACCGTTTCTTGGCTCATCAACTTGGCATCGACCACTGTCTTACATCTATAGAGTCCCATCTGAATGGGGAAGTTTGCAACTGACTTCTTCTTTAGGTGTAGGTGAGAGTGAACTTCAGCCAATTGTCTTAGGAATTCCATGAACACTACCTTATTTGAAGGGTAGCGTGGGATCATGGCGGGGTGTCCATTGTAACCATACACGCGTATGTAGGTGAAGGTGGGGAATTGGATAAACCAATCCGCCCAGTCCACCATTGCCTCGTTGGCTGTTGGTGATATACACACGTGCATCTCATGGTCGAGATCTCATACGGTGTGCATGATGAAGAGGTCGTTCATCTTTTTGAAGTGTCGTTCCACTTGAGTAAACTCAAGACGCGGAAAGTATTCTTGGACCTTCTGCACACCTAAGGTCCCCATAGTGTTTAGTGTCCTGAATTCGCCTTGGAAGGCAATCGGGTATACCAGGTAGGAACACATGTGGAACCTATGAGCCTCTAGAAACTCGGTAATTTGTTGGTGGAGTGTGTCACTGATCAGGGAGGCCCAGTCGTAATGTTCTCTTTTGTTGATAATCTTGGCAATAATGTAATACATCCATGGCTGAAATTGGTTGCCCACCTCCTGTCTAGTGATCCTGTTGAGTAGAGTGATTAACACTGCATACTCATCTCTGAATGCTCCTCTTCCAACTAATTTGGGCAAGCTGGCCTTCTTCACCTTTAACCATTGTTCTGCCATTTTCAGTGAACACTTGTCCTTTGAAGCTTTGAATGCCTTTTCGCATTCCTTCACAGATATGACCTTGTTGGTCGGGCATGGCGGAATAGCAAAACATTTTTCAATGTCTTTTGGTTTCAAGCTGCAGATCACAGATTTCTCTTGTGGTAGGATTGTAATGCTTAATGCAAGCAATTACAAGCTCCACACTCTGTAATGTGATAGGAATTGATGCAGCTTGAAACAACCCGGATTCTTCTAGGTTTTGTTCGTGCTTCAATGCTGAACAAACCCAGTGCCTTAGATTTTTGATTCTGAGACTTTTTTGGAAAAATCCCTAAAACTAGGGGCAGCAAGTTTGTTGTTTCTGGCAAATTTGAAAAGATGGGTTTCACTGGAAAATTATGCTGATCATACCCAGTTGGCCAGATCTGTGGTAGCTTGTTGTATTCTGTGATATGCAAGAATGTTAAGATAGAAGAGAGGAAGTAGACAAGAGGTGGATTGGAAGTTATTAGCTGCCTCTTTGTAAAAATCTGCCTCTATATTCAACCCTTGAGAAGAAATCTCTTTCTGCCACTAATCTTCAAAAATATTGAAGAACGGTCCAAAACCCTTGTCAGATCTAGAAAAGATGTCTTTGAGAGCAATTAGTTGTTTTGATCTTCAACCTGCAAAAGAAATAATAAAAAAGGGACGCCCAGCTTGATTATATAATAATTCAAGCTGAGATCCTTCAAGTTTGGGTGCCAACTCATGATTGAAGCCTGATTTGGAGTTCAAAAGCTGATTTCCACTGATCATGGAGTGTTTTTGTTTGATTCTTGCTCTCGGTCGTTCAATTGATCTTTGGCAGTTGCTGCCGGATCTGTTGTCGAGATGGGACCATCTTGAAGAGGTATGCCTGGGAGTCATCAACTCAAAATACTGAGTTTGAGCCTCCAGATTAAAGGGTGCCTTTCTCCAAGAGGAGCGCTTTTAGCTTTGCCTTAGACAATTTTCATGACTGTTCTTCATTTTCTCCATTTAGACCCTCCATGCTTTGATTTGACATCACCGTTGACTGATGAGTTGGATGGCTTTGTTTGATGGTGCATTGAGTAACCAGCTCAGTCCTGGAAACGACGATTGGTTCCTCAGCTCTTCAAGGTCAGCTTAAGTCCTTCAAATCCAAGGGCACCCCTGGCCAACAAGGGCTCTTTTGAGTTGTTGACTGATAATGTTCATGCTATAAACTGCTTGCTTTGATCTTTGTCATTAGATGACTTAGTTGTCAGATGCCTTCGCAGATGGTTTCGTTGTCGAGATCGACCAAAGCGGGGAAGATCATCTTGGAGGTCATTGAATAAACTAACTGCATTTGTATGCCTTAAAGACTGGGTGCCTTTCTTCAAGAGGGGCACTTTTCTTCTGTACTTAGCAATTTCCTTTCATTTTGGCATGTTCTTCATTCGGCATCTCCATGTATCGTTGACGTTTGCCAGTGATCTCTGAATCAAACGATCTTGCTTGACGATGCATTGAGTAGCCAGCACGAACATGAAAGGCTCCCTAAACATCCTGTTAGCCTACGGGAACCATAGTAATAGGCTAACCCTATCTCCTCGAACCACTGGCTAGAAAGGGGACATTACAGTCTGCCCTCTTAGAAATTGCTTGTCCTCAAGCAATCTCATCTCATGATGTTCCAATATCCTCTCATTTTCCCATGTTGCATCCTCAACCGATAGGTCCTTCCACCTAACCAAATATTCCTTGATGACTCTACGTCTTAAATGGCACTCGCTTGTGTCATTGATAGCCTCAAGAATTATAATTAATTTCCCCACCTCATCCAAGGGTGGCAATGCTGTAGAGGGTGTCACATTATGTCCTAAAGCCTTCTTGAGGTGAGATACATGAAATACGTTGTGAGCCTTGCTCTCTACTAGTAACTCTAGCTCGTAAGCCACCTCACCAATCCGCTTGGACACTCGGAATGGACCATAGTGGATTGCCTGTACGGCTGCAGCATAAGATAGACCATATAACCCTCCCAAAGGAACACTCCACTCTGCGTTGATTTGCATATTGCTTTTGTTGATTCTGAGCCTTTTGTATGTTCTTCAGAGAACTCGTTATGTCTTGGCTGTCTTGCAACAAATCCTTCGCACTTGGCACCCTACTGTCTCCAAATAATAAATCCAAGAAATTGGGAGCGTCATAACTATAAAGTGCCATGAATGGTGACATCTGTATAGACATGTGGTGCGTAGTATTATAACAATACTCGCATAAATGCAGCCACCTGATCCATGCCTTTTGCTGCCTCGCAATGTAGTTCCTCAGGTATCCCTCCACCCATTTATTCACTTAGTCTGTCCATCTGTTTGTGGGTGGTAGCTCGTGCTCGGAGTGAGTTCTGTGCCAGTAAGCCTGAATAGCTCCTGCCTGAAATGACTCATAAACTTGCTGTCCTGATCACTCATTATATTATGAGGCAACCCATGAAATCGGAATATCTCCCTAAAAAACAAATCAGCAACCTGCACTGCCGTGAAAGTAGCTGAAATCGAGAAGAAGTGTGCAAACTTCATGAGCCTATCAACCACGACATAAATACAATCCCTGCTCTGGGTTTTGGGTAAACTCGTGATGAAATCCATGGATATGCATTCCCACATCCAATTAGGAATGGGTAGTATTGGAATATTTTGTCATTGATGTCAAGGTTGAGCAGGTTGCTTATGTGTTTGAGCTGCTTGAGTTACCTGCCTGTGTGTTGAGCTATTTGGCTGCTTGCTTGAGCTGGTTGGGTGCCTGCTTCAGCTACTTGTATGTCTGGTTGAGCAGCTTGAGCCCCTTGGGTGCCTACTTGAGCTGCCTAGGTGTTTGTTTGAGCTGGGTGAGTGTCTACTTCAGCTGCTTATGTGTCTACTTAAGCTTCTTGTGAGCTTACTTGTCTTTTGTCAGCTGTTGAAAAAATCTTTATTCAATTATATTGGCATGTTTCATCCTTGTGAGGTGACAATTTTCTAAGCCTATTTGTATCGGATTAATTTATGAGGCGGCTGGTTTATGAATATGGGCTTTTCTTTTCATTGCAACGACTTATATATTTGATTCATCGAATATATTTATTTTAGTACGACGGCTACAGGTTATATGTGGTGCAAATGAATGTCTCTAAAGAAGATTTTAAAAAGGTTAAAAATTAAAGAGATGTGTTGAAGGAGTGCAGACTGTGCAAAGTCAGAGAAGACAAAATAAAACGTCGTGGCATTTATGGCCTTCTTTTGGTCTGCCGTTTTAAAAGTTTGGTGCCAGCGCTTTGATAATGTTTTTGGGATATTCTTGAAATCGTGACCTCTATTTCTGGGTAATGTTGTGAGTATGCCGTGTGGTGAAGCACTGAGTAGAAGATGTGATTGTGTATAAACAAAAATCTGTAGTATGAAAACTGCATATTCTTTAATTGGTGTTTGGTGTATAAGGAAAAATCTGGGTAGAATCGTGCTCCATTGAAATATCTTGTGTCAGTGATCTTTTTCTATGTAGCAGCTAATTTGTGGCAATGTAACAACACATTTATTTCTGACGGGGTCAAATCTCTTGGTGGAAATTCTTTGAAATTGTGAAGTTTCTGGTGGCACCTATTATGCTCCTACGTGGCAAGTGGAGTATTCATTTTATGAATCGGGTTCCTCATTAGTCTATTAGAAAATCGTTCTCATTAAGTATAAAATATCTTCAGCGTCTAAAAAGATTTGCAATCAACTTATCTGTAGCTCACCATTCTATCTTCATCGATTTGTAAATTATTACTGAAATATCTAGGTAGCGTCGGTTTTGGAATGACATCGGGTTTCTCCTAAAATTCGCTAGAATTTATGTATGCGTGGGAGATAGGTTGAGTAATTTGTGCATATTGATTTTATGATATACTTTAAAAAAAAAAAAAAGGCTTCTAGATTTTTATCGTGCTATGAAATGTTCAAAGGTTCTCTCATATTTTTCTGGCCAAAAAATATCATCGATTTCATGGAGTGGTATTGAAGAAAAAAAATGGTGTGATGGAGTGAAAGTCATTGAATGAGGGCTATGACTTAAGTGTGCTGAGTGGTGAAGGTTGGAAAGATTTAAGAATTGTTGTTAATATCAGTACCAAAAAGTGGAGTCGGGCTGAGAGTGGTGTGTCTTCTGAATGGTTTTATTCTCTGGATTGTGAAGGAAGAGTGATGAATTCTGTGTGCTTATATTCACTGAAATAACCAGCTTTTTATCTGTTGATTTTCAGATCTTGAGATTCTTTTATATTTTGCAAGTATATCTATATTGAGCTTGGTTTGGGTTTGTGATCAGTTTGAAACAGTATTCAGATTTTGTGAGAGAGCAGATTGAAAAAGTTTTCAAAGCTTAAACAGTTGCTGCAAATTCCTTAGTTTTGGACAAAGTCTATTCAAGTTGAGCCTCACTGTTCAAGTGTAGGCAACGTTTGAAATCTGTAATCTAAAATCAGTTTTGCGAAGTTTGGAGTTGGTGCTTCGAAGGAGAGATGGTGCTCTCGGTGGGTTGGTGCTCACTAAATGTAATTAGGGTTGGTGCCCTTTGGTGATAAATAAAACCAATTTTTTGCCATGGTTTTTTTACCCAAAAGGGTTTTCCATGTAATCTTGGTGTTCATCCTTCTATGGTGTTTATGTTGCTCTTTATCAGTCTAGTTTAAAGTTTTCAAAAGTGTCAATATTGATTCGCCCCGCGCCCGCCCCCCCTGATCCCCCTCCTTCGCACCGTCCCTCCCTCCCTCAGTATTTGCTGTGCAATCTTTAGGTAGGGGCTGTAATAGTCCTGCCGGAAAAGAGTGCTCCTGCTTGTTCTGTTGGCAAGTAGGACACTCTCTCACATACCTAAATACCTCTGATTTGAGCCCTTTCCAAGTGAACCGCTCCCTAATCTGCCTGTAGGTTTTAAAGTAACCTAGGTGGCTTGCCATAGGAGTGTCATGAAAATCTCTCAATATCCTCTTCTTCATAGAGAATTCGGGTACAAGGAAAATCCTCCTTTTGTAAATGATGAGGTCATTCACAAGGGTGTACTTGCTATCTGCAATTGTACCATCAATAATTTGGAAGCCCACTTATCCTTAACATACTCAGTTGCAATCAAACCTCTCCAATCATTTGCCACCTCACCTAGAGAGCACAAGTAAGGTCTCCTTGAAAGGGCATCGACAACTATATTTTTCTTACCCTTGACATATGCTATGTCAAAATCATAAACCTGCAACTTGCTGACCCATTTTGTCTTCACCAACAATTTTCTGCCCACCTGATACTGTCTGAATTTAGCCAAGGCATGCATGATGGCTAACATTTTCTTATCGTAAACGTTGTAACCCCTCTTAGGACCCTTAAGTTTCCTGCTCTCAAAAGTGATGGGGTGCTTATCTTGCATCAAGACAGCACCAATGCCCTCTCTTGAGGCATCACATTGTAGCTCAAACGACCGTGCAAAATCTGGGATAATGAGTACCGGACACAAACTCATCAACCGTTTGAACTTCTCAAAGCACTGTTGTGCTCCTAGAGTTGCCTGCTGTGAAAAGCCCCCTTCTTCATCAAGTTCGTAAGTGGAGTTGCCTGCTGTGAAAAGCCCTTGACGAAGCGACGGTAGAAACCACATAACCCAAAGAATCCCTTATTTGTGTGAGATTCGTGGGTGGAGGCCAATCAACTATAGACTTCACCTTCTCAGGATCCAACTTAACTCCCTCGACACTGATGATATGCCTCAAGTACAATAACTCTCTCATGCCGAAGTCACATTTTGATTCCTTGGTGAATAGAGATTCACTCTCCAATGTGCCCAACATTGAGTCCAAATGTGCTAGATGATCATCCCAAGTCTTGTTGAAGACTAGTATATCATTGAAGAAGACGAGGATTGTCTTCCTCAATTGATCTCTAAAAACCTTGTTCATACAAGACTAAAAGGTGGTTGGAGCATTGGTTAGGCCAAAAGGCATAACTAGAAACTCCTAGTGTCCATAATGGCAATGGAATGCGGTCTTCTCCACATCCTCCTCTCTAACCCGAATTTGGTGATAATTGGATCGAAGATCTATTTTAGAAAAGAAAAAGGCTCCGTGCAACTCATTAATCAACTCATCAATCCGCGGAATTGGGTACTTGTTCTTAATGGTCTTCTTATTCAGTGCCCTGTAGTCAATACACATCAGCAAGGTGCCATCCTTCTTCACCAGGACAACAAAAGATGTAAAGGGACTTTTACTTGGTCTAATGTAACCCATATCCAAGAGTTCCTTTATCAACTTCTCGATCTCATCCTTCTTCCTCTTGGGATGCCTATAGGGAGTAATAATGACTGGCTTAGTGATGTCCTCAAGCTCTATAATGTGCTCAGACCTTCTATCGAGTGGTCTCCCATGAGGTAAACTCTCAAACACCTTACTGTGTTTGTCTCTCAATGCCTGTATGTCGGGCAGATACTCATGCTTCTGTTGCTCAACCTATGATGGCAAAGTATAACATTCTGTAGCCCACTCCACTTGATCACGCCTGATCAATCTCTCCATTCTCCTGAGTGAGATAACTCTAAGATTCCCATCTGACATACCCCTCAAAACATGCTTGTTGCCATTGGCTTAAAATTTCATTTCCATAACCTGCAAGTTGAGGGTAAACTCCCCAGTAGCATGTAGCCACTTCATGCCGAGTACAACATCCAACTCTCCCATGCCAACCACATAGAAATCTGCCTGGAACTCATAATCGTTCAACAACAATGTGAGATTTGGAATCATATAGTTACAACTCAGTGTAAACCCATCAGCTACTCTCACCTTGAATCCCTCAAACTCTTCGGTCTTAAGTCCACGCTTTGCTACCAAGCCCTCATCTATGAAATTATGAGTAGCTCCAGTATCAAGCAAAGTAATCACATGCTGCCCACCCAAGACTCCTCTAATCTTGAAAGATCCTTCTCTCAGAATGCTTGAGAGTTGAGCTGTAGGTGAAACTTCTCCCCTTCCTTTTTCCGACTCGTCCGAGGCACTATCATCATCATTCCCTTCCTGATCAAGCTGCTGTTCTGAATTTTCAGAATTTGATTCATCCGCATAATAGTACTCTAACTAATTCATTTTACCCTTGAGTGGACACACATGACCCTTTTCCCAAGGCCCTTTGCAAGTGAAGCATAATTTCTTCTTTCTTAAATCTTGAAGGGTCTCATCACTAGGTTTTTGAAAGGGTTTCCTTTGCTGGTCTGAAAATTTGTTTGGTATTTTATCCCTTGAGGAAGAAAATGGATTTGGTGGAAACTTGCTTTTTGGGGCAGCAAGCTCCATATCTCTCGCCTTCTTCAAAGCATCGTATAAAGGTGGATCAAATGCTTTGATCCATCTATGTAAAGGTTCTAGAAGATCCTCATTGAAAAACACTTCCAATCTTCTCTCTGATATTCCAATGACCATCACTAATATCTGTTGAAACTCTGAAATATAAGCCTCTAATGTCCCAACTTGTTTAAGCTGTGCAAGTTCTCGGAAGGAGACCTCTGTATATCTCTTGTCAAATCGTTCAATGAGTTTGTTAGTGAATTCATCATAAGATATGATTGACATGTGACCCAAAGTAACCAAACCGTGGTACCACCACTCATGAGCTATGCCATCCAGATGTAGTGTGGCGAACCTAATTGCCTCTTCCTCAGGTATGGGCCTCAAGGAGAGGAAGTTATTTAACTTATGAATACAACGATGTCCTCCATCAAAATGCTCCAATGTAATTTTACTCACCGCCTGTTGGAGATCTCTGGTGCCTTGTGGTGTTCTAGTCTCAAGTTTGCCAATAGCCATTGCCCTCTATCTCCTTTGGTTTAGGAATTGGTAAAATGTGAACAAGTTGCTGATGTCGGTAGGAAGTGAAGTGTATTCAGCATGGCTGGTCCTAACCTCTTCAACAATGTTTGATGGCTGCTCGGAGGTTGTTCCTGATGAACAGGTGTCTCAACTCTCTGTGTAAAAGTAGGCTGCAAGGGCCTAGATGTGGTATTGTTAGAAATCCTTGGCCTCTCTTCAGGTTGTGCATTAGAAGTACTAGAGTTATCATGTTGTCTTGTGTGACCAAGATTAGGAACTTGGTTCATCTTGTGTGAGAAATCGACCAACATATCTATCATAGTATCAAACTTTCGCTCTCTCCTGGCATCTGGGCTAATGGATCCTGCATGTGCTTTGCAATACTTTTACTGTCACTGGATAGAGTCCTTGGTATATCTGGAGAATTATGGATACCTAAAACCTTTGAAATGGTTTCTTCCTCCAACACCTATGGAGGCTGCCACAACCGTGAAGCCCTGTGATAAGTTTGATCTTTCTCACTCATGAATTAACTGCACAGGATGGTAGGATATTTTTGTGCTCTGATACCACTAAAATGCCCCCTCATGGTTTCAAATTTGACTTTTGACTTTTCTGTTAAAATCTGATTTTTTGGTTTTTTTTTTTGGTGCTGTCATATGACAGCGTCGACAATTTCAAGAATTGATATAAAACAATAATGGAGGGGAAAGTGTGTAAATAAATGAAAACCCAGTAGTCTTTATTTATTCAGAACATAATAAGACAATACCCATAAGCCAAAATGATATAGTTTGGAACTTGGGTTTTTATACGGCAGTCAGGGCAATCATGGCAATTGGATGCAAGGATGCCATGCTTGTTTTTGCTCAAATTTCATCGTGGTTCTTGATGCTGGATGCTAAGTGATGTAGGGCGCCTCTACACTAGGAATCTGCAATCCCAAAGTCTAGGCGTTTGTTACCTTGTCTCACATGTGCTTTTTCCTCTTTGCTTGGTATAGCTCTAGCTCCCACGTGCAAATAAAATGATGTGTTTTTGCTGCTTGAAAACCACGTTTTCCTATGCATATATGGATGCCTTGACTGTGGGACTGATCCTTGCCAAACACAAGCTCAAATCCTTTGTTGGTGTCTCCAGAATGGTACGGCCTTTGATGCAAATTGGTGTGACTTCTGTATTATTCAGATTTGCTGTTGTAAATTGAAAAAGTTGAAAGTAAATGCTAAGTAAATCGTTGAATGCTCAGATTGATGGTCTTTATGTGAAGCCATCCATACTAGAACCCTTAGACGGTTTCTCATGCCTATAGATCCTATCCTAATCGAGGGTTTTCGTCCTCAAATCAGTATAACTCCATACCTGCAACCTTGTGCTCAATTTCTGTGTTTGAATGTTACACTTGGATAAATGAAAACAAACAACTTTTCTCTCCTTATGCTTTTGCCAAAAGCTACGTCAAGGTTAGGGTTTGCTTTTTGACAAATGAAATATAAATATCTTCTCACTTGAAATCCCACACCACTTGCATAAGCATAATAATTTAATATTTAATCTTTTGTCTCCAAGCACCCCTTTTCACTTAAAATAAAATAAAGTGACTTAGGTATTCCGTATTTCTTTTAATAAAGTCACTTTATTACTTTATAATATTAAATCACTAAGTCACTTCAATAATAGAATATTACTAAATAAATGTGACTTAATAACTCAATAAATCTTGGCCATGGACTAGCAATGATCTCCCGAGATTGTCATGTAATCATACCAACTGCAGGTGTGTCGTCACTAACCCTGATATTACTTACTATAAATAGTAAGTAGCAAATAAAAGTCTTGAATCCCCTCAAAAAGGCCCCCTAAACATCCTGTTAGCCTATGGGAACCGTAGTAATAGGCTAACCCTGTCTCCTCGAACCACTCGCTAGAAAGGGGACTTTACAGCCATATCATTTCTTATGAAGTATGTAAAAATTGGAGTTCGTGTGTTTTTATGGAGCCGTTTTTAGAAGGGTTGATTTTTTTTGGAGTATGACTATTATTTTACCAAGGCACAGACAGTATGTAAGACATTGTGACTTCATTTTTTTTGGATGGGTATAAAAACGGATGAATTAATAATCTGCATTGACCATTAATTTACTTGTTCTGGGTGCAACGACTGCTTCTTACTTATTATTGCCGTTCTTTTATGGCTTATGCATTTTTTTGAAAAAGGAGAGTCAATCTTCATCAAAAAAGGATGTTCAGAATTAGAGCTGAGGAATTTTTGTATAGAACGGTGTTATGAGATGGGTATCCTGAGTTATTTTTATATATCATTCTCTGCTCTTGTTTTTATGGTGGACTTTATTTTTAAATATGTGAGAAGGAGGTGATCTGTTGTGAAGGAGGCATGTGATATGGATTATTTACATTCTCGTGGTTAGTGTATTCACTGAGCAAGTGGAAGCCATGAAGTTTCTCCTGTTATCGACATAAGCATAGAAAATCGTTAAATTACCTTGCAGTGCATGGATGGTAGATATCTGTAATGAAAGAGATGCAACTCAATGACTATACATGGAGCTAATCATCTTCAGTATGAAAGGTGCTGAATTTATTTCCATTTGACTTGAGCTGTGTAAACTTTAATGTACAAGAAGTTGCCTTAGGTTTGTTGATCTCTGGAATAATGTTGTGTTGTATTCAATTTGCTTCTGCTTACACTTTTGTGTATGGCTGTGTAAGTTGTTTGAAGTCGAGCAGTGTGTAGAAGTGGCATGAGAGACAGCTTTGTCATGTATTTGGTACGGGTGTGTTAATGTGTTATTGTTCTGTGTTTGAAGCTATCTTCAGATTCTGGACTCAGCAATCATTTCATGAGTTGAAAATCAGGTGTGTTTGTGAAAAATTAATTTCCTGTTTCTTGGACGTGAGGTTGAAGTTTTCAAAGTGTTACATTTGCTCTTGATTTGAGACGCATGTGGGGCAGGTTGTTTTTGAAATCAGATTTGCAGTGTTGAGAAGGTTTTAAGTGAGTTGTTGCTCACTTTTGTAAATTGGGTTGGTGCCCTTTGAATATAGTAAAAGCAGTATTTTGCTGTGGTTTTTTACCTGAAGGGGTTTTCCACGTGAAAAACTGGTGTTCAACCTTTTTTTCTTGCACTTGCTATTTTGATTTCAGTTTTGTATGGTTTTAAGTTTTTAAAAGTTGAAATATTGATCCTCCCCCCTCTCAGTATTTCCTGTGTGCTCTTCAATTGGTATCAGAGTGAGGTTATGGGTTCGAATCTCGTGGTTGCACTGGGGGGGATTGTTGGAAAGTTGGTGCTTTCTGAAGGTTGGTGCCTTTGTCCCCTTGGATAGGTTGGTGCCTGTCCAGCCTGCCACGGATTCGTGACATGGCTTAACTACCTCAAATAGATCTTGTATAAATCTGGCGTTTGTATCAGGCATTAACAGGTCAATCTTTTGGCACAATGGCAAAGCCATTGCAACACTTTGCTCTTCCTATTTGGCTGTTTCTTCCACTTGTATGCCAAAAAAATACAGGTGGAGTGATAGCCTGAAGTCCCTATGATGGTCAAATACCAGGGATGGTAGGTTATCACCAGAATCCTGCAAACAAAGGAAGTTTTAATTTTCAGACCATGGTGAGCAGATTCTGTGCTTAGAAATTTTTGTCCTAACTGCAAAGAGTTTAAATTGAAAAGCTGCAATCAAATCAGCAGATCTGAATATGCTAATCTACAAACACTTACTGCTGAAAATATGGATAGTGAATCTTCACAGATCTGAACTCTTAATACTGCTTCTATCTTCTAATAAAATTGAAAAGAATACTACCTACATACTATCTATTAAAAGTGAAAGAAGACTATCTTTTGTAATTGGGCACTAATATTTAAGAAGACTACCTACATACGAGGATTTATTCTCTTATTTAACTATATCCTCTCCATGCCAATCTCTATACTCCCCACAGGTCTGAATCTGCTACTGTCACTGTTATGCCATCACTATGAGAACACTAGATGAACAACTTAAGGTAAAAACTGTTGACACTCCCTCTTTGTGAGGAAAGCGTTCCCCACCAAACCAAGTCTCTCTCACAACATCTCAAACTTCACCCTAGTCAGGGGCTTTGTCAAAATATCTGTAGCTTGTGAATCCATGGAACATGCTCAAGTATCACTGCTCCCTTTTGGACTCTCTGAGGAAATGGTACAGAATGTTGTCTATATGCTTAGAGTGATCATAAAACATAGGATTCTCAGAGAGCTTGTTCAACTTTGATTGTCGCGATATACACAATTGTTGGCTCCAACATCTGATCAGTTACTGCTGATATCAACTTGTGAAGCTAGATAACCTCACAAGTAGTAGATGAGGCTTTCATGCACTCTGCGTTTGTTGAAATCAATGCCTCTGCTGCTTGCTTCCTACTGAAAGAAGATATCATACCTAACCCCAAGCTGAAACAAAAAATTGAAGTGCCCTGTAATGTCCCTTCTCCAGTGAACAAGGAAAATTTAAGAAAAATAATATTTTATTTGATGGGAAAATGTCGAGAAAAGGTTTAAAATGATGGTGAAATATTTTATATATTTTTATTATGTTTGGGTGGCCCCTTTTTGGAGAAATAAGGGTGATAAAATAATAAAAAAGTAAATTAAAAGCAATATCATTTTGGGTGCCCAAAAGGAGGAGGGAAAAATGAATTTAAAATAATTTTTAAATACAAATTGGTGCCTAGAGCTAGGTCGGCCAGATTGGGAGTCGTAAGGAGATGTGTATTTATACAAGGTGAGTTGGAGGCATTAATTATCATCGAATATTTGTTATCTGCTTTTCTGCTCTGCACTTTGGCGAATTCTCTAAGGACGGAAACCCTTGAGAATTAAGGAGAAGCTTGACGAAACCCTAGCTTCTTCCTTGGAGGACTTCATGACGGAGGTGCCTATGTGCTTCAATGGAGATCATTGCTAGTTTTTATGTTCAGTTTTGCATCAGCATTTTAGATATCTGATTTGAAGGGCGAGTTGTGCAAGTTGGAGGTTCTACTTCAGATTTTCTACGGTGACAAAACCCTAACATCAGTCCAGCAGGCCAGCGCACCCCTTGGTAGGGTTTTAGAGTTGTTACTTCATCATTTAGTTGCATGTTTGTGGCTGGAGCAACTTCGCCCAGCTAGGGTTAGATCTGCACTTGCATCATTGGGGCTTCTTCATGTTGTGGCACATGTTTGAGGCCCAATTTTCTTTGTAATTTGCATTCATATTTTTAGCAGCAGACTGGAGGTTGAATATCAGAAATTTAATAGCTCATATTGATGGATCTAGTTGAACTATGATGACGATTTAATGCTATTGCAGTCTGCTATAAGTTTACCTACTTTTTGGCTGCATTATGTACTGCTGTTCATGCATAAATAAACTCAGAAAATTATATCAGCACACTAGGGTTTAAGGAGAAATTGAAAATCAGAAAACTAGGGCATCATTTTATGTTACAAAAAATCAGAATTTTTGCATATATACTGTTTGGGATATTTCATGCCCTTTTATTACTAGCATCACCTACCTAGTCTGAATCCACAAAGCCATGGAACATCTACTCTCCTCTCCATATCCAACACAGCTCAACCCATAATAAATTGCGCCCTTTGATTCAATTATTACAAAACTACTAGGAACCCAAAAATACAAAAAGAAAAGAAGAAAAAAAGAGAAATAACAAATGCTTTTCACATTTAAGGCCTTCCTAAGTGCACAGAGACTCAGAAAATGAAAGTAAATGAGAGTACACAATGAATTTTGAAATATGGATTTTTCTCATTAATTTTGAGATTGCTGACTATAGATAATTGAGATATAAGTCTCTTAAAGAATGGTAATAAATAACTAGAATAATAATGAACTCTTCATTCAATAAAACACAACTAAGGTAAATAAGACCTGTTAATCCTACCGTTCTCTTTAACTATTAAGTTCAAGAAACTAGTGTATACACAAAATAGTAACTACACAAAATAGTAACTAGAGTGTTAAAATTAACAAGAGTCTCTCAAACCTCTTAAGTTTACAATAGTGGCAACAACAATGCCTGGCATTTCAAGACAACAATGACCTGTATTAACAATCATGTTTTATATTAATCATTATGATCAGCAATATTAATTGATCACAGTACTAATAACAATGCTACTAAATACTGTACTAATCAAGCATCATACAGATCACAATAATGACAGAATACCACTGATCAGTGATCATAAGAAGATTACTAATCACAGACAAAGACAACACTGATAACAACAATCTCAACTGATACAGCATTAATATCAGCATATGTAACAATGAAAATCAGCAAAGTATGACCTTGATAATACAACTGTGTTTACAAATGTTGTGACATCAACAGTATCCATTGTTAAGTAGAAATGAGAGCAAATCAATGACAACACTAACATCTGCAGTGCAATAATAACAAGGCAAAGGATAGCATAATCATTTGATGGTTTTCAGGTTTTGTCTAGTAATGACTATGCTCATGAATCATAAATAATGACAGCAGTGTTCGGTTTTATCAAAGGCAACAGTTATAATCACTAATCATAATAATAACAATCATGTTCCCTAGTCACAAGGTTTTCAAACCTGATTATACCAAGCATCTTTACAACAGTAGATAACTACTGAAATTTTCCTTTTTCTTAATGATTGTTTGCAATAATTCATAGCTATACCATTCACATATATATAGATCGATATATTGATACTGTGCAATAATTCATAGCTATACCATTTCCATATGTATATATAGATTAATATATTAATACTGCACATATACATTTCAATTTCTTTATATTTCTCTTGTTCTTAAATAATTTATTCCATTTTTATAATGATTTTAAACTATATATCAACATGATTCGCCAATATGTGATTGATATATATATATATATATATATATATATATATGTACAATAAAGAAAAACAATGTTGAAAAGCTATTAAAATGGTCTATGAAACAATGTAATGTTAATATTGAGCAGGATAAATGCAAGCATATGTAATACTATGCTTGCATTTATCCTGCTCAATATTAACATTACATTGTATATATGTAATACTATGCTTGCATTTATCCTGCTCAATATTAACATTACATTGTTTCATAGACCATTTTAATAGCTTTTCAATATTGTTTTTCTCTATTATATACTTGTATATCAATATAGATCCATATTATGTATCAATATATATTATTAATTTATATAATGTTTCTCCCTATTATGTAATGTCCCCTAATTGGGAGTGACCTAAATTTGCCCTAATTCCTTAATTTCCAAATAAACAAATAGGTTAGAGAGTACCTTTCACTTGATTGGAGCCCTGCACACAGATTAGAAACCATTTTCCACAATCACACTGATTAGCAGGTTATAACCATTTACCACAAATATAATAATTAGCAGATTATCATAATTAAACATCAATAAATTCATGGCCGATTTATTAATTCAATCATAAAGCATATCAGTATCTTTGGAAGGCTCAATCATAGGAGAGCATGGGAGAATGTGACTTGGATGGGGTGCCTTAGGTCCTCTACCCTAGGCCCAAGACTGGATATACCATCCCTCATGTGGCCCATGCCATCCATATGAAGTGGCCTACCTAGTGAGGTGTGCCCTTTCTGTTATCCTCTTATCCTACCAACCATATCCCTCTCTCTATGGTTTGACCTCTTGTGTTGATTCACTATGATGGAGGGGTGAGATTACAACAGTTGCCCTGAAAATGCCATCTCTCCTAAGCCCGAAGGCGCTGTACAATTGGTACCCCCTTGGCCTCCTTGGGACTACTTGGTCCCCCATCTTGAGGTGGCATACCTAGGAGAGTGGCCCATCGCTTTTCCCGTCTTGTAATCTCTGCCTCCTCTATCACAGCTAAAACATTAAGACATGACAAACAAATATTAATCATATTTACTGGTATAAGGAGGCAGTCATAACAGCAATGTATCATTAGTAACTTGAATATCTAATTAAATAATCACAATCACTTATATTAAATTATGCTGCACCATATAACTGTAAATCAGATCTCATACCACCAACTTAGGAAATCGGTCTGCTGCACATATGCTAAATACTTGATTATTTCTAACTTAGAAGATGCAGACCTCCATTCCCTGTTATCTATTTTATATTTGTAGATGATCACTGCCTTAATATTCAGAAATTATTGATTTCTTAGACTGAGTAATTCTCTCTCTAATCAATTTGTTCTCAATATTTAGAAGATATTGCTTAAAGAGAAACAAACAGATTATTTTCAATTGAATAATTACTAATAAGGATTAATAATTGCTGTAAGCATCATTATTGCATAATCGTGTATATATATATATATATATATATATATATATATAGATAGATAGATAGATAGATATATATCTATGTATGTATGTATGTATGTGTTTCTAATTGATTTCAATCTAATAATCACATTATATGAACTTATATATTTATATATATATGTATATGTAATTATATTAAACCTACTTCCCTTATATATCATTCCCTGAATTATCTTCTTTACACATCTCCTACATGAATAAATCTGCTAATCTATCCAACTTATCCCACTTCTCTCTCCCAATCTGTTTACACACTATTCATGAGTGCCTTTGCTGTCATTGGGTTGAGATTTGGAGGCTGGGCTTTTTCAAAAAAGGGTTTTGCTAGGAAAACATTGTGTCATCTCTTATTGTGTGTGTTTATAATATACTTTGGTGTACAACTATGTAATTCTCTTTACTTCACTTCTCTCCTAAAAGGTTAATAGTGGAAAGTTATATCCAACCTTCCTTTCATTTGATGTTGAAGCTTGATCAAGTCAGCTACTGGGTGTTAGTGAAACAATTTTTTTTGATCATTTTAATTATGTTTTGAGTGGGAGTTCTGCATAGAGAAGATTTTGTTTTCAAGAAAAATGACGAGCACATCTCAAATGGAGATGGAAAAATTCAATGACACCAATTTTGACCTTTGGAAGTTTAAAATGGAGGATTTATTGATAGATTGGGATCTATGGGAAGTGATCTCTAGAAGTAAACTTGCATCAATGTAACAAGATGTATGGGATGTGTTGAATAGAAAACCGGGGAGCTTGATTCGGCTTCGTTTCGTGGATTAAATGCTCATAATTCTAGGAGAACCCATAGTGAGTACCTAATGGTTGAAGTGAGAAAAACTATACTAGGCCAAGTTCATGGCGATTTAACATTTTTCATTGGAAGAAGCAATATTCATTAAAAATGGATATCTAAATGTGTTAATATTGTGGTTGCTTAGTTGAAGTCTTTGGTGTTATGATGGATGACAAAGATTAAAGTATCATATTGCTATGTTCTTTGCTAGATTTGTGGGACAACCTAGTTATGGCCATTGGAAATACCTCCACTAACTCATGCTTGAAAAGGTAGTGAGTTGATGCAATTTAGGATTAGGAACCCAATGAAGGACAGCTAATCCTAGGAGCCACATGATGATCACTTATAACCTCTAGACAAATCAGATTGGACAAGAACTTGCAGCCATTTCCATGCACAACTCAAATATGCATTATGGAAGCAATAACAATTAACACTATTTTTATTAATTAAAACCAGCCATGTTATCAGGTTCTCTCGAAAACCTCCATGTACCCCTATGGGTCCTGTTTGGGGTTAGGTTTGGGTCTGGTAATTCATTGGGTTCGTCTAGGGTGCTTTGGGTGGGACACTAGGTGAACTTGGGCCAAATCTAGGAAAACCCAAGGGCTGCCCAAAGAAAAAAAATCATTTTTATAAACAAAAAGTGCTAAGCACCTAATTTCGTCCTTAAGTGATAAAATTGTGAAAATGACATTGCTCCTAGATCCCCATGATGGGTGCTGCCCCTCAACCCTATTGGGGTCTCCACTTCCAGACCTCCACTAGTTATTGGGATCTCTTGTCATATAAGAAACTTGATTACAATGAGGGGGTGTCGAGGAGCTGGGATCTAACTCTTGAGTGTATTGATTTAGAAGTTATTGCTGTACAACTTGCCAACAATCTCTTTAGATGAGGCAGCTTCTGCATATGATATGGCTAGTGGAAGTGGCATTGTAACTCATTGTGGTTCAAATGAAGTTGAACCAAATGTTGACTTCGATGCTCTCGATAAAGATTATTGAATATTTATTGTAATTTTCATTGTGCATTGACATTTTACAAGTCAGTGAATTATGAATTTGAGTCTTTTCTTTTTTTTTGCAAATTATGAGTTATTTAAATATTTTGCTTATTATCAAGCTGATCTTGAAGCTCAACAATCTTCCTAAGGTAACTAACCAATATGTCTAGACCACTCATGCATGTGGCACTGTATTTGTTCTTTAGCAGCATTTTGTAGGAAATATTCACACTCTGGTAAAGAGTGATTAGGGCATTGTATATTTTTTTTGTTGTCTTCTTTTTTGTGATTTGAGAGATAAAATGGTCCTTAATAGAATCTATGACAATTCTCTTCACTTTGGCTGACTTTTTGTTATATCAGGTCAACTAAACAGGGTCAGTAGGAGCTGCCATCTTCATCTCCGCAAAACTCCAAGGATCAACCTCCTCTAAAAGCATCTGCAACCTGTGATTCCAGGGTGTAAACTTAGAAGCACCTTCTAGACAGTCACACTCTTTGAGATCAAGACTAGTCATACCTATAGCACCTGGAATATTCTGAAAACAAATAGATCAGTCAAGAACAACTTGGATCTATAACTTCTCACACCTTTGGATAGATTCAATCACTGAAGTAAAGGCATCACATCTGCTGAAATCCTCTGACAGCTCCCTCTCATAGGTAGCAGACCACTCCATAACCAGATATGAAAGATTTCAGTTTATGTGCTTTGATACCATTTTTGTTGTTAAACCATGGTAAGTAGATTCTGTGGTTGCAAAATTTAGTCGTAATTGCAAAAGAGCTTAAAATGAAAACTCCAATCAAAACAACAGATCTCTGAGTGTACTCATCTACAAATACATAGTACTGAAAATATGAACAGCAAATACTTACAGATTCTCAATGCTGCATCTATCTTTTTCTAAAACTGAAAATAAATACACAGCATTAGAATGGAATTTTAGAAAAAAAGAGTCAATATGCATCATAATTAAAATTAGAATATGTGCCCTTGAAATAGGGATGCACACTAGTCTTAACTGCAAAGAGCCTAAAATGAAAAACTCCAATCAAAGCAACAGATCTGAGTATGCTTATCTACAAACATGTAGTACTGAAAATATGAACAGAAAATACTTACAGATTCTCAATGATTCATGTATCTTCTACTAAAACTCTTATGTTTGTAATGTCCCTTAACCGGCCTTGCCCTAGAACTCACTTGTTTGCCCTAGATTTTGCTTGTTGATTAGGGTTAGGGTTTTTTCTTTTTCAATTGAATGTTCTCTTAATTCAATAACCCTAGATTTGAATCCTGTATCCACCATATTAACAACATATCTGTTAGTATTAATATCTAGATATCCAAAATATAAGCATAATCACAAAAGTAATAATGAAGACAAATGAGGAGTGGCATGGGTAGATCCATCTAAGCCTAAGGGCACAAGCACCCCATCAAGACAACCCACCCCTTGGCTCTGAACTGAATGTCCAAACTAAGACTATTCCATCCTCGGAGTGGCATGCTTAGTGGAAACACTTGTATCTGCTTTCTCTACCCACATCATCACCTCAGAAGACACATGACCTACTGGGGGAAGCCAATGGAGCTTATAAGTGGCCTAGGCCTACCACCCCTCCATGGCCGCAACGAATTGTTAAGTGGGACCCCCACCCCTCCACGGTCGTAGCGGATTGTTAAGTGGGGTTTTTAGGCACCACTTTTCTCAGGCCCTTCCTCCCTAGTAGGCTTGCAAACACTCAGAAGACAATCTTTTAGCAATCAAATACATTTGCATTTATTATTGATTCTTTAAGTTAGTATCAACATCATTATCATCATGATAATACTAAAGAAAGCATTACACCAATAATCAAATTAGCAATATCTGTTTCTTATATTCAAAATATGTTAAATATTATTGCTAAGTGAGTACATCACCTAAATTGTTGTGTCTTCCCATGACTCTTAATTCCTTAGTCGCCTTCCTTCAATCTTACATTTGATTGATAATAAATATTAATCTATCCATTTTTATATTAAGATCGTAATTACTTATAAGGCTCAATAATTGCTGCAAGCATCATTATTGCAATGATCGTGCATATATATATATATAATTATTTCTAATTAATTTTAATCTTCCAATAATATATATATATATATATATATATATATATATATATATATATATATTAAACTTACTTCCCCAAATATATTCTTGACAATAACATTTAATCAAATAAATCTCTCATAATTTATTTCATTTCCAATCTGCTGCTTTATGCAGATTTCTAATTGATTCCTTCTATTCAATGTCTTTTATATCTATATATTCAAATTAAAGGATGCATCTTTTCAAGAGAGATGTCCTTATGAAAAGACAAACATTTATTTAAAACCTTCGTTATTGTCTTTAAACCACCTTTTATTTATCTATTTTTTTTTTTCTTCCAAACTGTTGTCTTTGAAAGTGGAGTCGTTGCCCTATAATAATTGCTGCATTCTCTCTTTAATATATAAATATTATTTTGTATTTTTTTCTTGTGAAATCTTTATTATTATGATATTTATAATGTAGTAATATTAATTGTCTTGTTTATTATAATAAATCCAAGTTACCGGTTCGGGTTCGGGTTCGGGTTCAGGTTCGGGGGTTCGGTTCACCGGTTCGGCTAAATTTTTTGGGGCGTGGGTTCGGTTCGTTTTGGGTTCGTTAGTACAAAAAACATGTAAATATATATGCAGCCTAGAAGCATGAATTAGGATTAGAATATCACATAACATCATATAAACAACAAAACCACCATAAACTTGAATGTCATTTAAAACATTCATATAAACTTGAATTATGTTGCTGCTGTTCACCTTTTCCAGCATGGCATGATGATACTAGGTCTGGTCGTTCTCTCAGATGTCTGATTTCTGATGGCTGGAGAAATAATCTGAGTTGCTTCTATTTTCTGAGTCTGAGTTTAATGTAAGCTTGTAAAGGAGCATCAGGAAATACTTTGTAATAGATTGAATAGCCAGTGTATAAGCATAGGCTCTGTTGCTATAGTCCATTCTATTGAAAACATATTGTCATTAAGTTCTAAAACAATTCCTGAGCTGGTTGTAATCTGATATTAATTTCTGAGCATAGTATATTGCAAAAACCATTCTTATATGAGGCCAGAAATAATCTAGTTTTGCTTGCCAATGATATATATGCATGTTCTTAGCTGTGTCAATCAATCTACCTTCGTCTTGTGTTAAGTTTGATTAAATAGAATATCTATCAAACTGGAAAAAAATGCTCAAAAAACCACTTTTTGGATGCCTAGGCATGTGGGTTCTGTCTTGGTTCGCCTGGGTTCTGTTTGGGTTCTGCCCGGGTTCTCTTGGGTTCTGCCTGGGCGAACCAGACCCAAAAATGAAGGACCCTGGTCGAACCCACAGGCGAATCGAACCAGTACCTGAACCAGGAGCGAACGAGGACCAGAACCGGGGGTAAAATAGAAGAACCCGGTAACTTAGTAATAAATGTATTATAATTATAATATTATCTATGATAATAATATTTAGATTGCCATTACATTTTTGATATTTATTTATCTAGTTATTTATATTTCACATTATATTTTTAGACTACAAGAATCGGTCGGGTATCCATCCCCCTTTCAACTACAGTGCGCTTGGTAAACTTTTTTTCATGTGAACAGTGGCGTTGGCGTGACACGCCCTCCAGTACCACGGGTTTGGGTGGAGACTAGACCTCGTGACCTCTTGCATGCAACATGATGCTTTAGCCAATCGAGCTAGGTCCCCTGCCCCTATTTATATTTCACATTAAAATGTGTTTTGAACTTTTGTGATTATGTTTTATTTATTTATTTGCATTTTCATGTGTTAAAATTTTGGGACATGACAATGTTACTATTTGCTGCAGGTAAAGCCTACGTCCCGGTCTAGTCCGACTCGTGTTCGAGGTCCAGGCACGGTCCCTTGTGGGTTTGGATAGTGTCTAGCCCACAGATTGTGGGTCTAGCCTTGCCGAACCCAGGCAGACCTGAGGCGTCTTTGGACGTTTCAATTTTTTTTTTGACTTTTTTCAACTTTGAAAAGTCCAATTTGTCCCCTAAGCCTAAAATAATGTCCGCCATGAAGATTTGTCTAGCTTTGAAGGTTTTAATTTGGGTCTTATTGTGAATGCAAAATGATGTACGCAATGAAGGCTTGTGTGGTTTTGGAGGTCTTAATTTGGCATTGCCCCTAGACCCCCACCAGGGGCGCTGCCCCCAGATCCTGTTGCCCCTAGATCCCCACAAGGGGTGCTGTCCCTCGACCCCATTGGGGGCATTACCCCCAAACTCCCATTGAATTCATTTGATTTGCCATGTACTCTCCAAGTTCAAGTTTCAAAGTTTGCCTACAAGTCTTCATCTATAATATCGTCATCCAATTGAACAATCTTCCTTGATGCTTACTTGGAAGGAGAAATGTAGCAATGTAGTTAATTTTAATATATAATATATAATGACATTCAAGTTTGTATAATTGACATTCTAATGTTTTTTATTTTTATGATGGTTTTGTTTTATTATACAATATATGATGCTGTGTGGTATTTTGAACTTAATTACTGTTGTAAATATGTATATATTTTTTATTTTAATATGTTTTTATATGGATGAACCCAAAACGAACCCAACCCCAATTTTTTTTTTGAGCGAATCCGCAAAACGGACCCGAACCGGTAACTTAGCTAAAACTGAAAAGAAATACACAGCAATGGAATGCAATTTTAGAAAAAGAGAGTTTACATGCATCATATTTAAAATTAGAATATGCAACTTTTAAATAGAGATGTGCACTAGGAATCTTTCTAAGAAAAAGTAGATGAGGTGTCAAGTAAAATTCCAAACTAAGCTTACAACTCACTGAAGTTACACTTAGCTTGAGTAATCAATCAACCTAATCTAACAACTAATAGCTCCCAATCAAAGTACTTGAGACTAAGTTACATTCACAATGAAAGTCTCAAATAGTTAATTGGGTGCTAGTCTTAAAGAAGGTTCCCTACATAGCTGGGCATTATTCTCTTATATAACTATGTCCTCCCCATGCTTTGATCTCTCTCTTCTGTACACAGGTCTGGATCTGCAGCTGTCACTGTTGTGCCCTCACTGTGAGATCTGCATTATTCTTGACAAGAGTTTTCCATTGAACTTCTGTCTGCATGGTGCATTCCAAGAATAGTTAATTGATACTGATTTGTGAACAAAATTGAGCTCTCGGGACAATCTCTTGATGAAGTTTTGTGCATTTTTTCATGCATAATATATGTCCATTTCTATTTTCATTTGCTTCAAATTAGAGCCAATCACCCACATTGGAGAGGAATATTGTTGAAAGTGGTTGGTTGCTTTACATTATAAAATCTGTTTTTCTATTGTACTCCACATTTTCATCATTTATATTTGTTCATGATCAAAACATGTATGCTGATGCCTTAATTTTATGTATTCCAGAGTATATCAGTTTCACAGGCAAAGAAGTTTTCAAAGTTCAGGGAACGTAAAAGCCGAATTGAAAAGGATGTGGTAATGCCTAACATTGTAGCAATTTGTGATTTACTACACACACTGTGAATAACATAGAATATTTGTTTGGGCAGTTGAATGATTGCTATATGTAGGTACGGGCAAAGCAAGAGAACAATCATACAATGTGATAGGTAATTTGTTTCTATTGAAATTGTTGCAGGTGAGGACTGATCGAAGCTTGGCTTACTATGATGGTGATGACAACCCAAATCTAGATCGTCTGAGAGACATATTGCTCACTTACTCATTCTATAATTTCGATCTTGGTTACTGTCAGGTGATTATGCTGTTTTATGCTGGTCTTGAATAAACTATTCTAATAGAGAACTTTAGAAACAAAAACTAACATGGATTCTTGATATGCATTTGTCACTTATAAATAATTCTGCACTGAGTGCCCCAATTTAAGCATATATTGATAAATTTCTGTCAAGTGCCCTTAAGCCCAACTCTATTTGTCTGATCTTCTTGTATTGGATTGGACTTTTTGAGTCTCAATTGATTTGTTAGATCATCATATATTTAAAATTGTTCTTTGTGGTTTACTGTTTCTTCAAAAATATTTTATAGATCAGTTATAAGTCATTACACCACCTCACTTTATAACGAGAAAATGAAAGTTGAAATGGAACCTATAAAAAACATTCTATAGATCAGATAAGTTTTATGCCACCTAGACTCCATAACAAAAACATGAAACTGAACTTATTGGTCAGTCAACTGCTTGCCCCGCTTTGTTTTCATTACTACCTTGTTGCTTGATTTGACCTATTTTATTCACAGTAAACTGAGTTTTCTCAACTTAGAAGATTTGGAAGAATGTGCAGGGAAGCTTCTCAAACAAGAATGACACTGCATGATGTAATATCCCTAAGTAGGGATAATCGAAAAACAACAATATCTCCAAAAATATGCAATGAAGATTCTGAAATTTTATTTGCAAGTAGAAAACCCATCAACAAACTCAGATCTATGTTCAAAATATTTTTCTGATTTTTCTATGACTCTATAGAAATTTCTGAATATTTCTAAATATGAAAAAGTTGTAGAAAATCCACTAAAGCTGCCCAAAAATTTCAGAAATGCATTATGATTACAATGATTTTTCTTCTATTTTCTGAGATAAAACTGAAATGGGTATGCAGATTTAAACATTAAATACCTCAAAACTTGATCAAACCTTAGCCGTCTTCCAAATATGGCATCAACTCCCAAAATAAATCAGTGCCAGGTCTGATTTTTTGTTGCCGTCCTCAAGAATGTTCAAAAATATGAAATACAATGCCGAAGTTCCAATCTGAACCTTAGACTATGAATTTTAACTCCAATTTGGCATCCAAACCTGATAGACAATTGCAACCCTGAAAATTGATGTGCTAGGGTTTCACAAACCAAAGCTCTTCCACCGAAACACACCCTTCTGGCTAGGGGGGGACCCGTATGTCTCTTTGAAACCAGGGATACTGAAAGTTTTCAGACCTTAAGCCAAGTTGCAGCAGCAACAAACAGAAAACTCACAACATAATCAGCTCTAAAAGACCCCTAGAGAGTTATATAATAACTCCCAAAGAGATGAATTAATCTTAGCCCATGAATCACCACCTCTTAATCCAAGGCTCCACATTAAAAACCTAAAAATTGATCCAATAAGCTCCTTGAAAACCCATGCCCCCTATTAAAGGTAAAGATCAGATATGAACATGAGCAAAACAGTCTGATATTTGTTTGATGGTATTCGATCTACAAGAGCAAATATTTGTTAATTTCTATATCTACAAGTGAGGATTGAATGTGATTTAAATAAGTCAAAGGGAGACACGCCCCATGAGCGGACATGTCCCTTCTATTCATGCGATTTCATCAACTTAACCATCTGATTACCAATCGGTGGTTTAGTCACTCAATCAATCGTATTTGAGATAAGTTCGATCTGAACTTTGAATCAATTCAATCATCATATATATATCTGACCGATGCTATCGTATTTCAACACTCCCTCTTAGCTAGGGAAGATAACTCAATCAAGTATATAGTGATATCACCTTACTCGTGATATCAGGAGATATGGTATGCTTCTAAGAGTGTTAAGTCACATAACATTCTTCATAACACATCTTCATTATTCAACACTCCCTCTTAGCTAGGGAAGATAACTTCAATAAAGTATAAAGTGATATCACCTTACTCGTGATATCAGAAGATATGGTATGCTTCTGAAAGTGTCAAGTCACATGACATTCTTCATAACACATATTCATTATGGTATGTGCACTGACATCAAGTCACATGATGTCTACCATAATAAATCATGGCATATCCACAGATATATATACATATCCACCATGAATGAGGATCATAATGATCTTCAAATTTATATCAAGTCTCATGACATCTATCAAAATGTCCAAGAGATACTATCATGACATGTCCATGGATATCAAGTAACATGATATCCGTCATGATAGTGAAAGTAATCATTGTAAAGTCGTCACCTTACAATGTCAAAGTGTTCATTATCGAAAGATCGTCACCTTTCAATAATGCACACAAGGGGGGTGAGCCCATACAGTTATGGAGTCACTCACATGACAAAAGAGTTTACACATTAAACATCTTTAAAACATATTAGTACAAAATAAACAATTTGAGTCTCAATCTCAAAAATAACTTACATTTCAACCATACCAAGTTTCTTCCTGAAGGGTTCAATTTTGACTCTGGAGAGAGTTTTGGTGAATGTCTGATGTTTGATCATTTGTACTAATATGCTCCAACATTCCTTTCTACCATGTCTTTCACATAGTGGTAAGGAAACTCTATATGCTTTTGATCAATTAATCCCACAAGCAATTTACGGAGCCATATTGCTTCTCTTGCTCCCATAGAGGCTGAAATATATTTGGCTTTTGTTGTACTTAGTGTCACAGAAGATTGCTTCCTGCTCCACTAGGATATCATTGCAGACCTCAACTTGAAACAACACCCAGAGGTACTCTTTCGATCATCTTCTATAGGTTCAGTAAACTCCCTCTGAATCTTCAAACACTTGCATCAACCTCCTGACTTTATCGTCCAAGATTGCCTGCAACACTTGCTTTAGAGAAATGGATTCCAACGCACACCTCTGTAGTGATTCAGGGTTGTCCTTTTCAATCTTATCCCAGATCCCTCTATTATAAATAGGTTTGCGGAGCTGCTAATATCAAATCTAGATGACTGTCTTGTGCAATTCTGATCTCAACAGCTGAAGAGGTCTTCAAGCATCAGGCTTTCCAACTTCTTCTCTGTGAGTCACAGAACTCCCTCTGAAGTTCAACTTCTCTTCTTCGAAAAGATTGATCACAATGACAACCTGAAGTGGTTCCTCCCTTTCGAGAGATGTCTTCAGTCACCAACTCAGCCCCATGGCTGCAAGCTGTGACTCCAGTCTCTTCTTCTCTTGAAAGCAATCTCTTGGTCCATCCTAATGCACATTAAGTAGAGATTACTAAATAGTTCATATAACTTAACTATTTCTAAGAGAAATACCAATGCTAGAAGCATACATGATTTATTATTTCAATGTTATAGCATGAATTAATAACTATATACAATTCATGAACATTATTCAACCATGCAATACTTATCTCATTGAAGTCAGAATCCTATACGCAAACAATGAGGAATTGATATCAACGATCACAATATTTGCTCTCTTCGCCCTTTGCAGTGGCGTCGATCGCTACTGCTCTCAATGCAAACTCTTGACTTCGATTGCAACTGAATATCAAAAGAAGGTCAAGATATCCTTTGCCCAGTCAATATGTCTACTCTAAGCATTGATGGCAACTTCTCTGTCAGGATGTTCAGCTAATCTTAGACAACAAGGGTTTGAAACAGCTTCTCATTCAAACTCTTTAAGCTTTCCTCAAATGTAGTAAAGGAAATTAGTGAAAAATAATTCTGATAACGGCCGCACTGAAAAGGTGCAACCAAGACGGCAAGATGATAGGCCCGATTCTTGCAGAGTGAAGAACTATGGCATTTGAATGTACGAGAAATGCTGCTGCAAAGAAGACACCCATCTTCGAGAGATCCTCAGAGGGACCAATAATTTCAATTTCCTTTAGCCATTATGAACGGCTTAGAGAGTCGATGGGCCTCAACTCAGCATTAGAAGTGGTTCTCGAGTAGAGTCTCTGACGCACATGGATAGGTTTTAATTGCTTGTAAGAATGCAATTGAAGGAATCGTTATTGAACTTGTCCTCTCCAGTGATATATGGTTTGCTATACATCCATTCAGAGATAGTGGAAGGAATATCCTCATTGTAGATCCAGTGCTATGATGTATATAGGATAAATGACTTAAATCATATTGCAATTCAGGGAGGGAACCTAAACTGGGGATATATTTGACCATGAGAGGCTAGTGCTACAAGAGCTTTTCTTTGGGAGAACCATTCTCCAATTATACTGTGGCTTTTTTTTTTTTTTTCATGAAGCGCACACTGGAAAGATGGTTTTCTTGAACATTTGAGCAGAAGCCCACAAAATTTGTTAAGGTCGCCGCGGAGAACGGAGCCGTACCAGAGGGAGGAGGAGTTCTGCACCTCCACTTGCCCGCACATCACCGCATTGGGCGCCATGTACGCATCCACTGCAATGTCGGGTACCCACGGCCCCAACGACACTGCCTTCCTCTGCCCTCTGTAGTCCCATTTTACTCGCCGCTCTACTACTCCTCCCGTGCTCTCTGTCGCCGACGTGTTCGCTATCGCCGCTTCCCCCTCCACTGATGATGATGATACGCCGAGTGAGAAGAAGTCAGTACCTGCGTGATCACATTTCTTGCTAATCGCATATGCTTTGCCATACTTGCATCCCGACTTCAATTTCCAGTGAATTCCTAAACACGAAGGTTGATCGCTTTTTCCCAGACCCAACGAACCTTCACTGGAGATGATTTCGTGAATTCTTTAATTGCAATCGTGTTTCTTTGAAGGTGCTGTCAGAATGATATGCTAGTGGAGAGTGGCGAGAGCCAGAGGCTACGCAGCCACGAGCCAAACGAAAATCACTCCAAGCAACGATCTCTATTCCTGACAGAATACGCCAGTCGGGAGTTTTTCCATTTGATGTACGCTATCCTCGACGGAGTTTCGATAGCAATCAAACTCCAGAATGCATAAGCTACCATACGCAATGATATTGCAATTTGCGCAAGACACAGAGCTCGAAAGGTTTCACAGATTTAGAGGAGCTCGATCTGCGATATGTGAAAATGCTAAACTCAACTTCCTCCCGAACTTGGTCGTGCACAATTTGATAAGAGACTTCGAACTCTCATGATCAGACTTGAAATCGGGTTCTCCAAATACAGAGAAAATCATTCTCCCAACATGACGTCTCAGCCCAATGTTTAGATCGAACAACACATTCAATGATTAGATTGAATTTGGAGACCTGAGGATCGAACAAGCCTGAAGCAAATCTGATCGAATCTTTCTTATACTGGCTCTGATACCATGTTAAAGGTAAAGAGCAGATATGAACATGAGCAAAACAATCTGATATTTGTTTGATGGTATTCGATCTACAAGAGCAAATATTTGTTAATTTCTATATCTACAAGTGAGGATCAAATGTGATTTAAATAAGTCAAAGGGAGACATGTCCGCTCATGGGACGTGTCCCTTCTATTCGTGCGATTTCATCAACTTAACCATCCGATTACCAATCGGTGGTTTAGTCACTCAATCAATCGTATTTGAGATAAGTTCAATCTGAACTTTGAATCAATTCAATCATCATATATATATTTGACCGATGCTATCGTATTTCAACACCCCTTTTGCCTTTTTATCACATGCTTTTTAAAATCACTGAAAGTACATAAAAAGGGGACAACCTAAAAAGGCGTGCCCACAACTTAAAATAACTCAAGTTCACTTAAGTTGCATAAAAAGACGTGCACACAACTTAAGAATAGAATTGAGAACAAGCCAAAGACTCCAATACTTACTCAATGATGTTCTAAATCCTCTTGCTCTTAGGTAATCCAAGGAGAGGACAGCCAATATGTTGTCAATCCCCATCATTTTGAGTTGGGGATGTTACAATCCTCCCCACCCAAAGAATGCTTGTCCTCAAACATTTGTAGACTAGGATGCTTAAGAATCTCCTTTACTTCCCATGTTACATCCTCCAAAGGCAAGTTTTTCCATTTGATGAGATATTAAGAATTACCTTATTCCTCAACCGTTTCTCTCTCACTTGCAAAATTGTTTTCGGAATGAGTATCAATTTACCTTCTTCATCCATGGGAGGCAGTTCTGTAGGAGTCACATGCTGTCCAAGAACCTTTTTGAGGCATGACACATGGAAAGCATCGTGAATTTTGCTTGTAGATGGTAGCTCCAATTCATATGCTACTTCACCAATTCGTTTAGTCACCTTGAAAAGCCCATACAACCTTGGTTTAAGCTTTTCCGCCCCACTTACTTCCATTGAAGATTGTCTATAAGGTTGGAGACGTAAAAATACCATGTCTCCTACCTCAAAAGACCTCTCAACTCTATGGTGATCAACAAATTTTTTCTGTTGTTCTTGTGCAATCTGAATATTATCCTTAGTGCCTTAAGGATATCTTGGTTCTCTTTTGCCCACTCAAGAGCTTTTGGAGCTCTAGAATCAAAAAAATCCAAATCCATAAATGTAGAAGCTTTATAACCATACAAACCTTTGAAAGGAATCATACCTATGCTCATATGATATGTAGGGTTGTAACAAAATTTTGCCAAATGTAACCACTTTGCCCATGCTTTTTGCTGCCTTGAGACATAGTTCCTCAAGTAGCCTTCAAACCATTTATTTACAATTTTAGTTTGACCATCCATTTGTGGATGATAACTAGTGCTATGATTGAGTTCTGTTCCAACCAGCTTCATCAACTCTTGCCAAAAAGTGCTGATGAATATGCAATCTCTTTCACTTACAATTTTTTTTGGCACACCATGAAGTCTGAAAACTTGTTCAAAAAACAGACCAGCAACTTGTGGGGCTTTAAACTCAAAAGGCATTGGCATGAAATGAGCATATTTAGTGAGTCTATCTGTTGGAAATAAGCCACACCCGGACCGACGATGGGCTGACCACAAGGGGCCAGTAGCTCAGTTGGTAGAGCACTCTAGCAACAAATGGAAGGTCCTAGGTTCGAGTCCTAGCTGGTCCAAATGAACAGCAGCTCAACAAGTGGTGTCAGAGCTAGGCTAGGAGCCCCAAGCACCCGCAGTGTGGCTTAAGGGGGGTGTTGGAAATAAGCCACACCCGGACTGACAATGGGCTGGCCACAAGGGGCCAGTAGCTCAGTTGGTAGAGCACTCTAGCAGCAAATGGAAGGTCCTAGGTTTGAGTCCTAGCTGGTCCAAATGAGGAGGGTTTTCCTAGGGTATTTGCTGTGTTTGATTGTTCATCATCTTGTATTTCTGCTTATTCTTCAATTCTGGTCTAAAACTAATACTATCCACCACAACAAAAACATTGTTCTTAGGCAGCCCAGTAATGAAATCTATCAATATTTGTTCCCACTTTTGATTGGGAATCAAAGTGGTTGTAACAGCCCTGCTGGGAAAGAAACTTCAGCCTTGTTTCTTTGGCACTCTATGCATTCCCTCACATGTTTGAGAACATCATCTTTCATACCTTTTCATGAGAATCTTTCACGAATGTACCTGTATGTTTTTAAATAACCATGTCTTTAAATAACTCGGATGACCAGCAAGTTGATTGTTATGGACAACAATAAGAATCGGTACTAAATAGATTCTATGCTTATAATAGATAATGTCATTCAACACTTTATACCTTTCATCATTGATTTTATCATCTAGAATATCACAAGCATGCTGATTTTTTGAATATTCTGCTAATATGTAATTCTTCCAAGAAGCTGAAATTTCTGAAAGTGATTAAAATGAAGGGTTTCTAGATAATGCATCAGCAACAACATTATTTTTTCCCTTGACAAATTCAATGTCAAAATCATACATTTGAAGCTTATTTACCCAACGTTGTTGTCTCTCATTTAATCCTTTTTGCTCCATGAAATACTTGAGGCTATTATGATCAGTCTTCACTATAAACTTGCTTCCCACAAGATATTGATGAAACAATTCAAGTGCATGCATAATTGCCAACATTTCTTTGTCATATGTGAAGAACCTTTTTTCAACCTCATTCAATTTTTGGCTCTCATAAGCAATTGGATGCTTGTCTTGCATCAAAACAGCCTCAATACCAATACCGGATGCATCACATTCAAGCACAAAAGGTTTAGAGAAATCCGGTAGAGCCAAAGAACAAGTACTCATTACCTTCTTAAGATGATCCATGATTCTTTGGGTCTCAACCGTCCAAATAAAGGCATCCTTCTTGGTCAAATCTGTCAAGGGAGCGGTTAATGAAGAAAACCCCTTCACAAATCGTCTATAATATGTGCATAAACCAATGAAGCCCCTCAATTGGGACACATTCTTTGGTGGTGGCCAATCAAGTATAGCTTGAATCTTCTCCTTATGTGCCTTCACCATTTCCGATGACATCCCAAATGCAATAGCTCGGTCATACCGAACTCACATGTAGAGGCTTTCACGAAAAGGGAGTTAGCCGCTAAGATACTTAACACTTCATCAAGATGCCAAATATGCTCCTTCCATGTCCTGTTGTATACTAAGATGTAATCAAAGAAAACCAACACAAATTTCCACAATTGCTTGTTGAATACATGGTTCATGCAAGACTAAAAAGTAGTTGGAGCATTCGATAACCCAAAGGGCATCACCAAATACTTAAAACGTCCATAGCGGCACCTGAAAATTGTTTTGTGCACATCTTGCTCTCGAACCCGAATTTGATGGATCTTGAATGAAGATTTATTTTGGAGAAATAGATCGCTCCATGTAACTTATCCATCAACGCATCAATACACAGAATAGGATACTTGTTCTTGATGGTCTTCTTATTTAGTGCACGATAATCAATGTACATCCTCATAGTACCATCCTTCTTCACCAAGACAACAAAAGAAGCAAAGGGACTAGAACTAGGCCGTATATGTCCCGCATCCAATACTCTCGAATAGTCTTCTCAATCTCATCCTTGAATTGTTTAGGATGATGGTAGGGGTCAGTAACAATTGGCTTTCTATCCACAAGCTCAATAACATGCTCAAATCCATGATTTGGAGGTAGACCATGTGGTAGATCTGAAAACACCACACTATGCTTGTCCAACAAGCCTTGTATATCAATATGATATCCACATTGTCTTGTATCGGTAGACTTATCTGAAATGAAACATTTACTGCCCACTCAAGCGTTGAATGTCGAAAAACTCTCTCCATCCTCCTAGCTGAAATATGTCTAGGAGCATTTGAAGATAAGCTCCATAATACTGCCTTCCGACCACTTGCTGTGAAACTCAATTGCATAGTCTTAAAGTCCGTGACATAATGACTTATAGAATGCAACCACCAAACGTCCAACACAACATTGGTATCCTCAATTTTAACCACATAAAAGTCATCCGTAAGGGTGTAATTACCCAAGGTCATACTCAACTGTGGGACATGATTAACACAATGCGACATCGTGCCACTTGCTGTCTGCACTCGAAAATCATCATGTTCCTCAAATTGCAAGCCCCGCTTCTTTACATAGGATGAATCAATGAAGTTATGGGTAGCCCCACTATCAATCAACACAACTCGTTGTCCCTGCATGATGCCCTTTACTTTGAAGGCGTTAAATGAGGAATGGTAGTAAGGGTTGCAATCACACCATCCATCTGGGCCAAATCATCCTAGTGCTCATCTATGTCTATTTCCCCATCCATTTGCTCATGTTGCTCATCGAGAACTTGTCTCCTCCAACTTATTATCACTAGATTCCTCGAAGGGCTCAATATGATGGGCCTTGCCTCCACTTCTACATTTATGTCCAGGTGTCCAAGGCTCATGAAAATCAAAACAAAGCCTCTTTCATCTCAACTCATCTCTCGAATCACGAGGTGCACCCCCAATTGGCCTAGACATCTCACCTGTTGGTCTAGTATATTCTGGCTTCTTGTCCTTCCTCTGTGGCAAACTTTGTGATAAGGGTTTTTGTGGAAACTTGCTAGGAAACCTAGCCCGTGGTGTAGACAGCTCCATATTCCTTGCACGCTTAATAGCATCTTGCAAGGTTGGTGGCTTTGACCCAACCTCTGAGAAGTTCTGACAAACCCTCTATGAACCATGAAATCAACCTCTTCTCGGACACATCAGAAACCATTATTGACAACTGCTGGAATTTTGAAATGTATGTATCAAGTGTCCCAACCTGTCTCAACTAAACCAACTCTCTGGTGTGTGCCTCTGAATCCTTGCAGTCAAACTGCTCTATCAATGTAGTGCAAAAATGATCATAAGAGACTATCGTACCATGACTTTGTGTCACTGAACCATGATACCACCACTCATGTGCAACTCCTTCAAGGTGAAGGGTAGCAAATTTGATGGCCTCAATCTCCCATTTGATTTAGGGCAAGGTAAGTATCCAATTTTTGAATCCAAGCCCTAGCAGTACTCTTGGATGATCCATCAAAATTCGACAAGGATACACTTCCCAATCTTTTCTGCAACCCATAATTTTGCTTTCTTCGATTCCATTGTTTCTACTTTGGCTTTGTGCATTTGGTGACTTCCAAGTAATCCCTAAAAGAGTTAGCTGACTGAAACTCTTTCCCCAAAGCTTGATACTTAGCCAAAATCTCAACATTCTCGTTGTCCTCCATGGGTTCCTCTTGTGTAGGCTCATCCTCTTGTATAAAGGTAGGCATGAAGGGTCTAGATTGTGATGAACTTGAAGGTTTGCTAGTAGAGTGTTCATTGTTTTCTGTAGCTTTGCTACTGTCCTCTCTTTCCACATGCACCATGTTTCTTCCATTTGCTGTGTTGTGAGCCATCTGACTTAAATACAGATTGATGTTTTGTAACTATCTTAGCATTTCTGCAAACATATGTTTTACCTCCTCTTCACTTGATGATGGTTGTTGATCACTGCTTGCCATTATTTCCTTATGTTTTTCCAGGTTATGACCACCTTTTCCACGCATACAACCAACCCAAACAGGCTGCCAAGTCTTTCAGCTCTAATACCACTGTAATATCCCTAAGTAGGGATAATAGAAAAACAACAATATCTCCAAAAAAATGCAATAAAAAATTCTGAAATTTTATTTGCAAGTAGAAACCCATCAACAAACTTTGATCTATGCTCAAAATATTTTTCTATGATTTTATAGAAATTTTTGAATATGAAAAAGTTGCAGAAAATCCACTTAAAACTGTCCAGAAATTTCAGAAATTCATTACAATGGTTTTTCTTCTATTTTTTTGAGATAAACCTGAAATGGTTATGCAGATTTAAACATAAAATACCTCAGACCTTGATCAAACCCTAGCCGTCCTCCAAATATGGCGTCAACTCCCAAAATAAATCAGTGCTAGGTCTGATTTTTTGTTGCTGTCTTCAAGAATGTTCAAAAATATGAAATACCATGTTGAAGTTACTCCAAATTTGAACCTTAGACTCTGAATTTTATTTCCAATTTGGCATCCAAACTTGATAGACAATTGCAACCCTGAAAATTGATGTGCTAGGGTTTCACAAACCAAAACTTTTCCATTGAAACACACCCTTCTAACTAGGGGGAGCCCATATGTCTCTTCGAAACTAGGGATACCCAAGGTTTTTAGACCTTAAGCCAAATTGCAGCAGCAATAAACAGAAAACTCACTACATAATCAGCTCTAAAAGACCCCTAGAGAGTTATATAATAACTCCCAAAGAGATGAATTAATCTCAGCCCTTGAATCACCACCTCTTAATCCAAGGCTCCACATTAAAAACCTAAAAATTGATCCAATAAGCTCCTTGAAAACCCATGCCCCCTTTGCCCTTTTATCACATGCTTTTTAAAATCATTGAAAGTACATAAAAAGGGGACTATTTAAGTTTTTTGGCTAGGAGTTACTTAAGTTGCCTAAAAAGGCATGCCCACAACTTAAAATAACTTAAGTTGCATAAAAAGACGTGCACACAACATAAGAATAGAATAGAGAACAAGCCAAAAACTCCAATACTTACCCAATGATGCTCTAAATCCTCTTCCTCTTGGGTAATCCAAGGAAAGGACACCCAATATGTTGTTAATCTTCATTGTTTGAGTTGGGGATATTACACATGATTGACATGAGATATTTCTGTAAATTTGGACAGTATTTCTCTTAAATTGGACAGTACTCAAGTATGCAAGCAATTTAAATTATGAATGGTAGCTTTGTGTTCGAACATGTGCTATCATGCATTTCTTTTATATTTAAATATCACCGAACTTTCAACAAATCTATGGAATACTTAATTTATTCACACTATGAATGTAAGGTACATATCGATAAGGTTTTAACTTTTAATGTTCTGAATCATGCAGGGAATGAGTGATCTACTTTCGCCCATTCTGTATATCATGGAGGATGAATCAGAGTCATTTTGGTGTTTTGTTGCTTTGATGGAACGTCTCGGTGCAAATTTTGATCGTGATCAAAATGGAATGCATTCTCAGCTTCTGGCTCTCAGAAAGGTTGGTGATTATTTTTAATTTTTTGGCTGTCATTAGATTACCATTTCTAGTATGAGTTTTGATGTCCCGATAGTTACTGTTCATCTTGGCAGTCAATAATAGTAAGATAATACAGTTTAACTTCTACATCTTAGGATATATGCTGATCTCTCAATAGCAGCATTCTCACCCTTTTTCTTAACAATTGGAAAACTAATTTTAGAATCTAAGATGAGAAATTTCCTGATATTAGAAGCGATGACTTGCAGGAGCTTTGTTTTAAAAAATATCAGAAATGGTGCAGGTATGCAGTTTATCAAGTGAAAGGAACTGTTGGGAATGCATGCAAGTAGAGAAGGGAGTGAAGCATGAGATTGATATTAGTATGGGTCTTGTGTAGGAGGTTAGGTTAGGTGGGGCAGCAGAGTGCTTATCATGGAAGAGTGGGACTGGTGCAAATTGTTTGTCTTTTGTAACTGGCTAGGCATGGTGACCAAATGACTGATTGCTTCCGAATTCTGTAATGTATATGCTTCTGGATACTGTAGAAGGGAAGACAATTCTCTTATGCCAACCTGACTCTTGAAAGTTGTGTAAATGTTACCACCTAAGTTACTGGGTTTCCCTGGTTCCAGGGACATAACTGTACAAAACTGGTCTGGATATGGGTCCAGGGCCAGTTTGCCCCTGGGTACACCCAGGCATGTACTTGGGACTGTGTATTCATCTAGGGTATGTCCTGGGTCTACCCAGAGCGAACCATATGCATATTTTTAAAAATTTCAGAACGCATAGAGCATTTGATTGAACCAATGTTGATACACCTGTGATACATAACGAGTAAGCATCCTAAGGTAGATGCATGTTTAACTTTTTCCATAGCACTTGCCAGCAAGATTTGACGAGGTTTCGGGCGACATGGAGGGTTAATTACTTGTTCAGAATATTCTGCATTGGTACATCATTTACCAATGACATGTAACTGAATCTCATCAGTTATACACATTACGTATATATATTATATACATGCTAGGTTGAGGGTCATGCACCCCAAAACTAGGGATTGGCTCTCGTAGCGGTAATCAATGATGCTGCCTTCATTGTTTACTTTTTGGTCTTCTTCAAACCTTTCCCTCTCACCTTCCTTCAGATCCACCTTGAAGATGACTGGAAACTACTCTGTAAGCAGTGCCTGGGTTTATCTTTGCACAAAGATAGTGATTGGATAGTTGAAGTTACTATCCTTTTGTATGAAATAGAAAACTAATAACTTGTATTATATATCGTAATCCCTATAAGCAATGTTAGTTATTATTAGGGTTTCAAATTTAATTTAATTTCATTTCATTTGCTATCGCATTATATCATACATTTTCACGACTTATTGTTATTGGATTTGCATTATATTATAGTGAATGTTAATATTATTGTTTTGATCACATTTTATTGTATGCGATTCATATTCTTTTTACTTTTGGTAAAAAATTTTTATATTATATTATCTAGAATCTAAGTTATGATTATATATATATATATATATTTACTTATTTGACAAACATTGCGTGTTTATTATATATCTAGTACAGCTGTACCAAACCTGGGAAATTTGTTTGCTGTACTGGTGAGAACTTGAACCCCAAACTCATACCCAACCTCGTACCTGAAGGTTGCCCCCATACAAACATCCCTGTTCAAACTAAAAACTGTACTTGATGTATGGGCAAACATTCCCGTTCTTACATCGAAGTTCTGAACTGAATGCTTGAACTCATAATCAACAAAGTTCATATGTGTTTCAGACAGGTACATTGTTGGCAGTTTCTGAAATATTGGATTGTGTTAAATAGCCTTTCTTTTTCAGGATTTAGAGCAGCTGTGAGATCATATGTGCTAAAAACTACTGCATTTTGATATTAAACTAAGTCTGCACGAATAAACTGTTGCAGCAGGAAGTTCTCTTTTAGATGTCTCCTGGGCAAGTGTGCATAATTTTTAAATATAGATGAATATAGGATAGCTTGAAAATGGTTTTGGAGGATAATTCTCGAAGAAAATCTATGCATCATATTCAGTGTACAGTAATGTGTTGATTTATCACTGAATTGACATATTTCATAACTTGTACTGCTTATCATTCTGTAATTTTGAAAATAGTAATGGTGGCTCGAGTTTTTTGTTTTAATCAAATTTGAAATGCAATATGAATTTTTTGTTTGTAATTTGTTTCCCCTTCGAAATGTTGCAGCTAGTAGAGCACTTGGATGCCCCTTTACATAACTACTTCAAGCAAGCTGATTGCCTCAACTACTTCTTCTGCTTTCGATGGATTCTCATACAGTTTAAAAGGTTAGGAAGTAACTCTAGAATTCTATAGAATTTGCATTTCCTGTTTCATTGAATTCAAGGGGTATGCCAATACATGCAGTGTTTTCCTTTTCCAGGGAATTTGAGTATGAGAAAGTAATGCGACTCTGGGAGGTTTTATGGACACACTATTTATCAGAACATTTTCATCTGTACATTTGTGTTGCACTTCTTAAGCGGCACCGAAAGAAAATTATTGAAGAGCAAATGGACTTTGACACTGTCTTGAAGTTCATCAATGAGCTCAGTTGCCACATCGATCTGGAAGCAACATTGCGGGATGCAGAGGCACTTTGCATTTGTGCTGGTGATGCAGGCTCTGCATGTATTCCCCCTGGAACACCTCCATCTCTGCCTGTTGTGAATGAAACATATTAAAAGCTGTGTAGAAACGAACTCAGTTTGGAAAATATTTCTATGATTGTAATTTCTGGTGAACTAAGAACCTTCTGTAAATTATTCAAATTAAATGCTTTTGACATTTTGGGAATTAGCATTCAATATATTGATGATATCTCAACTACAACTGTACATAAGGTTTGTAGTTTGTAAAGTTGTAACTCTCTAGTTATTGAGTTCTTATCAAATTTGTCAGTTTTTTCATATTCTCTACTGTGGAAAATGTTGATGTACTTTTCAGTCTCATTTCATTGGGTATTGTAGCCTGAAAAGATACAATGTGTGATCATGGAAATACCATTGATACAAGTTACATTTATCTAGAAAATGGTTTGTGTTTGAAAGGGCACTCTAATTGATTCTTTCTGAGGGGGTAGGATGTGTTCAAAAGAGAGTTTGCATGTGAATCGGTACATATGTGCAAGTCTCTTGTTTTTTCTTACAATTGCACCTGTAGGCTTAGTGACATACTGGTTAAGGTGAGGCAAGTTAAAAGGTCAATAGTTTGTGATGCAGGTCATTTAATTTGTGGTAGTAGAGAAGTGATGCTTTTGGCAGCCCCTTTGGTGGGTTGGTTGTAGGTGTGGATTTTGTATTCGATTGGTAAGGTCTGCCAAAATAATGCTCATCTAGTTATGGCTTATTAAAAAAACTACACCAAAGTTGCTAACACGAGATACATCAGGGGGCAAGGGGTCCATGATGAATGGATTACATGGTTTCCCATAGGCCTACTTTCCCTTGAATGTCTTCAATTATTTTTTATGGCATATACATAAATCATCATTTATGCATTACAATCTTTTAGATAACTTCATCTAGTCATAAGGCTATTAGAAGACACATGCTAATCACATTCAAATTATGCTAAAAGATTATAGTTAACATATATTGTAATATAGTCACAACAATTTTTTATTCTTTGCGATTGAGGCGCTCCCATTTTCCTCTTCTGTGCTCCCAACGGCTACTAGTTTCATTGATTCACTTTTAAAAAATCAGTTCCTGTTGCTTTTTGTGCGAGTCTTTGATGCATCTTCAAGTGGTTAAGTCTGTTGTTGTGCCCTCACCTTGCGTTGGGGTTCATCAAGTCACTTGTCACCTCTTTGGCGTAGGATCCTTCTACCTAACTAGACGTGGCTCTGGGGCTGCTATGCCCATGTCTGTGCCTAGGGTTAACTTGCCTTTGGCTTTTGTTGTTGGGTTTGTTGGCTGCCCCCTTGCCCCCCGTTTGGTGCCTACTTCTATTGTTGGACATAGCTTTGCTCAGGTGGTTGGTTTTGGTGCATCTCGCCCTTTTGAGGGAGAAATCTTGTTCTCTTCTTTGTGCCAAATCATCTTTGGTGGTGGTTTGTGGCCAAGATGTGGAAAATGAGGACTTTCTACCATTATATGGGTTTGGTGTGTAGATTCATTAATCTTTGGTTTTCTCTTCCCAATCTTCACAAATGGGTGCTAGATCTTTGGAGGCCTCTTGTGATGGGTAAGATTGAGCTCTTCCCCTATGCTGAGGGCAAAAATTTGGCTTTGGGTAAGTTATGGGCTTGGGGGGAGCACTCTCTCTTCGTTAAGCCTTGGTCAACCTCTTTTAACCTTCTTATTGAACCATTAAATGTGCATTTGATGTGGGTGAGACTCCCAAGCCTCTATAGTTTTGAGAGGTTTCTTGCTATGAGGCCATAGGCAACTCTATTGGTTGCTTCTTGAATGTTGATTCCACTTCCTACATGGTGCACTCTACTTTTGCTCGCATTTTGGTGGATATTGACAACTCCAAGCCTCTTTATGGGGATGTGGTTTTGATGGTTAGGGATAGGCCTTGGATTATGAGGGTCTCCCCTTTAGATGTCTTTGATGCTTCATGTCTTTGATGCTTCTTCATTAGTCACCTGGCTATGAATTGCCCTCTCTCGTATTGCAAGGGCCTTGCTCCATGGTGGAAGGATGCTAAATAAGATCACTTAACTATTCATGCTCTTGACATCTTCAAATGACTCCTTTCAAGATGTGGACGAGTCTTTTGCTTTTGGTGCAACTCTAACATGTCCCTTAGACCCTCTTGAGGTACCTATTGCCTTGACCTCTTGGCTCGACCTGCCTTTGGCTTTGAACAAGCTCCAAACTACTCATGTGGTGGATGGCCACCCTTCACCTCACCATTCCTTAGTTCTCTCATCATGTGTTGATGGGCTCTCTACGGGGGAATCCACCTTGTTTCTTCTTGTTTTGAGAATTTGGATGCTAATGTCTCGTAGATTGTTGTAAAGAGGAAGAAAGGTCCTCTTATCTAACTTCCCCAAACTCATGTTCGAGTGTCGAGTAAGGGGCCAACCTGTTTTAGGCCTAGTATTGTCTAAAAGGGACCTAGGGGGTCCCAACTCTTTCATTTGTTTGTCGTTGTTCTTTGTAGATTGAATGTTGTCCCTCTCTTTCGGTTGTGTTGTTTCTTTGCTATATTTGGCCAACTTGGGCCTATTTTTCCTTGCTTTATGACAACTTTGTAAAGGGTCAAGACCCTAGTTTCCTGCTTTCTTTATTCTTTGGTCTTTTGTACAAGGGTTTAGGCCCTTCCAAAATCCTTGCTTACTTTAATCAAAACATATATTGTTAACATATAAAGTAATAAAATCCTCTTTCATGATATTTACCAATTGTTAAGTATTTAACTGTTTTCTATATGGTTATGCTTTTCAAACTATTTCTCATATATTTATGCTTTTCAAGAGGTATAAATTTAGGATAGATATGAAGATCTATATTTAATACTATATAACAAGATAATTGCTACTTAATGTCTAAACTACATAGATACGCGATAGTGTTAATAAGAAATATGACTATATCACAACATGGCGATAATGCCACATTGGCAACATAAATCCATTTGCTATAGGGATAAAATATTTGCAAGTATATTTGAAGATGCCATTGGCATAGACCTTGATGATGAAGTTGGTGGTGTAATAAAGTTTTTGGATTGGATAAGGGTTCTAACGGTCTCTTCACTTGTAGAAAAATTATAAATCAATTTGACAACATATCATTGATACCGCAACCATCATAACCCAAGGCTTTACACTAGGAGCTCAAAGGCATGCAATCTAAGATTGTTGATAAAAAAACTAAAAACCCAAAAAACAAAAACAAGTTCTCGGACAACCCTATGATTGATTGCTACACCACCACACATCAACATACCTAATCATTAGAATGTAACCAACAAATCATATTACATGCACCGAAGTTTGATTTTTGAGGAGGATTTCTTCTTTGTGATTGTAATCCAATCTTTTGAACCAATGACCCAAGATGCATCCCTTGGAAGACAAGTACCAAGTGAACATACCTTGGTCAAAGTGAATGAAAGAGGCCTATTAACACTAGGCTTTGGATTTGTTATGTACCTAGGGATACAATATTATAATGTATTTAGGTGGATGGAGATACCAACATGTGGCACACATCCCTTAAGTTAGTTATGTTGAGTCATGTGAATAACTTGTGTAATTAATTATTAGGAGTTGAGTAGGACTTCATTAGGATTACCCCTCCATTGTATTATTAGGAGGTTTATATAAAGGAGGTGATTATCATTGTAAGATTTGTGTGAAGTATGATTGTATTTGGGATCTGTTGGATATATACCGTGGAGTGACTTCTTCCATAAGGAGTATTATACGGTGTTACCCTATCCTAAGGGCTTACTCTATTTCGACATATATTGGATATTAGGGCATTTGGTCCACAAACATTTCTTGTGCTATGTTAGATCTATCTTCTATAATATATTATTTCAATTATTATATGTTTGGATCTTATCAAGTGGTATCAGAGCATCAATTTGGGCAAAAGTGGATGAAACCCTAGTTTTGAAGGTTCCCCTATAATTTTCAAAAGGTTGCGATTTTTTCACCAATTTTTTAACTAAAGTTGAAGGATAATATAAGGACACTACAATCCAAAAATCAGATTTTTATCATCAATCTTTTGCGAGTTATTGCAATTTTATGATTTTTCGTAAATTTGCCTTCTAGGCCACAAGGCCACAAATCAAGGTTTTTTTCTGAAATTTTTACATTTTTGGAAAGGGCATCAAAATTCATTAGGGGTCTATTAATTTCATTTTTTTAATTTGAGGCCAACTTCATCATGTATTGGTTGTATCAAAGTTAGGTCAAGTGCAGTTGATAGAATGATTATCTATTGAAATCATTTTTTTCTTAGTCAAAAGTTTCAATGGAGATTATTTTTGATGAAAGTGGAGATACATTAGAATGGTAGTACAAATATACGATATCTCTTGGAAAATCTGTAGTATGGAAAATATACTTCCAGTGTTGTTTAAGAGGTGAAGATAGACAATGGTTTGAACCATTGGATGAGGATATTTCTTCCTTGGATGAACTAGAATGAGACTTCTTAGATAGATGGGCTCCAAAATAAGGAGAAGAAGAGGAAGAAAATAAAAAAGAAGAGGAAGAAGATGATGAAGAAAATAAAGAAGAGGAAGAAAAGGAGGAAGAAAATGAAGAGGAGGAAGAAAATGAAGAAGAGAATGAAGAAGAGGAGGAAGAAAATGAAGAATATGACAATGAAGAAAAAGAAGATGGAGAAAACTTAAAAGAACAAGGAGATGATATATGTACATGCACTTTAGTTCCAAGGAAGGTTCAATCCTTCAATTTCATGGATGCATTCAAAAGGAAAAGGCTATTGTCTCTATAAATCCTAGCAACAAGTATAACTTCATCAAAATGGAAGTAGCCAAGAAGCTACATGTACAAGCAAATAACATCAAGGACAATTACATATTAGGCATGGATATTCAAAATTTTGAAGATTTAAAGCTCTCTATGGATAAGTATGTTTTGCATTCAAAATTTCATGCTTTGGATATGGATGGGTTGGATATTTTTCTTGGTTATCCTTGGTTAGAATCTTTGGGAACAATAAATATCAATATGCAAAAGAAGTTCATGAAGTTTTGGTATAGAAGGAAAAAAATTACATTACAAGATATTACACATAAATAAGTCTAATTGAAAATCAAGGAAGATAATTCAAGAAAAGATTGCAACAATGAATTAGAGGAAACGAAAGAGGATCAAGATCTTGAGAAAAATAAAGAGAAAATATTCTACTTAGGAATCACTAAAACAAGTGGCAGGGAATGGTTAAGAAGCAAAGAAGGTTCCAATGACAATAAATGGTGCAATATATAGGCATCCACATCATTGTGAGATGAAAGAATCATGGATACATGATAGTATATGAAATAAACAAGGAAATTACTATGGACCTACATGGAATCAAAGGAAAAATTACAAAAATCAATGATATGATAGAAGTAATGACTACTCATGCAAGCAAAGGACTTACTATGATAATGGATGGAATCAAATGGGAGAAACAAAATATGGCTCAAGGATGAAATCTAGGAATTATCATGAAAAATACACATTAGGGGAAATTTACATAAAAAAATGGGCCTCCTAAGGATGACATCATTAGCTTTTTGAGTTATCAAAAATCAATTAAAAGATGACATCAACCGTTACGGTGACATCATCCAAAATAAAAATAAAATTATTTATTTTATAAAATAAAACTTTCTAAAATCCTATGAATTAACTCATGATGGTTTAATTTAACTCTACATATCCTATTCTATCTCATTCATCTTTCTAAATATAAATTATTCTTTTTGTTTTTAAGATTTATATTCTTAAGTTCTATTATAGAAATTATTATGTTTTTAAAAATATTTTCATTCTTAAAACAAAAAAATATATAAAAAGCATTTCAAAAGTATTTTAACAAAACTTTTCTTAAAAATATTCTAAAAATTTGGAATGAAATTAACTTGTAATAAAATTCATCTGCGCTTCTTATTTTATAAAATTATTTTTATGAAACAAATTCAGTCTATTTTTCATTTTTCATTTGTTTTTGCAGGTTCAAGCATCATACAAATTGGCTTAAAGGGAGCATATCAAAGTGAGGTGATCAGTTCTTTATTTTTCCAACACAAAAACTAAAAAATATGTTTGCTACAATTTCGTTAAAAAAAATCGAAATATGTTTGCTGCAATTTCATTAAGCAAAAAAAAACCAAAACCCCATTATTGTCTTTTATAAAATATGCCAAAATCTGTTATTTACATTGCCTCTTTCCTTCGATTTTATATTGCCTCTTTCCTTCGATTTTTTTACACGGTCTTTAGATAAATGGGTTTTTTTCTTTAGAGTGAATGGTTTGAAACCCTAATGAAATATATACTAGACAAAAAAATAATTATTGGGGATCATTGGTAACAAGACGTCACATGTTAGTATTGTTTTAGTTTACATGTTCGTCAATGTTATATCAATTTAATTAAGTTATTAAATTATTTAGTGAATGTTTTTGATTAATTAATTATTAAATTAATTCGACAAGTTATAATGATTCAATAATGTATATATTTACTTTTATTAATGAGGACTATTTTAATGAAATATAATGGAATATTATTGTAATTATTAATAATGTTTATTTTAATTTCAATTGTGATGGATAATGTGTTTAAATAAATTATTATATTGGAAAATTATATGGAATTTAAGAGATAATGCTAAATTATTAAAGAGTAATTAAAAACAAATTTAAATCGGGAAATAATTTGCATGCAAGTGCATGCATAGTTCCAAACTGAAAATGAGAGTGCAACTTGCTGACTATTGTGTTTTTAGCGATTTATCATTTGATTTTTATTTTCGAAAACAAAGATAATTTCTTTAATTGAAATTAAAAAAGAAGAAGTGAATTGCGAGTTATTCAACAAGAAGCTTTCTCTACAAAATATTTTTCTCCCTCAACCATTTTTAAAAAGAAAATATAGATTTTTGAAAATTGGGTTCTTCTGGTTAATGGATAAGAGGATTGCAAAGAGCTCGTGTTGCACATTTTCTCTAGCGTCCAAGCGTGTTTCCAGGTTGGTCTTGTTATTCTATAATTTGGCTTTCGAATAATGTAATGAATATTGTCTCTTTCGTCGGTTGAAAAATACTGTCTGAATGTTAGATTGTTTATAGGAATCATATGCTAGGTTGCTTAACCTTGCAGGCCTATTGCAGACTGCAAGTGACATGTTGTGAGGATAAGTGTGGTAACCAATGATTGTGCTACCATTTTTGGCCATACGTCCATTCCTTGTTCCAAAGTTTTCATTTTGACAGAGAGGCAAGATGTTGCAATAGGTTTTAAATTTTCTATATACCTACTAATTTTATTTGTTTGAAAGTTTGGAAATCACTACATTTCTTTTAGGCATTTTTTCAAACACTTCCCTGCCTTGTCTATGATGCTAACAAATATTATGGAATAACCTTTTCAACAAATCCATTTTGTGCATATCATGCAATCACTGTAGTCGAAGATTGATCATCAAAGGCAAGCCCAAAGTTGTACAGAGACAATATTCCCAAGCTCTTTACTTACTAGATAGTTGGTGTTTAATGAAAATGTATTACTGTTGTTGTGAAAGCTTTTTACAAGAACATGAAATTGTGTAGTATTGACGAGATTGATAAAATATTGAAATTTAAGAATTTGTAACTAGAGTAAGCTTTATATATATTTTAGACTTCAACTTCTCTTCTCTTACTTTAATATTTTTTATTTTATTATTTTTTCTTAATTCAAATGTTTGAGAATAAATAGCACTTAGAAGACCATCAAGTGAGTTGAAATCCGTTGTGGTTTACAACACAAAAGATGATGATGACAATTGGATTCCAATGACCTTATCTATCAACTCCATGGTTACGATGAGGCCTTTATAGATTGGAAAATATAAGGTTAAAAAAAAGCATTCTTTTGATGTCAAATACCATTGGAAAGGAATGATCAAAGAGTTCAAAACAAGTCCAGGTGGTAAAAGGGTATTAGAGGTTAAAATTGCACATATTTATGACAAGAAAGAGATGCTGAAAGACTCAATTGCAGAAAAAATAGACTTCTTTCGATTTGGATCTAATTGTGAGTAAGAAATATTTTTGTACTAAAGTGAGAATGCTTTATAATTTTTTTATTTTAGTGCAATGTCATTTTTTATATTAATTTTTTTTTAAACTACTAATGAACATTTCATTCTATCCTCATCAACCCGTGAATTTTCCCGCTTCCCTCTTCTTTTCCTACGTTTGAACTTCCTAAGTGCATGGTGGAATATGCTTCGGGGGTACCCCATGGTCCCCCTTTGTCCCCTCCTAACCCGAGCATCTCCTTTTCACATGCGGTCTCGTGTCCCTCGGGGGTCATTCCTGTTAGGACAGAGCTTTTGCCTATGGGTCTTTCGAAGACCCTTGAGATTCTGGTCGTATCTATTGATTTTGTGTCGACGGTGGAGATTCTTTCAGAAACTGTTGGCTGGAAGAATGTGCTGACCAATGGCAAACAAAAATCTTCTCTGGTTCCTCTTTCTTCTGAGGAAGTCACTGCTTCTGGGATGGATTTTTCCATTCCTGATTCGGTTTGTGACAAGATCCTCTCCTCCATGGAGAACGCAGTTGTGGGTCAGTTTCTTTCCTTTCGTCCAACTGTGGATATGGTTTGGAAGTGGGTTGTTGTGAAATGGCGTCTCAAGGGGAGCGTGGAGATTTGTGCTATGGCTGGTGGTCTCTTCCTCTTCAAGTTTATGACCGCGGTGGATATGGTGGTGATCCTATCCTCGGGACCTTGGGTGTATGGAAAGCACAACTTGGCTTTGTGTCATTGGAAACCGGGGTTTGACCCTGCCATGGACCTAAACAAGTCGGCTCCAATCTGGGTTCAGCTACCTAGCTTACCCCTAAAGTATTGGTGTAACGCCCCGCCACACAACCCTAGAGGAAGTTGCATTTAACTACTTAAATGGAATAGTTTTTTTTTTAAAAGTATAGTTAATAAGCAAGTTTGCTAACTAATGCCAACAACCTCTAAGGTTACGGGACAAAGGTTAAATAGAACCTAAACAAAAAACATGATTTACACCATGTCATTTAATTACTAAATAAATTAAGCACATACATTCCAAATAAGATAATTTAAATCAAGCATAAGAGATAATCATCAATTTCATTAATCCATAAATTAAACCATAAGGTTACAACACTCATTCCCCGAATGAGGCTAGCCAACAACATAATGAAATTGCAATTACAACTTCCACCTCGAGAACAAGAGGGGTAATAATACAAGATAACTGAAACGAAATAAAACATGAATTGATACTGAAACCAATGAGCTCTCCAACTAGAAGTCTCGTCCACACGAACATGAAGAAAGAACCCAACAGATTTAGGTGCATGCCACCCAACCAAGTTGAACCCAAAGGCCCACCCCCCATGCTAGGAGATAGTAACCGGGAATCCTAGTCAAGGCTATCTACCTCTAGACACAGGCTAACATAAACTAAATCAAACTGAAACAACCAAACACAAGAACCTCACAAGAACATCATAAGCTCAACACATGAACAACTCAAGAACAACTAAGATACCATGCAAGTACAACAAAAGTACAACTCTACAAGGTCACATTGCTTCTAGAAGTAAAGCAGAACAAGTATGTTAAAAGAACCATACACAAAATAATCGAACACCAACCATGGTCACATCAGGTATGTTTCGGAAACCATACCCACAATAAACAAGAACCAACTGTCGTCCTAGATAGAGTGTCATCACACAGCTCATCATGGGTTATCCTTGGGAATCTTCCTAGGCTCCGGGCCCCACAAGAAAAGGTTATCCTGGTGACCTTTACCGAATCCCGACCCCCATACTCACTCATGCGGAGCCAAATACCTTTCATACAGACAAGATAGATGACCTTGCCATTACAAGCCTTCCCACTTCATCCCAAGTCTAAACGAGCACTTGAGTCCATGAGTGAGGTAAAATTATCTTGATTAGTGAGAAGTTAGTCCTAAGCTTCTAAGTATTGTTTTAGTTATCACTTGTTTAAATAACTACAATGAGTTATCCTAGCACCACTTCGTGTGCTGGCCCCCGTTGCAAGCCACTCTTCTACGACGACAACACACCCACACCAACCAAACATCAATGGAACCAAGGTGCAACAAACAAGATAACACGTCTACTCCTTTCTCAGGAGTCGACAAAGATGAACCCATCTCCAAACACTGGAGAGAACAACAATAACAAAACGGCTCCTGACCGCTCCTGACAAGGAGACACGGATCCCATAATCCGCTCCTAAACCAAGGAGGTAAAAACATTAACAAAACCGCTCTTGGCAAGGAGGCACACATTACAAAATCCAACCCTCAAAAAACGACAAACCAACTGGAAGGCTTACAAATCTACAACACATTTAACTCACTTCCCAAGACGATGACAGGAACAGTTCGCAATCAAGACAAGCAAGAATTAAATTCTACTTTGGGTTCACTAAACCCATCCCCTCGCTAGCATTCAGAACCAAAGCATTAATGAATGGAATTAAATACGCCATTTAAAAAAAAAAAAAAAAATTCACTTAGCATTCAAAGATATAAAACATTAACCCGTATTTTAATAATGTAGATAAAAGCAAAATTCCATTTTAAATAAAATATTTATTGCCTATTCAATAAAGTTCACTTTCTAAAAACAAAACAATAATCCTTTTGCAACCATTAAATAATAAAATGATACTCTCATTTCCCAAAATATTAATATAATTACCATTAATTAAATCTCACAACTATAATGTAAAAAAAAAAACATAATATTGAAATCATTTAATATTAAACTAAATCAAAATATTTAATATATATAATATTATATCATGATAATTAAATATTACAATAATATAATATTTAAATATTATAAAATCATAATATTTAATTATAATAAATATAATATTATATATACATATTTTTTTAAATATTAAAAATCTTTCTTTAAAAGAGTCGAGACCTGCCTCGGTTCGCGCGCCACATTTTAGGGCCGACGGATTTCTGCCTTGGGGCGCACATGGGGTTTGATGAGGGCGGCCCACGGTTGAAGAGGCGGCCGAAGTTAGTGGCGGCCACGGCCAAAGTGGACCGGCCGCTGTGTGAACAGCTGCCCCCACTGTTGGTGGCGACTATGTGAACAGCGCCACCAACAGTGTAGTGGCTGTTCCCACAGCACTACGGTGAGAGGGAAAGGGTAGCGGCGGCAGTGGCGGGGAAGGGTAGCGGACAGGAGGAGGTGGTGGCGACGGAAGGTAAGCGGTGTGGGGAGTGGGGAGGGGCGTGCTGGGCGCGACTCCCTCCACCCGCCTCCCATGGGAGGTGCAGTGGGGGTTGAGCCCCCAGCCCCCCACGAATTTTTTTATTTTTATTTTTTATAGAACTTGCATAGACCTGCAGATTTTTAAAAATCCGCGCCTCTTCTCAAGGGGTATTTTCAAAATTATTTCCAGCAGCTTAACCCCCAATTAAAAAAAAACAAGAACATAAATAAATATGTCATATAATTCAATGAATATATATATATATTTATATATACATGCATCTAACAATCATATAACCATTTTTTTTTTAAATTTAAATGAACAAACAAAATTGAAATGGCAATTTCCAGCCAAGAACACCAAAATTTACATTATCAACAGAGATTTATTTTTTTTGCAAACAACATAATCAAATCTACAAATCCTTTCAAACTCAAAATTAATTTAATAACATGAACCTGGATAACTGATGTTTGAGCTGATCCAGACGATGCTCAACTCCTTCCTCTGATTCCCTCCTTAGATCAACAAATTTCACAGCTCCAATACAAAACCCACAAAATTGAAATATGTTTCCTCCCTCAATTTCCAACTTTTTCTCCAAACTCCGAGATCCAAAAATTTAAAACCAAATTCAACCATAAGGATGAAAAACCCTAAAAAATCCAACAACCCCTCATAAATTCTAGAAAACAGAAATTGCCAAAAATATCTAATTTCTTTTAATTTTGAATTCAAACTTCAATTTGACTTTTAATTTCATTTTCTAATTTTTCAATTTTGAATTCCAATTTTCACAATTGACTTTCAATTCAATTTTCAATTTCAACAAATATGCAATAATTTCCAAAATGAATTTGCTTAACTCAAATTAATTAATTTAATTAATTCAATAAAATAAATATAATCCAAGATTAAATTATTTTATTAATTAAATTAAATTAACTTAATAACTTTAAATAACATTTTTCCACATAATAACTAATTATTTAAATCAACAACTTAAATACTAAAACCCATTTAATTCCTTTTTCCAACTTGCAATTAAACAACAAAGAGAGGGCACAAAATTCAAAGCAACACATCCTGACAAACAACTGACGACATACAAGGACTAGGGTGACGACTTGACACAGAAACCTAGCTACTATCTCCCAATCGAATACCGTTGGGTATTGAACACGCTCTCACTTGTGAAACCAAGTGGAGTCGATGTCCGGTACCTGTCAACCTGTAAATCAAGTAACCACAACATATAATATGAACAACATAAAATACACACCGTGAAGAGGAAGTCATAGGATCGTAGGGCACTCGCAAGTGAGTGATACGATACCGTCCCCTTCACTAATACACTACAAATAACTGACAAATCTAACATGCTAGTATAATCCAAAGCATAAACATCATTAATTCGAATATCCACTATGCTAATCCAAAACATGGAATAAAGATAACATCATATTAACATACCATCACACCAAAATATAACATTAACGTCGCTTTATAGATAGCGATCAAATACAGCCGAGTACCATAGTCAAGGTACAAACAGACAATACAACATAAGAAGGTATCAGAATATCCAGAAATACATCAAAGCAATGTAACAACACAAGGACTTACTGTCCAACTAGAAGGAAAAACGGAGGGGTATTACATCCTCCCCCCCTAGGGTTAGGCTTACTCCTGGAAGCCTACAAACACGTAGGGATATAACTCCCTCACACATAATGCACAAAATCAAAACCTTGTCTACACACCAAGGTATTGAGTGAGGTACACAACGCAAAACCCACACAACTAAAAGCTTAATGGCTCCATCATAATCCCAGAGTACCTAGTGTTTAAACCTTGGCTTTGATACCATGTGTAACGCCCCGCCACGCAACCCTAGAGGAAGTTGCATTTAACTACTTAAATGGAATAATTTTTTTTTTTAAAGTATAATTAATAAGCAAGTTCGCTAACTAATGCCAACAACCTCTAAGGTTACGAGACAAAGGTTAAATAGAACCTAAACAAAAAACATGATTTACACCATGTCATTTAATTACTAAATAAATTAAGCACATACATTCCAAATAAGATAATTTAAATCAAGCATAAGAGATAATCATCAATTTCATTAATCCATAAATTAAACCATAAGGTTACAACACTCGTTCCTCGAATGAGGCTAGCCAACAACATAATGAGATTACAATTACAACTTCCACCTCAAGAACAAGAGGGGTAATAATACAAGATAACTGAAACAAAATAAAACATGAACTGATATTGAAACCAACGAGCTCTCCAACTGGAAGTCTCGTCCACACGAACATGAAGAAAGAACCCAATGGATTTAGGTGCATGCCACCCAACCAAGTGGAACCCAAAGGCCCACCCCCCGTGCTAGGAGATAGTAACCGGGAATCCTAGTCAAGGCCATCTACCTCTAGACACAGGCTAACATAAACTGAATCAAACTGAAACAACCAAACACAAGAACCTCACAAGAACATCATAAGCTCAACACATGAACAACTCAAGAACAACTAAGATACCATGCAAGTACAACAAAAGTACAACTCTACAAGGTCACATTGCTTCCAGAAGTAAAGCAGAACAAGTATGTTAAAAGAACCATACACAAAATAATCGAGCACCAACCATGGTCACATCAGGTATGTTTCGGAAACCATACCCACAATAAACAAGAACCAACTGTCGTCCTAGATAGAGCATCATCGCACAGCTCGTCATGGGTTATCCTTGGGAATCTTCCTAGGCTCCGGGCCCCACAAGAAAAGGTTATCCTGGTGACCTTTACCGAATCCCGGCCCCCATACTCACTCATGTGGAGCCAAATACCTTTCGTATAGACAAGATAGATGACCTTTCCATTACAAGCCTTCCCACTTCATCCCAAGTCTAAACGAGCACTTGAGTCCATGAGTGAGGTAAAATTATCTTGATTAGTGAGAAGTTAGTCCTAAGCTTCTAAGTATTGTTTTAGTTATCACTTGTTTAAATAACTTACAACGAGTTATCCTGACACCACTTCGTGTGCTGACCCCCATTGCAGGCCACTCTTCTACGACAACAACACACCCACACCAACCAAACATCAATGGAACCAAGGTGCAACAAACAAGATAACACGTCTACTCCTTTCTCAGGAGTCGACAAAGATGAACCCATCTCCAAACACTGGAGAGAACAACAATAACAAAACGGCTCCTGACCGCTCCTGACAAGGAGACACGGATCCCATAATTCGCTCCTAAACCAAGGAGGTACAAACATTAACAAAATTGCTCCTGGCAAGGAGGCACACATTACGAAATCCAACCCTCACAAACGACAAACGAACTGGAAGGCTTACAAATTTACAACACATTTAACTCACTTCCCAAGACGATGACAGGAACAATTCACAATCAAGACAAGCAAGAATTAAATTCTACTTTGGGTTCACTAAACCCATCCCCTCGCTAGCATTTAGAACCAAAGCATTAATGAACGGAATTAAATACGCCATTTAAAAAAAAACATTTAATTTCACGTAGCATTCAAAGATATAAAACATTAACTCGTATTTTAATAATGTAGATAAAAGCAAAATTCCATTTTAAATAAAATATTTATTGCCTATTCAATAAAGTTCACTTTCTAAAAACAAAACAATAATCCTTTTGCAACCATTAAATAATAAAATGATACTCTCATTTCCCAAAATATTAATATAATTACCATTAATTAAATCTCACAACTATAATGTAAAAAAAAACATAATATTGAAATCATTTAATATTAAACTAAATCAAAATATTTAATATATATAATATTATATCATGATAATTAAATATTAAAAAAATATAATATTTAAATATTATAAAATCATAATATTTAATTATAATAAATATAATATTATATATATTTTTTTAAATATTAAAAATCTTTCTTTAAAAGAGCCGATACTTGCCTTGGTTCGCGCACCATATTTTAGGGCCGACGGATTTTTGCCTTAGGGCACGTGTGGGGTTTGATGAGGGCGGCCTGTGGTTGGAGAGGCGACCGAAGTTAGTGGCGGTCGCGGCTAAAGTGGACCGGCGGTTGTGTGAACAACCGCCCCCACTATTCGGGGTTGTTAGATATTGATCTAATGGGCCAAAAATTTACTTGGTCTAATAAACGCTCTGGCAAAAATCTGATTCAGGTCTGGTTAGATTGGTTTCTCTGCTCCTCACACTGGACTAACATTTTAAATGCCAATCTAAAAGCCTTGCCCAAAACAGTGTCTGAACACAATCCTCTATTGCTGACCTCAAATGTTCGGCTTGCTATGGGCCCTATTCCGTTCCGTTTTGAGATAATGTGGAATTCCCACTCAAACTTCAAAAATAAAATTGAAGAATGGTCGAACATCCCTGTTCGTGGCTCCCCCATGTTCAATATTTTTTTCAAACTCAAACATATTAAAAACATGGTAAAAGGATGGAAGAAGAGTGTGTTTGGCGATGTGTTTCAAAATTACAAAAATTTAGAGGAATTGAGAACTTCACAAAAGAAAAAGGAGGAAGGGGATGATAGTCAACAAACGCACAACCAAGAAATGGAAAATAGGAAAGAATGGGAACGAATCCTCCAAAAAAAGGAAATATTTTGGAAGCAGAAATCGAGAGTCCAATGGCTAAAAGAGGGTGATAGGAACACCTCCTTCTTTCATGTGTCTGCCATCAAGCACAAGAAAAGAAATAAAATTTCTAAACTTACTGATACTACTAGCGAGGTGATATCGTCTCCCACCCAGATCAACCTCCTAGCTACTAATTACTTTCAGGTAGCTTACTCGGCCCTGACTATGGACAATCTGCTGCTTAACCACCTTCCGACCATCATCTCCCAGGAAGATAATCTAGGGATTCTTAGTGTTGTTACTCCGGAAGAGGTTCGTCTGGCTACCTTTATTATGGGGGCTTTCAAAGCCCCAGACCCAGATGGTTTTCCCCTTGCTTTCTTTTAGATTTTTTGGGAGATTGTAGGTGGGGACCTTGTTCTAGTTGCTTGCGATTTTTTCAAAACTGGTAAAATTCTTAAACAACTAAACCACACCTTTATTGCTTTAGTTCCTAAGATTGGTGATCCTCAATCCATGACTGATTTCCGGTCTATTAGCTTGTGCAACACCTTTTACAAAATCCTATCCAAGATCCTTGTAAACCAAATCAAGCCCCTTCTTGATAAACTCATTAGCCCAACCCAAAATGGATTTGTCCCTGGGCACCATATTCTTGATGCTACTATGACCACTCATTAGCTTCTCCATTCTATGGACATATGCAATTATGCGGGGATGGCTCTCAAATTAGACATTTCTAAAGCCTATGATAAAGTTATATGGGACTTCATCCCAAAGGTTCTGACCAAGTTTGGTTTCAACCATTCGGTTGTTAAACTCTTAATGGAGTGTGTTAATACTGTCAAGTATTTTGTTCTGGTCAATGGGACCCCCTTTGGGTTTTTCTCTACTGGTAGAGGGATCAGGCAAGGTGACCCCCTATCTCCCTACCTCTTTATCATGATAGTTGATGTGTTGAGCAGGAACTTTGTTGGTCTGCTATCGGAGGGCTCTATTAGGGGAATCAAAGTGGCTTTTTCCCTGGAACCGATTGTGGCACAACAATTTGTGGATGACACCTTTCTCTTTGGGAAAGTCTCTGTGGTGGAAGCTAGGAAATGGAAAACCTTTCTAAACAATTATGCTGCCTACTCTGTTCAAAGCATCAACTATAATAAAATCATGATTTATTTCTTTCGCAACACACCTAACTTGCAGGCCAGGCTAACTGCAATTCTGGGTTGTTTAAGTGGGAATCTCCCTTCGGTTTACCTTGGGCTCCCTCTCACTGTTAAGGAGGCTACCCCCGACTTTTGAAATTCAGTGCTTGAAAGGACTCAAAGGAAACTTGCTGGGTCAAAAGGCTCCATCTTAAGCCATGTTGGTAAGCTCCAACTTCTCACAGCTGCTCTTCAAGGAATACCAATTTACGTCCTCTCTATTTTTAAGATACCTAGGTATATTGCTGATAAACTTGAAAAAATCCAAAGGAACTTCCTCTGGTCTGGGAATGAGGATAAGAATAAATTTGCTCTGGTCAAATGGGAAAAGGTCTACCAGCCTAAACTTAGTGGTGGCCTTGGGATCAAGAATATTGTCAACACTAACAAGGCCTTGATGGCCAAGGTGGGTTGGGATCAGATAAGGAATACTAAGGATTGGTGCAAAATAATGAATTCCAAATATCTTCAGAACAAGCCTTTGATCAACTACCTCTCAGAGGTTCACCCCCAGGGCTCCTTGGCTTGGAGGAGCATCTGCAACACTCAGAGTCTGCTAAAGAGTGGGATTAAATGGAAAATGGGTAATGGTAATCAGATCAGATTCTGGGAAGACCCATGGTTAATTGATATCCCCCTGGAAAGTTCTAATTTCAAGAATCTCAAGTGGATGGCCCAGAGGTACTTTAGTTTCCATATCAGTGATTATGTTTTCGGGCCTCCAGGGGCTAGGGTGTGGAAGGATCTAGCTCTCTGTTGTCCTCTTTCATAAAACCTTTGTTTCTTAGCTAGGTCTCTCTAGAACTTACTCTCTCTTACTAGGCTTCCCTCCTTTGACAGGGGAGATGAGTTTTTTTGGACCTTTGACAAATAGGGGGATCTATCTGTGAGGTTGACATATACTCTGCTAACAAACCAGGGTACTGCGGTTGACCCTTGGAAGAAGATATGGAACCGCCATATGATCCCTAAAATTAATTTCTTCTAGTGGACTGCCTATCATAATAGGATTTTTACTGAGGATAATTTGAGGAAACGGGGATTTTATATCCCTAATAGATGCTTATTATGTAAATGTAGTGAGGAAACTATTAATCACTTATTGTTACACTGTTCGTTTGCTGCTGAAGTTTGGTGTATGGCTTTTGAAAGACTGAGTGTTTCTTGGGCCATGTGCAAGGATATCATATCCTTAATTTTGGGCTAGCGTGGTCCCTATATCCACCCCTTTCCTGGAGAAATTTGGAACCAAGTCCCTCCTATTATTGGTTGGTGTCTGTGGAAGGAAAGAAATAACAGGGTCTTCAGAAATATTGAGAGGAGTCCTAGGGAAGTTTTTTGTATCGGTGTCTGACTTATTGAGGAAAACATCTCTCTGTAATGGGAAACCTCTAGAGAAGGGACCTTTTGATTATGAAATAAGAATGGCCAAGGCCTGACACCAGAAATTAGATGCTAGCTCGTTTGACAATACTAAATCCCTAACCAGGAAAAACACCAAATGGGAGCCTTCGGACAGAGGCTGGTTCAAACTCAATTTTGATGGGGTTGCTAAGGGCAACCCAGGCAAGGCTAGCATTGGAGAAGTGATTAGAGGCCCCAGGGGGGAACTGGTTGCTGGGTTTGCGGGAAGTATTGGTTTCCAATCTTCAATTGTGGCGAAGGCTCGTGCTCTGCTTATGGGCCTTCAAATTGATGTTTCTCTGGAGATTGTGAACCTCCACATTAAAGGGGACTCTAAGTCCATCACTGATGCTGTGAATCTTGGCAGACTGATTGGGTGGAGTATGAAGGATTTTCTGTTGGATATAAGGTTCCTTTTATTCAAGCTAAGAGTTAAAAAAGCACATTTTTAGGGAGGGTAACCAAGTGGCGGATGCGTTGGCTAATTGTGGTACCTATTAGGGTTACTCTAAATGTTGGAAAAATATGGGGAATTTACCGCCAAGGATTCAAGATCTCATCTTGAAAGAACAAAACACCCATTTATTATGATGATTTCAAATCTTCGATGGATGGGTGTCGTTTGGGGGGTTCACTTGGTTGCTCTTTGGGTCTAGTGGACAAGTTCTAATGTCGAGGTGGCTTAGAAGTGGCAGAATTCAAATTTAAAGGTTAGTCACGTGGTTAATGGAGGCGGCTCTACAAAGGGATTTGACATGTACATGACAATTATGATTTTGAGAGGTCGTACTTTGCAATATCTTCTCTTTGGGATTGTTTTAATTCATCATGCCCTCCTTAAGACTATGGTTTTGGATTTAGACGTGACATTTAATAATGAGGGACATCTCCCTTCTAGCACCTTTGATCCTGCTAGTTTAGTGCTAGCTTCTAAACATGCTTACATTGACATTTCTAAATTTGGCCAAGCGGCCACCCTGCCTAGTTTTTTGTACAATTCCATTATGGCCAAGAAACCCTGCTCGCCCATCAACTCCTGCTTAGCTGGCCACAATCACCTTAAGTTTCACATTAATGACATCGTTAAGTCTTTGATTGCTCTGTTGGTGTTTTAACTTTTTATTTTTGCAAGTTCTTTGGTTTCCTGTGCAGGTAAATATCATGGTTGGTGATTGCGTTCAGACCGAGCCTGATAATTATGGAGAATTCCATAAGAATCCTTTGGTTTGGCATATTTGCGTTGAGGGTGGCCTTGCTCCTCTCATGGAGATTCTTGTGGGCCATGACCCTATCTTGTCTAGCCAATTTGCAAATTCCCAGAGGGACCGAAGGGTTACGTTGGGTGGCATCTCTTTTGAAGTCAGTGAAGAGGTGATAGTGCAAGCTACCGGGATGGAGTGCACTGGGAAGAAATATCCGAAGCATACTCAGACTCCGGACAATGATAGTATGAAATCTTTTTTTGTGAGGAATGAGGAGCCGGTCCGCAACCAGTCGGACTTTGAATGGGAGGCCCTTCCATAGCCCTAGGACCAAGTGTGTTTAGCCCTTATGAAGTATGTCATTATTGAAGGTAGGTTTAAAACCTACTTTTTCTATCATTTTCCCCTACTAAATCATCTTAGGCAAAAAATCCTGCTTAGTTTTCCTTTTTTTTTTTTTTCTGCTCATGGACCTGGCGAATTCGATTGAAAAATGCAAAGAAATGGTTAGTCTTAACCCGAATGAAATTCCGCCTCTACGTCTCCATTAGGGGCTTATCTTGAGGCTGTACCATTTTCATTTGGCCTTATGTCCTCCTAGATCCATTTCTGCTATCCGTATTGAAGAGATTGAACCCCTAGCTGTCACGAATATCTCCCCTGTTGAATCAAAAAGCCCTTCTAGAAAACCCAACATGGGTACTGCTGAAAACCCAAAACCCAAACATGCTGCTAAAACACTTAAGGGTGGTGCGAGTAATGCACAAACAAGCACCACGACCAGCCTGTGTGAACTCAAGGCCACCCCGACCAAGTTTTCTTACAAAGCCACCCCAAAAAAAAAGGCAAAGATGATAAAAAAGCTTTGTTGGAGCCGATTGTGAAAGAGGGCAAAGGGAAGAATATTGTGGGGAAAGATTCTAAAGGTGACATGGTTGTGGAGGCCATAGTCATGACTGGAGGGGAGACTACCATCCGAAGGTCTAGGAGATTGGCGAAAAACAACAAAAAAAAGCAGATTGTTGAGGACTCAGAGGAGGAGCAGACAAACAACAAGGAATATAAGGAAGAGGAGACCAAGGAGGAAGAGGAAGAAAATGTGGAAGGGCACCATTCTATCTCGGACAACAAAAAAATTCTGAAAGAGAACTCGGCCTCTTGGTCTTCGCACCCTCTAGAAGTTGAGCCTGTCAAGGACCTGAGGACTACGGATAATGGTGAGGAGCTTTGTGCGCTGAAAAAGAAGATGGACACGCTTGAAAAAAGATTCAGAGGCCTGACCCACTTCACGATGAAGTTGGGTCATTTCGTGACTAGCACCCTGTCCACAGTGATCAAAGAGGAGCTGGAGGGCAATAATGACAAGGATAATCAAGAATGGATCAGGGACAATGCTATGGACCTCCTGTTCAAACACTGGGACAATGCTAGTTAGTTGCTACCTGGGTCTGTGTTTTGTGTCTCTACTGCCGGTCTGTGGTCGATGTGTTGTTGTTTAGCTATTTCTGTCTTTTTTTTGGCTTTCAGTTAGTTTTTTGGACTTGGTCCTTTTTGGCCCTTGAGGCTCATTGTGTAAGGGTACAACACCCTATAAATGCTGCTTACTTTATCAAAAACATTTCATTCTTATAGGCTTGTATATTTCGAATTGGGAGGAGTGGAAACCTATTGAATCAATTACAAGTACCTTCCAAGCTATTCATTTTGAAGTTGGAGAAATTATTTATGCCAGAAAGGACTCCACATGGTTGATCAAACAAGGTATATGGTTTTATAAATATACATATATCCTTCCAAGAGCTAGTGCAACATATGGGAAACTTGAAGTGATTCCATTACAAATGCTTAATTCACTTAGATGGACAAATATAGATCCTTCAACCATAGCTTCTTATTGCTACAAGAATTTTGAAGAGGTGCAAGCAAGTATGAAGTTAAAAGGAGGAAATCATGTCCACATTAGTGTATTCATGTCAATCAATATTTTCTATCTTATGTTCAAAACTGAATCGTCCATTCAGAGAACTAAAAAAACATATAGTATTCAATCACCTTCGGATAGATTGCTCAAGTTTTTATTTTGTTTTGAGTAGGACAAAAGAGTACACTATGAAAATGGAGAGGAAATATAATGTAGATTGTCTCACGACACAATTTCCTTCAGGTAAATTTTTGTGTTTATTTTTTAGTAATTCTATTACTTATGATGTTTTATAGTTTATGTATAAAAATATTTACATAGTTTAATATATCACTCAGGTATTGGATTTCAAGACAAATTTTATACATGAGACTCCAATTTTGAAGGTGGAGACATTTTCAGCAATTGGGACAATGGACATGGATTCCAAATGACCAAGATGAAAATGATGGAACCCATTCTCTAAAAGTATCATTTGATATTTTGATGAATAAAATTTCTTTTAGATCTTTATCAATGGAAGAAAATTGGACATTGTTTGAAATAAGAAAATATTTGGAAATGGATGAAGAGCTTAGTGATTTCATATTTTTGCATAATGGAAATAAGGTAGATTGGTTTTTTATCATTATATATCTAGTTTTCTCATTATTTTATGTCTTCATTGTGATGTATATGAATATAAATTTTGTTAAAGTTGAAGCACAAGGAACTAAAATCGTTATTTTCTTCTAAATTTTCAGGTTGGCAAGTTTCAAGAAAATATTATTCTTTGCAAGGATTGTCTTCCTCCTACAACATTAGAAATCAAAGAAAATTAAGAATAATTTCATGAAAGATTCATTATTAGACTTTTTAAATTTCTTTCTAGGATTTGAGTATTTCATAGTTTTAGCCTTATCAAGTCAAAGCGTTCACTAATCATCATTCCAATGTAAATGAATTGATCTATACATGTGATGTAAAGCATCCAATATTTATAGAACGCTATGTAATCATACATTTATTTCCTTATAATATAATATCATGGTTTTTCTTCATCATTTGTCAATGAGCAAGATTGAATTTTGTTGTCATTATATTTACTATGGTTAATTTTTCATAGCATCATGCATAAGTTTAAATCGGTTTTTTGAGTGGTAATCACACTAATTAGAATCACCTAAGCATGCAGGCAGATCTTTAAAGTAACATGTGTGACTAGGATAGGTGCCTAGATAGGATTGAGTTGTTTAAGTGACAAATGTTCAAGGAGGAGGTTCCTAGGTTCAAATGATTGAGTTTGTAGTGATAAACACAACTAAAATTGGCACTTGACAAGTAGCAGCCAACAACAACAACCAATTTGTGTACCCGAGATAGATTTTGGCATGTTTCAGCGATAACATTTTAATTATGCATAATGACAATATTACATTCACCTATATCAGAAGCTTCCCCAGTGAAATGAGGGCAATTTATGCACTTTAGCTCCAATTTTCAGGTGTAAATTAGTAGTGGTCATAGACTCACAATCAGAACAGTGAGGAATAGAGGGTGTTTTCAGCATAAATCTCATGTTTTTTATGGAGTGTTTCAGCTAGGGTTTGGTTGACACAAAAAAATGTATTTTAAAAACTGATGTAATTGCTTGAGGTCTTGTGTACGGAATATCCAAGCATGAAATCCCATGATTTCATGGCAGCTACCAATTGTTTGTCAATGTTATGCATGGCAAATATTGAGGATAGTTTCCATGGATCTATTTCCAATGTCAAAGAGTTCTTGTGATAGAGTTTGATGATATCTTCATTCAAAGATTCAACCATGGTTGTTTTCCCAACATGCCATTACATTTAGTTTTTAATTTCTAAACTTCACTTTACCATGGACTTCCTATAATGTTCTGATTGACACATTTTGCAAAGAAGATAAACTTAATATTGCTTTCAACATCAATGAAGTTAGAATTTCAATGTTCTAATTTACTAAACAAGGCCATGGAATTACATGTAAATAGGTCCACAAGGATCTACAAAAGAATCCTCAAAAAATGAAGTCCTCCTCTTTGGAATGGAATTTAAAAGTAGCCATTGATACTAGTTCCCATGTTACCAAAATCACTGGATCTGCAATGACTGGTTCCTAACAAGTGCAACTACAGATTCAATAAATGGGTGTGCTTTATATATAATATTAATTAGCCATTATTTCAGTCAAGTCTTGTTTTCTAGCATGTACAACCATAATTTATGTAAATGGTTTTTTAATACATATATAAATGGTCATACTTTCAATCCCATGCCTTGTTCAGTGTGGAAATATGCAAAAATGAATTCATGAAGTAAATTGAAGATAAAACTAAATGTCATTGTGATGGAGAATAAATATATCATTATCAGTATTACCTAGTATATGTATAGTTTCAATAACAATCAAAAACACTATTTAATGCATACTCTTTTGATTCTAAAACTATTTTGTGCGTGTTTGGAATTCACTGCACTCCATGAGAGTACATTTCTTTCAGATATTTTACAAAACAGTTCATATGCATTGTCTATGCTTTTACATTTTGGATAGATTATAGCAATAATCCATTAAAGGGCATGGAAATCCATTAAAGATTATATTATTCTCTTGTTCCTCTCTTTCATCTTGCATTGACTTCTCTTACAACAACATCAATGCTATTCATATTTGTAAGCTTTTTCTTTTGGTTAAGTCTATAAAGCATGCATCTATAGAACCAATGACTCATTTGGATCAATGGGTTAGATGGTACTGATCCTCCACCATGCTGAGTAGACCTATGATATGCAATCCTTGCTAGCTAATGAGACTTATCCATTCCCTGTGTATTCCAAATGCTCAAGCTTCCATACTCTTTAGCAAACCAAGGACCATGTGCATAGAGACTGTGCTGAAAAACACCAAGGGAAAAGAAAATAATTAGAACCTAATAAAAGTTTCACTAGATTATTTATATAAAAAATATAATAAATTAAAAATTCATATGAATTTTTACCATGTAATGAGTGATTTCATTTTCTCCCCATGCTAGAAGAAAATCCTTTCTAAACTTTGTTATAGCTTCAATAAATCGTGTATCATCACCTTCAGTAAATCTTTCCTTGTTCATCAAAGGGAACAAAGATGATAATGAACTCCATGCCTTTATTTTCCTCAACTGAGAGGAACCTTTTTCATTTCGATCATCCTCTGCATTGATCAGATACTTATATATTTCCTATTGACCCATTCTACTTCTTTGGTAGTCTAACTTTTGAATAAAATGTTGAGCCTTATCACCTCCCATTGATGGATTTGATGGAACATTACCACGAGCCCTTGAATGTTTCATATCTTTTTCAATATGAAAATTACCTCCATGTAGCCTTGCATCTAACAATACCATTTCAATTGATTTTATGGTTTTTTTTGCCTCCTCTTTTGGATTTTTATTCCATGCAAATAAAATTGATAAATAAACAATTTTATCAATTATTCTTACAAAAGCATGAAGAGTGCATATGTGTACTCTTTTGAGTGGAATTTGGAGAATTGGCTTTAAATTTGGATCAACTTCATATCTATTAGGATGTAATCCTTGGTCACAAGTTAATATACCTTTATAAAATCTTTCATTTAATTCTTTTGACTTGTCTCAAGAATGCATACAATAAATGCAACTATGCTTTGCATTTGCTCCATGACTGATATTATACATGCATTTCAATGTTTTCAAATCAGCAGCCATATGCCATTCGACATTATATGATCTGTACCCATCAACATAAAGTTTCTCCCCCATCATATGAGAGGAAATCATGGATGGTATCTCAGTTTTCTCAAAAACCCATTTTAGATCTTCAAAGCATTTCTTGTTTACTCTAAACAAGCCAAGCCACCAAATGTGATTCTCTGATTGTACAGGAAAGTATGTTTCATTAGTAACATGAATATTTAGATTTAATGCTCTATTCATTAAGTTAATTGACACTCTTTCATACTTGACACTGTTTGTCAATTCCATCTCATCTAATTTTAGGACGAATACAAGTTTTCCATTTGCCTCCTCCATTGAAATATCATAACACCTTACTATAGCTTGTAAAAAAAATTCAGCTTCAAACCAAACATTGTTTGTTGGATTTAAAGTAATTTAGTCTTCCCTTCCAATATGTGTTTGTCATTTCCTTTGAGAATTATCCTTTGATGCTTGGATGTGAAACATATTTCCAACAAAATCTTGAACTTCTTTTTTCCTATTAGACCATTCCACTCTAATATGAGATGGGCAAGGCAAAAAAAACTTAGTGATCCCAACATTTAATATTCCAGTCTGTAATGCTTTCAAATTTTCTTCGTATCCCCTCCTACTAATTCTTGCATTATTGCATGCTCCTTGTACATCATTAGCATGAATTGAACATGATAAATCTTTTATTATCTCATCAACCAAAACTTTCTTAATGTAGCACATTAAGGTTGATGAAGCATTGCCAATATCTCATCTTTTTTAAATAGACTCTTCATAAGTGAGGCTAAGTTCTGGCTTCTATCTACAGTTCGCTCAATTATTGTAGGATCAATTATACTTTTCATAGCTTGAACTCTCTTTTTGAAACCACCCCCTGAAGGTACTAGAGACACAATATTATTTAACTTTTTGATCCTCATCCTTCCTCCTAGAGGAGTTTTCTTCATTTTTTAATAGCTTTATTGAGAGCTTCAACTTTGAACTTCAAATCCTTATTTTCCTTCTTCAATAATGAGAGTTCTTGAACCATTGTATTTTGAACTTTCCAATGTTCAATAGACTCATGTTATAACCTCTTGTTCACTTCAACTAAATTAAAGACTTTATTATCCATTTCAAGCATCTTATTTTCTACAAAAAATATTTTTTTCTCAAAATTTTCTCTGTTTCCTTCAAGCCTCTTGTAGTACCCTAACAATCCATTTTCCCCATTGCATACAAATTTTATAAACCCAGTAATAGTATCAAACTTAGGATAATCATTCTTTTTAGGATCAAGAGGATACAAATTTCCCTTTGCCCATATATCTATATGCTTTCGGTCCAATATTCTCAAATTGTTTTCATCTATATCATAATTCTTCATTGTATTTCATTTCTGATATGGTTGCATTTCTTCATCCAACTCCACACGTAAATTATATGAATTCTTCTTCATTTTTCGTTTCTTTAAAACTAAATCCGCCTATTATACAACAAAAAAATTCAATCATTTTATAACATATCATATATGATGGAGATTATTCTAAAGAAGTTGTATTGAAATTATTTTTGAAATGATTGAAGAAGCTATAATGAAATAATTCAAAATACTCTTAAAATTTCAAATGAAATAATTATTAAAAAGAAAATAAAAATCTTGGTCACCTTTTTGTCCTCTAATTTGTTTGTCTTTTATCCAATTAATTAGAGCAAGATTGTTTTTTTTTTATACTATAGGAATTGGGTAGCATGACCCCCTATAAACTGCAGTGCACCTGGTAAAAATTTTAAAGTGATCGGTGGCGTGACACACCCTTCGGTACCATGGGGGTGGGGGAGACTAGACCTCGTGACCAACCTCCTGCAACAGGAAATATTTAGCCAACCGAGCTAGGGCCCCAACCCCTAGAGCGAGATTGTTTTGAAAGTCTAAATAAATGGATATTTTAAATTCAATCTCATTTTTTTCCTCCATAATTCAACTTTTAATTTTTCCTTGTACAATTTTCCTCAAAATTTCCCTCCATAATTCAACCTCAAATTTTTCCCTCCACAATTTGACATCAAAATTTTCCCTCAATTTTTTCTCTCTACAATTTTTTTAGTAAACTTATTTAAATTTTATATAGTTCAAAAACTTTATCATATATTTAAAATCATAAAACTTGTTATAAACATATTTAACATAATAAATCTAAATATATAATATGGAACTTGATTTAATATATAAAATTTATATAAAATAAAGTATCTAAAGTTACTTGTACTTTGCCACTATTTATAAAACTTAGAAACGTGTTTATTTAAATAAACTACATAACATAATAAATCTAAATCTATAAAATCATAAATTTAAATATATATAAAACCATAAATCTATAATATGAAACTTGATTTAATTACGCTGATAAGTGTTATAAGAACAAAAAAAACCAGAATGGAAATTAAAAAAAAAACTTAAGAAATAAAAAAATAAAACCAAAATAGAAATTAAAAACCATCAAAGGAGCAAAATCACATGAATCAAAAAAAGAAATTTGAAAAAATAAAAAATAAAACCAAAAAGAAATTGGAAAAAATTGGAAACAATTGGAAGGAGAAAAAGTTGGAAAAAATCACCAAAAATATCAAACCAAAAAAAATGGAAAAATTAAAAAATAAAAAAGATGGAAGAAAAAAAAGGGTGAGAAAATCAAATAAACTATGGAAAAGAGATATCCTCGACTACTTTAGATATATATTTTTAAATATAAATATACTAGTATATAAATTTTATATAATATAAAATATTGAGTATAAAATAAAATATCTAAAGTTACTTTTACTTAACCATTTTTAAAATAAAAACAAATAATTAAGAAAAGAAAGTGAACTTGAGTTTTTTAATAAATTATAATAGAAATATATGTTACCAGTTTAAAAAAAAAATGAACTTGAGTTTAAGATTTTTTAAATAAAAAATAAAAAATCAAGAAAAGAAATAATCTAAAATGAAAAGTGAACTTGAGTTTGTCAATAAAAATATATGTTACCACTTTAAAAAAAATAATGGACTTGAATTTTTTAAGGAATTATAATAGAAACATGTGTCCCAACTTAACTCATATAGTTAAGTAATTTATATTTTTTATATTTAAATAATTTATATTATTTGAGATAATTTTTTCTTTTTTAGAGTTCCTTAGGAGGCCCATTTTTTATGTAAATTTCCCCTAATGAAAGGATCAACTATGGATGGTTGGATGATTGGTCATGGCATCATATTTATAATAACTTGCAACAATCATACTATTTGGCTTCTTCTCATGTTTCAAGGATGAAACATGTCAAGGAGGGATGTCATGTTATGCAGCTAGGGATATGATATTATAATGTATTTAGGTGGATGGAGATGCCGACATGTGGAGCACATCCCTTAAGTTAGCTAAATTGAGTCACACAAATAACTTGTGTAATTAATTATCAAGAGTTGAGTGGGCCTTCATTAGGATTTCCCCTCCATTGTATTATTAGGAGGTATATATAAAGAAGGTGATTATCATTGTAAGATATGTGTGAAGTATGATATTGTATTTGGGATCTCTTGGAAATATAACGTAGAGTGGATTCTTCCATAAGGATTATTGTATGGTGTTACCCTATCCTAAGGGTTTACTCTATTTAGGCATATATTGGATATTAGGGTGTTGACCCACAAAATCTCGTGCTGTGTGAGATCTATCTTTTGCAATATATTATTTCTATTATTGTGTGTGGATCTTACCAAAAGCCCAAGGAGAGTTTAGAGGAAACTTTTGGGGAGAGGAACATCTAGCTAAAGGAGATTCCAATGAGCTCACCTTAGAAATCTTGGGAGTATGACATAGGGAACCTATGTTTGAAAGTAGTATGTTGATGTAGAAACTCCACCCCTTCCTACCAAGAATTCTACTTAAAATGCTAATGAGTAGAAGAAGATTTGAGATTAGGACAAGCACCAACCATATGTCCCTTAACAAAGCAAGATTTGTACCTAAAAGGAATTCCTTCATAGTCAAGTTGTAAAATTTATCTCTAAACTTAATCCAACTCATACTAAGATTCATCTCAACAAGAATTTGAGCAAATATAAAATGAGAGTGAAACCAAGTTTAATAAGGGAATCAGATCAGCTTACCCAAGGAGTTACTTATAGAGGAGAGCTTAGAGATGCCCCAAAATTGAAGAGGAAGGTTGGGTAATCTAAATTATATAGGAACAATTGATAAAAAAATTTGTGGGAGGATTAAAATTAGGATACCGAGGTTTCAAGAAAAGAGAGTGCTTCCCCAAGACTAGGGACCAACATGAAGCAAAAATTCCCTGTCCTCCAAATATCCATAAACCACAATGAAGAAGCCTTGCACACAAAGATAGTAATGGGATTATAAGAGAGCTTGAGTTTGTAGATCTTCAAAATCCACTCATTAAGATCAACCAAATGTAAACTAAAGAGTTTTCTTAAGCCTCTAAACATCCTCCACTTCCAAAAATGGATGAGGATTATATTTTTTCTCCAACAATTCTCCCAAATTTGAGATATATCCTAACTCAACCATGATTTGGTACTTGCTTGAAGTACCATCATTTACACCAAGAGCCTTGGAAGCCAGAGAACCAACACAAGAATCTAGCCCTTTAGGATTAAAATTGTTTTGTTGCTTAAATCTAGGGTCACCTGGTATGAAAAATAAGCCACATGAAGTATTTGTTGGGATGAAAAATGAGCCACAAGAAGTATTTGTTGGGATGAAAAATGAAATATATTTGAATCAAGACAAACTTAGTGGGAGCAGACACACCAAGAGGGCCTAGAGATGCATTACCCATTCAAAACTTTCCTATAGCTACCACCTATCCCCTATTTTCCCCAAGAACCCTTGAAGAGACATTGCTAATTATAGGAGAAATATTGTTAGAATGCACAACATAGTAAGAGACCCTTGAGGGAGAAGCATTTTTTATTGCCACAAACAAAAATGGTGACATCCTTCAACATTGAATTAGAAAAAAATGCACCAACAAGCTTTCCATATTTAGAGGTTTGAATAGGAATATGTCAAATGGTCAATGAACTCAAGAAAAATAGAAATTAAATCAATAATCCAATTCAATGACAAAATAGACCTAATTTAAATGAAGTGTGTGCACTATTCAAATGAAAGAAATCAAAGAGAATGTAAATCAACCTAATTTACCTCCACCAAAAATACCTAGCCTTAGTCCATTATCAAATGTAAGAATTGTGCTTTTTAGTATGATATGTGGATTGCTCATAAAATTAGCATTACCTTGTTAAGCAAAAGCTAATGAAAAATGAGTATAGTTTAGTTACCAATTCAAGGAGGGATTGAATGATTTATAAATTTCAAGGATATTTGATCAACGATGTGAGATGTAATATGTGATTAATGGATGAGAATTGATGAGAGATCAAGATGATCATGCATGAGGTTGCATGGAGAGATGAAGTGGAGTGAAGTTCAGTTCACTCACTAAATTTATCAAAGGTCACTAAATTTAGGGGACTTCAGTATTTTTAGGAATGATCACTAAATTTGGTTTGGTTTCTAAATTTAGGGTTTAGAAGAATAAAAATAGAATTGGATATAATTAGCAAATAAATAAAATAATGATTTTATTATTTTTAGAGGAATGTGCAAATCAAAATAAATTAAATACTTTATTTAATTTTGGAGTAATAATTAGCTAATTAAATAATTAAAAAACATTTAATTATGTGGATGCAAAGAATGCATGCAAGAGAATAATTAGAAATTAAATAAATAATTAAAAATTATTTAATTAAAGTGGATGAGAAAAATGATTAATTAATTAAATAATTAAAAACTATTTAACTAAAGGTGATGAATGAAAATGATGAAATAATTAAAAATTATTTAATTAATGTGGGAAATGGGTTAGTTTAATCAAATAATTGATAATTATTTAATGAATAGTGATGAAAGGGGTGATAAGTGATGATGACGGGAAATGTTGAATTAGAAGAATGTGTTAGACTGTTTTAGGTGTCTACATTTTGCCCCTCTTTGAGACGATGTACTCTATTTCGTTGTTCCAAAGATATGTTGCTGATATGGAAAAAAAATGGTGAAAAGATGCCCCACTGTGCCTTAGCAGATGAACGGATGATGGTCGGATGGTAAGCTTCTCCCTTGAGAGATCGACTAGAATTTTTTTTGGGTCAAGCTCACGATAGGAAAACGAGATAGGTTTAGTGAAGATGAGGATGAAAATCGGGCTTAGGTTGGTGAGAAATCAATTAGGAAAGGTTGAATGTGATGAAAATGGGATGATGGGGGGTGTGAATGCATGGTTTGATTGTCTATTTATAGGCCCCGAGGTTTCATTTGCACACTCAACGTTTAGAGATTTGAATAGCCCCTAGAGAGATTTTATTGCGAAGCTATTGTAGAGATGGCTGGTGAGGCGAGGGGGAGTGAGGGGAGGAGAAATGCTATGATGAGGATAAGGGTGTGTGACTTGGATTTTCATTTTTAGACAGGGACCAAGCTCGTAGGGAGAGACGAATATCGGGTGGAGAGGGACAACCTGTCAGTATAACTAGTGTAGAGGACAACCTCTTAGTACAACTAGTACAAAGGACAGTAAAGGCATCAAGGTAGCTCGATGACAAAAAATTGAGACACAATTGGCTCAAATGATAGCTGAGAGAGACATAGAGAGAGCACATCGCCATTAGCTAGAGGTGAAGGGTGGTGTTGGGGGAGTAGGTTCAATCATCTGTATAGATCGTTATGTGGAGGACATGAGGAGGTTGACGTAGGAAGCCACTTACTATCGTACATTGTATGAGGTAGCAATTCCATCAAGGAGGAGAACACATAGGCTCTCAACTAGGAGTGGGGTGGGAGGCTCACAAGATTGTGAGATCAAAGGGATGGTCAGATGGAGGATCAATGGAGCATCCGATTGATTACACCACAACTAGTGCAACCAATGGCACCAACATCTCAAGATCCAAGGGCACACCAAACTAGTTAGCAGAGTGTTTCTCCTCATCCACCCTCTCTACGGAGAGGAGTTCCATGTAGATTGTATTTGTATATATGATGTACAATTTTTTATAATTTAGACACACATTTTTGATATTCCTATGAGTAAATGTATATGTATATTCATGACTCTTGGTAGCCCTTGTACAAGAATTTTGTCTATATGAATGATGTATCATGATAATTTTTTTGATGTATACATGAGATGAGATTTGAATGTGGCTATGATGTGATTCTATGTGATGATGCTTAGATTAGATGATGATATGATGTGATGCTATGGTTTATTTGTATTTTTGATGATGTATATGATGACTATGATTGATGATATTATGTCCTAATGTTGCTATGGTTATGGATGCAGGATGTATGATGTTATGATGGTACTAATTTTTGGTAGTGGTTGTCATTGATGTCAACACCTAAGGAGATTGTTGCATAAGCTTGGGAGATTGTTGGCATTGGTTGTCATCACTTGGGAAGAAGTTGCATTATTTGTTGGCATTAGTTGTCATTGTTGACAAAATTTTGTTTGGGCTATCATTTTTGTATGATGGTGTGTTGCTAAAGTTCATGGTTGGATGCTATTCCTTGTTTAATGTCATGTAAAGAAGTATCATGTATGGCTGTTGTCAACAGAGTTGTTTTCATGATAATATATTAAGATGAGGACTAAAAGTGATGTTGATGGTGCAAAGATGTTTGTGATGATCTGCAGTATGTTGTATGCTCTCTCTCGATGTTCTTGATGAAGAATATGGCGTTGAAAGAAATTTTTGGCCTTCACAATTTGTTGAAAGGTTTTGTTCGTGGAAGTTGTTGAGAAGACTGTTTTTGATAATGCTTTGCATTCTCCTGCTGTTGTAGATATGGTCTTGAAGTTTGGGATTCATTGTTTGTGCTTTGTGGATGTTGAACTCCTATCTTTTTAAGTCACCAGTGTTGCCAAGGAGGTTTTTGTTAATTGCAGAAGGTTGGTAGTTTTTTTGGTTGTTTGGATTGTTCCAAAAATTGCTCTGGATTTCTCTATATTCATGTTTATGATCCTATGGCTTGGTGAATATTCTCTTAGTGTTTGTGCAATGCCTTAGTTCAAATTTCATGTGTTGAAGTGGTTTGCAAGTTGATCTACTAATGTTATATCTCATGGTTGTGCATTCTATGTTTTTGGGAAGAAGTATTCTATTCTTGTTTGGATTGTGGTAGCTGTTGGTGGTATGATAGTATAAAAGAAGTATTTGGAGATGTTTGATGCTCAAGGAACATCCCTTTGTGATCTGCACAACAACAATTGAGTTCTTTTGGTGTTGCATTGTGTTTGAGTTCGTCTTTTGGGAAATTTATGGATATTTGGCCAACAGGGCTTATTATTTTGCTTGTGATTTGTGTGTAAGGGTTTGTGCTAGCATATGAAGTTATGATAATATGGATTTGGTTCCTAGCCTATCTTGGTTAGAATTGCATTGTGTAAATTCAATTGAAGTTATGTTTTTGGCCGACTGGCTATGTGCTTCAAGTTTCATCTACACGTTTCCTTGTTGCCGACTTGGGTTGATGTGTGCCACCTTTTAAATTGTTTGGGATCACATTGGAAGATGCAATAGGTTTTTTTTTTGTCCCCCCTATCTCCTAGATAGGACCACATTGATGTTTAGTGTTTGACTTGTTGAAATCATTGTTTATCTTTCTCCTGGTTGACCTAATTGGTGTTTTAAGATCTTGTGGTGGATATAAATGCAAGAACATTTTAGATGAAATATGTGAGCAAGTGTGGAAGAGTGCACACGGAATGTAATTGAATATCTCACAGAATGAAGTGTGAAAGTATGTGAAAGAAAGATCAAATGTGCTATAATGCCTTAGTCAATAGAGTGTTGTGTTGACAAATACTGTAATTTTTCTATAAACTTCTTGTATCTCACTCTTAGATAGTGAATCTCATCAGGTCCTTGTATGTTGCCCCTGAAGTTGTGTGTGCTTTAGTTCTGCAATTCCCTTGTATCTTTCTCTAAGTTTGTGTGCCTTAGTCTACAAGTCTTTTGGCGGTGAGCCTTTTTGTAAGCAATAAGCTTCTATATTGTGAGTTAACTCTCATCGTGGTTTTTCCCTCATTTGGTTTTCCACGTAAATCTAGTGCCTTCTCGTGGATGTGTGTTTCTTGTTTCATTTTCATTTTTATTTATCTGATTAAGGATAAACTTGTTGTATCTTTCATTTCTTAGGGTTGCTAAACTTGTTAAGGGGTTAAACTGCTATATCTTTCATTGTTGATTTTTTTAAAGGTTTTGGTTTGAAGTTTGACCTATGTTGAAGAGTTTAAGTTTCAAAGGGGTTTAAGTTTTTGTTGATACTGATTCACCCCCTCTCAGTATTTAGTGTGTTCAACAATTGGTATTAGATCCAAGTTCCTCTAAAGGAGCTTAACCACTTGAGGAAAGATCCAAACTGGCACATGATGGATCATATAAGGGACCTAGGTTTGATGGGACTAATTACACTTATTGGAAGTTGAGGATGGAAGGCCATCTAAACTCTCTTGGGTTTGGTGTTTGACAATCACTCAAGGATGGTTATGCTGCTCCTGCTATTCCTCCAACAGATCTTGCTAAAATCAAGTTGTATGAGAATAATGACAAGGCTAAGAATGCTATCTTGTGTGGGTTGGTTGACTTAGAACTCTTGAAGGTGATGAATTATAGTTCTACTAAGGATTTCTGGGAAAAACTTAGCAACATCTATGAAGGAGACACCAAAGTAAATCAAGTGAAGATGTAAATTTTCAAGAGCATATTTGAGAGCCTAAGGATGACAAAGGATGAATACATTCCAAGTTATATGCTCTGAGTGCATGAAGTAGTTTATGGCGTTAGAGGTCTTGGAGGTGTAGTAAAAGAAGATGAGATTGTAAATAAAGTTCTGAGATCTCTCCCTAAATCCTATAGTCATAAGGTGTCTGCTATTGAAGAATCTAAGGACTTGGATAAATATTCATTAGATAAAATGTTTGGTGCTCTGCCTTTGAAATCAGAGAATTTGATAAAGATGTTCCAAAAAGGGAAGTTGCATTCAAAACTAGTAAAAAGATAAAAGATGAATCTATGGATCAGGATGATGACTTTGATGAGGTTGAAGCAAACTTTTTAAGAAGATTGAAGAAATTTACTAACAAATACAAATGTAAGATACCTTTCAAGTGTTTCAGTTGTGGAAGGATTGGTCATTTTGCAACTAAATGTCCCTACAAAGAATATGATGATGGTAATAAAAGAGATAAGGTTAAAAATATTTTCTATTCCAAGGAAAGTATTTGTTCCTCAGAATATGAGGATAATGATTCAAATGATGAAATCCTATTCATGGCCTTGAAAGATAAAAAAATATAATATTGGAGAAATTAAAAGGTTTGGTACTTTGCAAGTTGATAAAAATAATGAAAGATCTATGGTTGTATGGATTTCCTTTCATGCAAAGGAAGAAGCAATTGCTTGGGTGATTGAAAGTGGTTGTTATAACATCATGTTTTCTGACAAAAGAAGGTTCATCAGTCTTAAAAATGTCTTAATAGTGGAGATATTAAGTTTGGTGGTGATGAGTTAGCACAAATTTGTGGAAAAGGTGCTATAACAATTGATGGAAAAAGTAGGATTGAGGATGTTATCTATGTCAAGGGTCTAAAGAATAATCTTCTTAGTGTCAGTCAAATGTTCAACAAGGGATACAATCTTACATTTCTTGCTAATGGTTGTGAGATCAGAAAAGTAGCGTCCAAAAGACTAATTGTTGAAGGAACAAGGAAAACTGGTAATATCTATCATCTAAAGGAGGTTAATAGAAGAATCTGCTTAATGGCTCAATCCAAAGAGTGTTGGATGTGTCACAAAAGGATGAGACATATCAAATTTGACATGGTAAAAATTAGTTCCTCTCATGTTGTAATAGATATGCCTAAGATAACCAATCCTACAAAAAAATTATGCAAGGATTGTCAAATGGGAAAGAAAAAAAAGACAAGTTTCAAGAGCAAGGAGTTCTCTACTATAATGCCATTGGAGTTGATTCATATTGACCTTTGCGGATCTACAAGAATGAGGATTCAACAAGATGAAAGGTATTTTATGTTATTTATTGATGATTACACTAGAATGGCTTGGGTTACATTTTTAAGAGACAAATCAAAAGCTTTTGATAATTTTAAAATCTTTAAAGAAAAAGTTGAGAATGAAATGGATATTAAGATCAAATGCTTAAGGTCAGATAGAGGAGGTGAATTTACTTCAAATGAATTTGAATTTTTTTGTGAAGATCATGGTATTAGAAGACATATGTATACTCCTAGAACCCCTCAATAGAATGGGGTAGTGGAAAGGAAGAATAGGACTGTGAAAGAGATGACTAGAACCATGTATAAAGATGTTGATCTACCTGATATGTATTGGAAGGAAGAAGTTCACACTGATGTCTATTTGCTTAACAAAGTGTAGTTGAGGTTCAATAGCACTAATACCCCTTATAAGTTGTGGTATGGAAGGCCTCCCACTATTAAATGTTTTAGAATTTTTGGTAGCAAATGTTATCGAAAAGAAATGGAGACCTTGGAAAGGTGTGATGAATGAATCTTTCTTGGTTACTCAACTAGGAGAAAAAATTATAGATGCTACAACAATATATTGGGAAAGATTATTGAAAGTACAAATGTTAAGGTAGATGAAGAATTTATCAAATCTCACAAGAACAAGAGGTTTGTGGATCTGATATACCTCCCTGGATTGAAGAAGAAGAAGAAGAGAAAGAATAGAAGGAACTAGAACTAGTGAAGGCTCCCAAGACTCCAAAAAAGTATGTGCAGAGGAATCATTCATCAGATCAAATCATTGGAGATAAGAAGGAAGGTGTGCTGACTAGGATAAGGCTTGCAAGAGCAAGTGAGCAAGAAATTTGTGTTTATTGTCAAAGGTAGAACCCAAGAATTTTTTTGATGCTATTAAATATGATGGTTGGATAAAGTCAATGGAAGAAGAACTAGATCAAATAGAGAAGAATCAAACTTGGGAATTGGTTCCCAAACCTATTGGTAAGAATGTGATTGGAACTAAGTGGGTGTTTCGGAACAAGCTAAATGAGGATGGTGAAGTTGTGATAAATAAGGAAAAATTGGTTTGTAGGGGTTATTCATAAGTTGAGGGTATTTATTTCGAAGAGACATTTTCTTTAGTAGCCATAATGGAGGCAATAAGGATGTTTCTTTCTTTTAATTCTCACAAGAACTTAAAATTCTATCAAATGGATGTCAAGTCAACATTCCTAAATGGTGATCTAGAGAAAGAGGTATACATTGAGCAACCAGATGGTTTTCAGTTTTCAGAAGATCCAAATATAGTGTGCAGGCTCAAGAAGGCTTTGTATCGACTCAACAAATCTCCTAGATCTTGGTATGCTCAATTGGATAAGTACTTACTTTAGCAATGATTCAAGAAATGTACTACGGATAGCAATCTTTACATTAAGGTTCAGGAAGATAAGTTGTTGATTATGGTTTTATATGTTGATGACATCATCTTTGGTGGAGATGATGATATGTGTAAGATGTTTGCAGAAGAGACACAAAAAGAATTTAAGATGTCAATGATTGGTGAGTTGTCTTTATTCCTTGGGCTTCAAATTGTTCAGCAAGATGGTGGTATCTTTATTTCCCTGGATAAGTATGTAAAGGATATGTTGAAAAAGTTTGGCATGGAAGATTCCAAACCTATAGGTACTCCTATGGTGACTAGTCATCACTTGAGAAAATTTGATGAGTCTCTAGAAGTTGATAAGACTCTATATAGGTCTATGATTGGAGGTTTGTTGTATTTGACTACTTCTAGACTTGATATCATGCATGCAGTATGTTTGGTTGCTAGATTTCAAGCTAATTCTAAGCAATATCATGAGAAAGCAATGAAAAGAATATTTAGATTTTTGAAGGAGCTCAAGATTATGGGTTATGGTATAAGAAGGATAATATTTTTTCTCTGAATGATTATATTGATGTTTATTGGGAAGGATGTGTGGATGAATGGAGAAGTACAAGTGGTAGTGCATTTTTCTTGGGAGATAGATTGGTCTCTTGGTTTAGTAAGAAGTAGGACTCTGTGTCCTTATCTACAAAAAAAGTTGAATATATTACTACAACTTCCTACTGCACCTAAGTGCTTTGGATGAAGCCAACCCTAAAATATGTGGTGGTGTATGATGAACCCATTCCTATATTGTGTGATAATACCAGTTCAATTAACTATTCCAATAATTTGATAATGCATTCAAGAACTTAACACATTTCTATTCGGTATCTTTTTGAGAGAGAAGGTTGCATAGCATGAAGTCAGATTGGAGTATGTGCCCACTAAGGATCAAATTGCATACATTTTCACTAAGGAACTTTCAAAGGATAATTTTGAGTATAGAAGTTAGGGGTTATTGCCCCTCCTAGTTCTAATTAGATGCATAATTGTTGAATCTATCCAGGGGGATTAATTCAAGACATATCTTAATTCCTAGACTGATGGTGGCTTCCTCTCAAGGGGAGCTAGTAATGGATGTTATTGATAAGGGGAGTCATTTATTTGTTTCAAGGAGTGTATGTACATAAAAGGGGGAGAAAAATGAAGAAGAGAAAGAATGTGATCCTTAGTGGGAGCTGGTATGATTACTTGAAGAAGAAGTGATGTTGATCAAAGAGGGAGAATGTGTTGTTTTTTCAATTGAAGATATTTAGCCCTTTGTCCTTGAAGTCAGAGAACATTTTGTTTTGTGTAGGTGTGTGTTTCCCTTTATCCTTGATGTCAAAGGGAGAGAGTGAGCAATTATGTGTTGCCGTCAATGCCAAAGGGGGAGATTTTTGGCAATGATTGCCATTGATGTCAACACTAATCATTAGTTGTCATTGATGTCAACACCTAAGGAATTGTTGCATATGCTTGGGATATTGTTGGCATTGGTTGTCATCACTTGGGAAAGATAGTTGCGTTTTTAGTTGGCATTGGTTGTCATTGTTGTATGATGGTATGTTACTAAAGTTCATGTTTGGATGCCATGCCTTGTTTAATATCATATAAAGAAGTATCGTGTATGGTTGATGTTAGCAGAGTTATTTTCATGATGATATATTAAGATGAGGATTAGAAGTGATGTTGATTGCGGAGAGATGTTGTTGATGATTTATAGTATGTTGTATGCTCTCTCTTGATGTTCCTGATGAAGCATATGGTGTTGAAAGAAAGTTTTGGCCTATGAAAGTTTTTGAAAGGTTTTGTTCTTGGAAGTTTTTGAGAAGACTATTTTGAAGAATGCTCTGCATTCCTTTGTTGTTATAGATATGGTCTTGTAGTTTTGGATTTAGTGTTTGTGCTATGTGGATGTTGCACTCATATCTTTTCATGTCACCAGTGTTGTTGAGGAGAGTTTTGTTAATTACATAAGGTTGGTAGTGTTGTTGGTTGTTTGGACTAGTCTAGAAAATGCTTTGTATTTCTCTGCATTGATGTTTCTACTCCTACGGATTGGTGAATGTGATCTCAATGTCTGTGTAGTGTCTCAGTTCAAATTTCATGTGTTGAAGTGGTCTACAATTTGATATGCTAATGTTATATCTCAAGGTTGTGCATTCTATGTTTTTGGGAAGAAGTATTTTATTATTGTTTGAGTTGTGGTAGTTGTTGGTGGCATGATAGTATAAAAGAAGTATCTGGAGATGTTGGATGTTCAAGGAACATCCCTTTGTGATCTTAACAACAATATTTGATTTATTTTGATGTTGCATTGTGTTTGAGTTGGTCTTCTAGGAAATTTATGGATATCTGGCTGACAAGGCTTGTTATTTTTCTTGTGATTTGTGCTTAAGGGTTTTCACCAATATATGAAGTTGTGTTAAGATGGATTTGGGTCTTGACCTATCTTGGTTAGAACTGCATTGAGTAAATTCAATGGAAGTTATGTTTTTGGATGATTGGTTATGTACTTAATGTTTCATCTACATGTTTCCTTACCGTTAACTTTGGTTGGTGTGTGTCAATGTGTGAATTGTTTGGGATCACATTGGAAAATGGTATAAGTTTTCTTTTGGTCCTCTCTATCCCTTAGATAGGACCATATTGATGCTTCATTTTTGACTTGTTGAAATAATTGTTTATCTTTCTTTTGGTCGAACTAATTTATGTTTTGAGATCTTGTGATGGATATAAATGCAAGAACATTTCAAATGAAAGATGTGAGAAAGTGTGGAAGAATGCACATGGAATGCAATTGAATATCTCATAGAAGGAAGTGCGAAATTATGTGAAAGAAAGATTGTATATGCTATTGCACCTCATTCAGTAGAGTGTTATGTTGACAATATTATAATTGTTCTATAAACTTCTTGTATCTTGATTTGAGATAGTGAATATCATCAAGTCCTTGTATCTTGCCCCTAAAGTTGTGTTTGGTTTAGTTTTTCAAGTCCCTTGTATTTTTCTCTAAGGTTGTGAGCCTTAGTTTGCAAGTCTTTTGGCAGTGAGTCTTTTTGTAAGCAGTGAGCTTCTATATCGTGAGTTAACTCTCACTGTGGTTTTTCCCTCATTGGGTTTTCCATGTAAATTTAGTGTCTTCTTGTGGATGTGTGTTTCTTGTTTCATTTTCATTGTTGTTGATCTGGTTGATAGAATTCTTGTATCTTTCATTGTTGAGGGTTGTTGAACTTGTTAAGGGGTTAAACTACCATATCTTTCATTATTGTTGATTTGTTTAAAAGTTTTAATTTGAAGTTTGATATGTGCCGAAGAGATTAAGTTTAAGAGGGGTTTAAGTTTTTGCTGATATCGATTCACCCCCCTGATGAGATCCAATTATGTCCCATTTTATGCCACATTGTAGCCTATTTCATCTACCTTCATATCCACTTCCACATTCCATTTCCATTCCATTTTCATACTATTTCACCATTTTATGTTGCATATGATTAAATATATAAGTGGTATTTAATATAGTTTTGGATAAAATATGGACATTAATTATTGATTGTCTTTACTAATAAGCATTATGATTTCAAGCTTTTGGAAAATCAAGCTTGCAACATACAGATTATAGGAACTTCCTGATCTTCTTGTTGCATTCTTCACATAAACCTCATGTCAACTTCTTCATGAGAATATGACATGTATTTACTGTTGCAGTTTATTCTTCTATGTAGTTGACTCTAGGTTCACTTGTTAATTTCTCCAGCCATGTGCCACAAGTTGAGGCAAACGAACTACAATTGCCAACTATATAGCACCAAATCTCCTCTCCAAATTATTAAATCTGATGTACCAATAAATTGTCGAGGTTATTTTCTATTATATTATCTTGACAACATGGCATGATTATTATAGAAAATTAGGTTAGTAATAGCATGAATAGCATATTGTTAATAAATCAGTTTAGTTTGTTAAGGGAAGGTTGGCCATGAGGAAATCAAATTCTTTCTTTAACTAGTTGATTTACCTCATTTGTTGAATTTTAAACAACAAGGCATATTTTTGTTGATACGTGAAAACTATATAAACATGCATATGTAATATCATCTTAGCAAAAAGAAAGGAATAAAAAATATATTCAATATTATTATCAAGAGAGACATTTTGAAGTTCCCTTCAGAAACTGTGTGAATTCTATATTCATCGGTTGATTGGAAGGAAGGGTGCCCACTCTCCAACCATCGATGAACTATAAATATTGTATTTTATGTAGTTTGTGTTTGTGTGTTTTGATTCCAATCTATTACGTTTTGCATTACTACATTTTCGTGTATTAATAATATATGTTTTATTTATTGCACTTTTTACGTTTCTATGTATTAATAATCTGCATTTTATTTACATGTTGTAGAATTAATTTGTATGGCTTTCGTTTCTAATATTTGTTGATTAAATTTTTGTTTCAAAATTTATTATTTCTGCATAGTTCATGTTGCCTGAATATAACAGCTCCTATCGCTAGGAAGTGATAGTTCCTGTCGTGAATTAGTTTGATTTGTTGAAGGTTTACTTTCATAGGCTGCATTCATAACCACTCATCTCACGACTCAACCCTTGTGCAGATTTCCACAATACCATTCATCAGTTTATGTCCCGGATTGACACGTATAGATCAAACTGAAATTCATTATTAAGCATTAAATCCTTCTTATTATTTACCCTAGTCTTGGCCTATCACCCCCTCTCAGTATCTGATGTTTTCAATACTAATGATTTGTGCATGCAGGGATGTGATATTGTGTCATGATAGATGGATAAAACGGTTAGTATGATGAGTAAGATAGAAGAAATCATTTTGGATAATGATAAATAAGTGGATATAATTGGGATAATGATCAATATTTGAATATAATAGATGGATAGAATGAATGATTTCGATCAAATATCGATGAAAGCTATATTTATTGGGATGATTTTGGATTTTATTGGAAAATAGGATGAAAAAATGATTTTTGCTTTTGGTTATACTAAAAAATGCCGAGAGCAATCCTTATTTTAATATATAAAGTAAACACTATGCACCAAGGTATGAATAACCATGGTGGCATCATATCTATTGCATGGACTTTGACTCTACAAACAAATAAGAGTATCTTTATTCATAGCAAAATTATGGAAAACCTTTTTTTATCATGCAAGAAAATGAAGCTCAAAGTTAGGCCTATGCACAAAAGGTATAAAGAATCTGACATGCAGGAGTCATTTGATGCCTGAAACTACCTCTACACACAAGACAAGTATTCACCATGACAGTATTACAAGAATGTCCCATGAACAAAATAGACATAAGAAATGACCATGCTCCATTTTGTGCACCTATATACACATCAAGATATTGAAGATCGAAGCGGATTTGTGCAAGATTTATAGAATGAGATAAAAGATAAATCAAAAGAAAAGACCAACTGACAAACACATATCAAAGCCATCATATCTCTTCTCAGAGAGATTGTAATTGTTGATCAATAATTGTGCCTATTCTAAGAATGATATATCCGTTAAAGAAATGATGTTGGATGTTGAATTAAATGATTTAGGTAGTTGATATACATGTAGTGGGTTTGTTTCAACAATGATCGATGCTTGTAATTTTTTCATGAATGTTCTAGGTTTTGATAATTACCACATTTGCTTTTTCTTACTTTGTCAAAGATGAGTATGATGATAGGTTTATTATGGGTGATGATTTTATTGTGGATGGGTGAGTTATGTTGATTTTTTTGTTGACTTTTGGGAGTATTTGAATGTTTTTTTACTTTTGTTGATGTATTTGAGGCTATTTTTGAATGTTTTTGGAATATTTGAATTTATTTTTGGATTTTTAGAGTATCTATTGTTTTTGGATTTCTACGAAGATTTGAGGTTGTTTTTGAATTTTTAACTATTTGGATGTTTTTGAATTTTTGAATATTTCGATTTTTTTAAAAATTTTTGGAATATTTGGATGTTTTTGGATTTTGAACTATTTGGATTTTTTTATATTTTGGGAATATATGGATGTTTTTGGATTTTTTAAATATCTATTTTTTGGAATTTTTGAATATTTGGGTGTTTTTGGATTTTGATTTCATCTATTGTTTTTGGATTTTGGATTATCTAAATGTTTTTGAATTTGTAGTTTAAAGTAATGAACAAGGATCCAATCTGACTACTAGGTTTAGGAAAATGCCCCTAGTTAGATGTAGGATCATTTTATTATAGACTAGATGAAGTAATCCTGTGATGATACTAGATGAGATGAGTAATGCTAGATATTGGTAAATTACCAAGCAATGTTAGGTGTGTAGGCGAAAATATGGTAGATGAGTAAATGAATATGAATGAAATGTTGGTTTTATTATAGATGAAATGAAAAATAATTTCGATAGATGGTAGATAGATTTCATTACAAATGGCTTCTATTTTCCATGTTTTCACCAATGTACTTGTCCAAAGTGTCATTGACGTGGTTTTTACTAGAGGATGATTTTGATCTTTACTATTATTTTTTTTTGGATTTTGAATACACATAGCACTTGTTTACTAGGTTTTCACTAAGTTACCTGCCCAAGGCGCCACTGAAGTGGTTTTCACCATTAGAGGAATTATTTCTCTTTAATTTTTTGATTTATAGGGGTACCTTGATAGGTTAAGCATGGAACCACTTGAGATGACTGTTGTTTATGGGCTCTTGTAAAGGCCCATCTTTAGACGTAGCTAGTTGATAGGCTCTTGAGCCATAGCTTTTTGTGACTACAAATGGTCCCAACCAATTTGGTTCAAATTTTCCCTTGTTCTCTTGATATAATTGATTCTTATGATTTTCCTTGAGGACTAGATCATCTACTTGGAAAATTTGATTCTTGATCTTTTGTCATAACTATGATGAAGACAATTTTGATAAGCATGTAAATGATTTAGTGCACCAAGATGTCTTTTATCTAGAAATTATCTCATGTAATCTAGATAATTTTTACTCTTCATTGTCGACCATATGTTGCAAAAACACCCTTAAAAAAGGAAGTTTGACCTTGATATGAAAGATTATTTCAGTTCCATAAACTAGGGAATATGGTGTAGCACTAGTAGGCATTCAGATACTAGTACGATAAGCCCATAAGTCTGGATTAAGTTGGAGGTTCTAGTCACAACCAATGCCATTAATTATCTTCTTTAGTATTTTTAGGATGGTTTTATTAGATGCTTCGGCTTGACCATTCCCCTAGGGGTAATATGGTGTGGAAAAGTGATGCTGAATGTAAAATTGGGAGAAAATATTTCATACATCATAATTTTGAAAGGTTGTACCATTTTTTGTGGTGATGGTGTGGGAGACATCATACCGATAAATTAGATAGTTTAGGATGAACTTAGCTATCTATTTTTTTGTGTTGTGGGTGAGTGGCATGGCTTTTATCCACTTTGTAAAATACTTTTTGGTCGATGTGGGAGAGATCTTTCCTATGAGGTTGAGTTCCCATTGTGAAAAGGGCAATGGTGTACTAATAGGTTGCAACTCTTGGGTTGGTGCATGAATAATATTTCCATGTAATTGACATTGTAAACACTTCTTAGAAAAATTGTGTGCCTCTTGATCCATGGTAGGCCAATAGTATCTTATCCTTAATAAAAAATTTGCAAGGTTAGGGCCATTAGAATGCAACCCACAAACACCTTCGTTTACCTCATGTAGGGAAATTGCTGCCTCTTTCAAGTTAAGGCATCTAATTAATGTACCATCAAGAATCTTTTGGTAAAGGATGCTACCAAGAATGGTGTAATGATATGATCGACATATAATGATATTCTGTAGGTTTATGGTAAGGTTAGGTGGCATGGTACCATTTTTTAGGTAAGTGTAAATGTTGTTGTACAAAGGGGAATTATGGCAACAAAAATTACACACAAATTCAAATTCAAGGACATTGAATGTTGGCACCAATAATTGCTCAATGATAAACTCACATCTATGACTATTATGAGGCATGTATAGGAGAGACTCGATAGTTCATAGCATCTACAACCTTGTTGTTTTCTCAAAGATGATAGTAGCAAAAAATTATTTGAAGCTATCAACCATTCCCTTGTATGTGATCAATTTGTCATCCTTTGTTTTGTATTCATCATTGACTTGTCTAACCACAAGTTGTAAATCACCATTGAATTGTAACACTTTGATTTTCCATTGTATATCCATTTTGAGTCATGTGATAGGTGCTTCATGTAGTACCCTTCCCGTTTACATATTGTTAATGTGAGATCAATGTTTTAGCTTCATTGTTTCCTCATGATTATTGTGGTGATTATTTTATGGCTCTAAATGGTGTGTATGAACCACCACATGTCGGTTGTTCAAATTTTGGTATGTTTACATACTTGGTTTATCATTATGCTTTAAATTTTAGTGATATACATTATTTATGTTGTGGTTAAATATAATCTTGATTATTGATGCTCAAAAGAAATGATCTATATGATAATTGAATAGATGTTATTTTATGCTTATGCTATTAGAACCCATTGGGATAATTATGTGGTGCTTCGACTATATATATATATATATATTGAGAAGATACCCTTGATGTGCATTGAATGGTTAGAAGTACATGGTTATTTCTCCACTTGGATACACAGGCTTGAATTATTCCCCAATGGTGATTAATTTGGAGATGTCACATTGGGCCTCCCTATCCATTCCCCAATCATACTTGATCTGAGTATGGTATGTGCCATGTTTGACCTTATGTGAACTCGGATATTAGTTAGGAATCATTCCAAAATCCCTATGTGTTGCAAAATTCTATTGCATGCTTAATTTAAATAATTTCCTAATTTCATGTTTTTTGCAAAATATTTAATAAGTTGCATATTGCATGATTTAATCATATTTTCATCATGGAATTGGACTGAGGTGAATATTTAAATTATAGTTTAAATTACCTTTTTGATCATAAATAAAATTCTAGGAATTTAAATGATTTTATAGTGATCATCCAAATATCTTATGTATTTTGGGAAAAATACTAGAAAATGAAAATATAGTTAAGTTAATTAATTTTGGAAAAACCCTAGGGTGGGAATGTGTATTTGTATTCAATTTAATCGATTAATCAAAATATATTGAAAAGGGAATTGTGTTGAATGTTTAAATGTGTTCAATTACAATTTTGGTAAATTAGAAATAAAGAAAATATAAAATCTGGAAAAAGGAAAATGGAATAAAGGAAAAATACACTTTAGCTTTTTAAGACATTCTTTGTTTTTTTGAGAGAAAATGGGCTGTCACAACCCTCCTCTTGCTCAAATTTAAAAAATGAAATGTGGAATGCAATTGGGAACGAAATTCGACAGGATTCAAAGCAACAAGATATAAATGAGAAAGTGATCGTGTGTGGGATTGCAATTTCTCTCTCATAGTGTGTATGGAGCCTGGTACAAATATTTTATTTGTAAAAACTTGAGGTAAATTTTCATTATGCCTCCATTGTGCTTTGTTTTCTATTTTGATTGTTTTGTATATAATTGGTGGAACATTATCACACCTAATCTAGTTTTAATTTTGAAAAAGTATGTAGGAATTAAATTTATTTTGTAAATTTTGTAAATTGTCAATTTTGTGCCCTTGTCGTTCTAAAATTTTCTAAAATGCCTAGAAGTTGAATTTTATGTCATAAAATGGTTGTTGTGCACATTTTGAGCAAAAGGGTACTTTTAATTTTTGAAAATTTGAATTTAAAAAAAAAATAAAAAATTTGAAGCTCCATTAATGGAGTTTACATGTAATTTCTGGTTTTTGGCATTTAGAATTAAATTAAAAATTTGAATTTAGAAAGTGAAATTGAATGATTTATTTTGGGGAAAATTGAGTCTCCTTGAGAAAATAAATTTATGCCATGTGATTGTTGCATTGTTTTTAGTGTCACATTCATTGGAGGATGTGATGAGCTCAAGGTATAAGTATTATAGAGAATTATGGGAATGGCTCCCAACATGAACCCAACCCAAAGTGGCATGCATGTAATCATGGTGTGGGGAGTTTGGATCAATAAGTGAAAACTAATTAAACATGGGTAATTAATTAACCAAGATAATGGATATCCCTACCATGCCTTGAGTTCTCATATAGGCTATGGATGATAGAGGAAGATAAGTCGCTCAGGGATCATAATAATTATAATATCAAGTACCCTTGTTTGTATGAGAGGATACTCTATTCCACATTGATCCCCATGTGAGTTTTTGTGATGAAATTCCCTCTCTTTATCTCTAATATCTAACCCTAGTGTAGTTGAGTAGTACTCGAAGGATGATGTATTCCATTCCATGTGACTGTGTTATGCCCTTGGTGAGTTTTCCCAAGGATGATTCTTTATATGAAATTGAAAAGTGTGGCCAATGTGGATTGTGATATGAAATTGGTGAGATTTCCAAATGTGAATTGAGTTATACCATTTGTGTTTGTGCCAAGTGATTCTTATATCAGAACCAGCTTGAGAATTTGGTTAAGTGTTTTGATATGATTTATATGTTGATTGTATACTTCATGTATGGACTATGTGTAAGCTCTCTCCCCATGTGTTTGGTGTGATATTTGTGATTGTGACCAGTGTGAGTATCTCCTAGCATGGTGGGAATGGATCTTTTGATTTTGGACAAGATTGGGTGCCATGGTAATCACCATTGGTGATCAAAGGTTTTTGGCTCGCGAGAAATCATGAAACCATGTTCTACTTAGTCCATTTCATGTGTTTTGATGTTTATTCTTTATATAAATGTAATATTGATGAAAAATAATCTCTTTGAGACACATGTAAATTTGATAGTAAAAAGAGTATATTCTCATTTGTATGTATCGATGTTTGTACCGATCACAATTTATTTATATTTTCAATATATTGATGTTTAAAGGATAAAAAACTTATAAAAATCTTATTTGGTGCTTAAAATGAATTTATTGGCCATCTTTCATAGTTGGGCGGCATGGTGCTATATTAGGTAGCCCTGTCTTACCTAGGATTAACCCATCCTGCTTGAAAAATTGGTTGTCTAGTTGGGCAACCTGGTAAGTTTGGGTGGCCCTATGTCATGTTTAGGTGGCCCTGTACTATGTTTGGATGACCTAGTTATCGGTTGGGTGGATTGGTTTTGATAAGCCAAAAATTGCAATTTTTGTCAATCTCTATTTGGGAGGCCTCATCTTGTGTTTGGGCAGCCTCATTCCCATACAAAAAAATAATGTATACCCTCTTAACCTTGGTTAGATAGTGATTTTATAATCCTAATGCTACTATTGAATAATTTTTCCACCTTGTACTTTTTTCATTCTGACTGCTTTGGTCATTTGAACCTTTAAAAAATAGTCAAAATTTCTCTAACTTGAATTGAGTCTTTCCTCTAGGCTTCGGGGCCTCACATGGGAAAACAAAGTAAATGAAAGTTTTTCACCATGGTATTGGGGTCCTATTAGTACCTTGATCTATTTTTCAAGTTTCATCATTGAGGAGTTATGACATATCTTGCCTCATTTGGGTGCAACCTCCTGAAATGATCTAGTTGGCAAACTTAGGGTTAGGGAGATTGTTCTTCTAGTCTTGTGAAGAGTTGGGAAGGTTGAATCCTTCATCATTTTAATTTTTGGTGTCATTAGCATTCCTCATATGTCATTTGGTGTTTTGGAGTAGTATCCTTCCATTTTTTGATGTTGTGTTTCAATAAGATGTCTTGAAAAGCGTGTGGTGGCCTAGAAGTGACATGTCATCATTCTAGTTAGTGATGAGTTGTGCCTCTTGGTTAAGAAACCTTGTATGAAACTTTGACCCTATTTTTAGAGTTCTAAAGTGTGATGGGATGTCTATTATAGGTTGATGTCTCCCTCATCCTATCCTACTGTGGTGTTGTGAGAGAATGTGATTGTGGTTTAGTAATTGATCATCGTGTAGGTGTTGTCCTATCTCTCTTGTATCTTCATCGTGGGGGATTTATCCCATGAGTGGTTAGTCTGCCTCTACTGCTACCTTTCTTATGCGATGGTGAAGTATCTTGTTATCTTTGTCGTTATGTTATTGTGACACTTGTGTGCACATTATTGTGCAAGTGTGGCATGCCATTGTTGCATTCTCGGTGTTGTCATTGCTTCAAAAAAACATTGTTCGATCAGGTTTTGTTCTAAGTGTATCAGATTGGGGCATTATAATTCATACTAAACAATGCTTTTTGTGCATGAAAATGATAAATAATATAATTTTGGGATACAATCACCTTGAGGTGTGATGAATAGGACTCCAACCCTTGAACCATATTGTGTATGTGAACCATCAAAATAAACTTATGATGACTTATAGGAGTGATAGAGAAGAATACTTCATTTGAAAAATTTGATACCAAAGGATTACTATCGTATAATGGTGCCTGAACTAATTGATCCGCTATGACTTGTCCTTTTATTTCTTTCCTTTCTACATACTCTATGTCAAACTTAGTAAGTATCATGAGCCATTTAGCCATGTGGCTAGTGAGTGGTTTTTTGGATAATATATACTTCAAAGAGTATACCTAAGATATAAGCTTAATTTGGCAATTGAGCATGTAGTGTCAAATATTTTGTGAATAAAAGATGACCAATAGATATGCTCACTCAATGGGACGATAATTAATCTCATAGCCTACTAATATTTGGCTAATGTAATAGATCACTCTTTCCTAGAGTCATAACATGTTGCAAAGAGAGCAACTAATGATGCTAACGTAGCTAAAATGTATAAGATCAATGGTCTCTTTGGAATTGGAAGCATCAATATTAGAGGTGATTCTAGATAATCCTTAAGCTCTTGGATGGCTTGATGACATCTCTCATCCCATTTGAATGTGAAATCCTTGTGTAGGAGATGAGAGAATGGGTGGCACTTATTTGCTAGTTGTGCTATGAATTTTCTGATGGATTATAGATTCCATTGGAGACTACAAAGTTGTTTGAGAGTATTTGGTGGAGGCATCTCAATTATGGATTTAAATTTTATCGGATATAATTTGATACCTATACGAAACACTGTGTACTCCCAATAGATTTTCTGAAGTGACACCAAATACACATTTATTTGGGTTAAGCCTCACTTGATACTTCTCTTGTCTATTAAATATATGTGCTAGAACATCTAAATGACCTTTCTTTGTGAATTTTTCTAGGAGATCATCCACATAGTCTTCCATTATGTTATGGAACGTGTCATGAAATATCACTGTCACAACTCATTGGTATGTTGAAATTGCATTCTTAAGACCAAATAGAATGATATTCCAACAATATGTACCCCTAGGGAATGCCAAATTTGTCTTGTGTTGGTCCAATCATGCTTTACAAATTTGGTTAGATCATGAGAAACCATCCATGAGGGAAAGTGTCTCATGAACTACTATCAAATCGACTATGATATCTATGTTAGGCAATGAAAAGTCATCCTTGGGACAAGCCTTGTTAAGATATTTGAAATATGTGCATATGTGTATGCCCCTAGTGGGCTTTGAAATAGGTACAAGATTGGATACCCATTCTAGATAATCAATTGGTATTATGAAGCCAATGTCTAAAATTTTTTGTAGCCAACTTTGACTAGTAGTGTATTTATGGATGCATCTTTCGTAGCTTTTGTTTAAAAAGTTTTTCCTCTAGATATATTGTCAAATTATGGACCACTAATGTTGCATCTAATCTAGGAATGTCAGCATAGGACCAAGAAAATTTGATTTTCATGCCTCTAGGAATGATGTAAAATCTCTTTTCTCTTCAAGAGTGAAAGATGCTCCAAATAATGCAATCTTAGGAGTGTTGGTTGTTCCAACATTAATTTCCTCAAAGTCTTCTACTAGTACTACTGATTTCTATTGATTCTTAGTGATATTAGGGAGGTCCAATCCTTCATCCTCAGGCACCTCAAAGAGGTTTTCACCTTTTGATACATCCTTTATTTATAAAAAATTTCACAATCCAAAAGTGCCACATTATGATTTTGGGGATCTATTTGATTTTTTATATTTTATCTTTTGCAACTAAAGGATCTAAGTTTTCCCCCAAAGTATGCTTTCACATTAAGTTCTATTTCAAATCCTACTTTGTGATCTCTAGGAGATATGGCATATCTAAGTCCTATAAAATCAACAATATCGTAATCATTTTTGAATATATCCAAAATTGGTGCTTGTTGTTGGTCCCAATCGATGAGTAGGGGGTAAATGAGTTGAAGGCCTTTTTCTTGTGAAGGTGATGTAAAGGAGAAGGTCGTAATGGTATTTATCGATGTGTTTTCAAATAGGCCTATGATGCACATAGGAGAGTCATCAATGGTATCATTGTTAGAAGTATTAATCATGGGAGAAAATTTGACTACCTCACTAGTGGTACTCTTGATGTTAGGAGTAACATTATCTAATGAACCATACCCAAGCCCTATATCTTTTTTTCATTTTTATAGAACAATAGGTTCTCTTATGCCTCAAGGTTGTCATGGCCTGTGAATCTCATGTTCTTAATGATTTGGAAACCTTTACTATTTTGATCAATTGATAGAGTTTCTTGTTCTTTCTCATCTTGGTATAACCATTTGGAGATATCTTCCTCTATAACCTCTTTGTTTAGCTATCCCCACTTGGAGAAAACCATGGGCTCAAATTTGATAGTAAAAGAGGTTTTGTATATGTGATGGTTTTCCATACTTCTTAGGAGAAGACAAAAGTTATCCTACATAAAAGGATGCTTTAAGATCATAATATCCACAACCCTTGTCTTGTACTTGTACCTTGATATTTGGAAGGTTTTTTCTATGAGGTGCATGATGAGGCTAAATTGATGGATCAATGTAGGATGATGAATGTGAGGTGATGTCATTGTTAGGCACTTGGAGTAGTTTTTGATCATTTTCTTCAAAGTTTTGAAAAATAGTGGAAAGGTTGAGGTTCCCCACAAATGGTGACTTCAATTTCATAGTAAGGGAATTTTATGCATTGGTGATAGGTTAAAGGGAGGACTTGATTGAAATGTATCCATGGGTTTCCTAATACGATTTTGTATGAAAAATCAAGGTCCAAGACTTGACATGTTGTCTTTGAGATAACGGGACCGACCTAGATATGAAGTTTGATTATCCCTTTTGATTCATGGTCATTATCATCATATGCTATAATAGTGATGCTCTTTTGTTTCCCAATAACTCAATCAAAGTAACCCAAATGTTTTACAAGTTTTAAAGTAGAAATTTTCAAGCCAGCTCCACCATCTATCAAGATTCTTTTGATTTTATGTCTATAGAAAAAGACCTCTAGATATAATTCTTGGTCATGATACGTTGTGGAAGGAAGATTTGTTTCAATGAATATGAGGTGATGCGTAGATGCAATATATCCTACCATCGCTTGGAATTGCTCAATATCTATTTAAGTAGGGACAAATGATTCTAGGAATGTCTATTCTAAGATTTGTTTATGTGTTGGAGATATCCTAAGAAGTTTTAGAATGGATATTTGGGCTGGAGTTTTTTTAAGATGATCTATAAGGTTGTACTCAACTAGTAATAATTTGGTTATGGTCTTAGGTTTTGGGGGAGCTCCTTGTAGAGTGATTTTCCCTTGTGTAGTGACTCCACACTCATAATTTCTACCAAGTATCTAGTGATAATTAAAATGTAGTTATTATATTCTTGGACATGTCCTACTACATTATCATATCAATCGTTAAATTTTTTATAGTCCCTTGCTTTACCTAAGTCATTTCCTTTACCATGGTTTGGGATTGGATCCTTGTAAATTCTTAGATCATTTTTTCTAGAAGTTCTAGGATGTTGTTCAATGTTTAATTCTCCTTGATCAATGAGGTCTTATAAAAGATTCTTGAGTTTCATGCAATTTGGTGTTTTATGACCCTTTTTCCTATGGTATTCATAGTAATCATTATTTTTATATGAAGAGTGTTTAAATTGGGGTCCATCATATTGTCTAAGATTTGGAAGCTTGATAAGGTTGGTTTGAATTAACTTGTTCAAGACTGTCTCAATTGGCTCCCCTAGAGGAGTGTATTTTTATCTAATGGTGTTATTGGGTCTTAGTGGTCCTTTTGGAGGATTCACATTTTTATTGTTTTGTTTATTATTCTATGGGGGTTGTATGTTTTGTACAAACTTTGTGTCCATGACACTGTCATTAGTAATATTCTTATTCTTAGCCCATAAACGAGGTTTGTCATTAGAGTTTGATGTATGATATTTTTCGTCCGTATAGATTTTGACAAGTCCCTTAGCAATAAGAGCCTTCTCAATGGTGATCCCTTTTTCAATGATTTTGTTAAAGGTGTTGGCACATTGTACAGTTAATTGAAAGTGTAATACCTCTTCATTTTTCTCTTTTGATCGGACAATGTTCTTCTCCTTTTTGTTGTGTTTTTTGTTAGTACTTTGAATTTGGTACTCGGTTACTATTTGATCGCTAATTGTAAAGCGATGTGAATGTTATATTTTGACATGATGGTATTTTATTCTGATGTTATCATTATGGTATGCTTTGGATTAGCTTAGTGGCTATTTGAATTAATGATGCTTTATGCTTTGATTAAATTATTGATGTTAGATACGTCAGTTAGTAACACTGTATTGGTGAAGGGGACGAAATTGCACCACTTGCTTGCGAGCGCCCTGCGATTCTGTGACTTCCTCTTCACGGTGTGTTTTAATTATGATATATATATGCATGTGGATATACTCTTTGTTCGCAAGTTGACAGGTACAGGACATCGACTCCACCTGGTTTTACAGGTTTGAGCATGTCCATTGCCCAATGACATTCGATTGGGAGATAGTAGCTAGGTTTTCCATGCCAAGTCATCACCCTGGTCATAGTGTGTCGTCAGTTTTAGTCTGGTTCAGTTGTTTTTTATATTGTTCAATTTGCCTAGATTTTATTTAAATTGCAAGTTAGAAAAAGGTAAATAAATGACTTATGTATTTAAGTTGTTTATTAAATTTATCTAGTTTTGTGTTAGAAATGTTATTTAATTTCATTAATAAAATAATTTAATCTTGGAGTAGATTTATTTTATTGATTAATTAAATTAATTGTGTTGAATTGAATTAAGTTTTTCATTTTGGAATTAATAGATATTTTGTGTGAAATTGGAAAATTGAAAAGATTAAGTTGGAAAATTGGAAAAAGGTTTTAAATTTCTTTTTTGAAAATTTGAACATGCAAAATTGAAAATTGGAGATATTTTTTGTTTTCTATTTTGGAAAATTTATTATGGTGGTTGAATAGATATTTTTCTTTTTTTGCTATTATTGGGATTTTTGGATAAAGTTTTGGGGAGAATGAAAAATTGAAAATACGGAAGGGAAGGGAGAACAAAATTGTTGTTTTGTGGGTTTGGATTTGGATTCTTGGAAAAGCTCAGTTGGTTTGTTGGGAAGGAGCTTGCATCTGAGGAGAAGGCTTTGCACCAATTTATCCACCTCTGAAGCTTTTGGAAATCAGGTTTTCTTCCTATTAAATTAGTTTCATTTTGAAAGGTTTCCCAATTTTCGTTATGTTGATTGAAAATATTTAAACTCTATTTGATTTACAAGAAAAAACCCAGGTTAAATCTTACTTCAAAACTTGAAACTTCAGTTTTGAAATGATCTTCTTCAAAAAGAATTTTGTAATTATAGTTATAATTGTTTCATTTCTAATATTTATTTGCTCAATTTGTTTGTAAAATTGTAAATCTGAGAATATATATATATATATGTGTGTGTGTGTGTGTGCGTGAATATATATATATATACCTATATATTGAAATCTTTATATATATATATATATATCATTTTTATATTGGTGCATGTGTTATGCTAGGGAAAAAATTTTAAATGAAAAAAATGTTCACCCTTATCAAAATCGTGGATTAAAAATCTGCAAGAGTTTTAAGAAACTTTTATTTAAAAAAAATAAAAATGTAAGAAGAAACGAATTTTTGGCGGGCTGGGGGCTCAACCCACAGTCGCCCCCATGGGAGGCGTTGTGGGGAGCCGCGCCCACCATGGATGGGGTCCGCTGTGTAAGTCGTCGTCACCACCGCCAAGGGACGACTGTGTTAAACACAACCACCGCCCATAGTGGTGGGTTCAGCTATGATTAGCACAGCCGCCCCAGCCCTAAAATGCGTGGCTCGAGGAAGGCATGCGACCCGAGGAAAGCGCGAGAACCTTTTTTCATTTTGTTGTTTTTAAAAGTATATATATATATATATATATAGTATATTTTATATATTATAATTTATAATATTAAAATATTTATAATAATATTTTATATATTATAATTTATAATATTAAAATATATTATTAATAAAATATATATAATGTTTTTTATATTATATTTTATAATATTAAAATATTTTTAAATAATATTTTATATTATAATTTATAATATTAAAATATTAATATATATTAATTATAAAATATATATTTATAGTTTTGGATATAAATTTAATATGCATAGGAAAATGTTGATTTTCAAATGGCAGGATTTAAATGTATTTGAGAAATTTTAGATTAATGTATAACAGTCAAATTGATGAAATTATTTTAGAATATTATATTTGAAAAAATAAATATTGAATTTAAAAGTAATATGTTTTAATAGCAAGATTAATTGATTTTAAATTGATTTATTTTGCAAAGGAGAGATAGCTACTTTAAAATGATATGTTTTAAATCGAAGAAGTGAATGTTTATTTTATTATTATTTACAAGCAATTAAAGATTAAATATTTGATTTAAATTTCTTCTTATGCCTGAAAGAGACATTATTAAATTATTTTTATTGTGACAATGATCTCTTGAATTTTATTAAGGGAAGTGGATTTAGTAAATCCAAAGTAAATTTAATTCCTGTTTAATTGTTCTTTGAAATGTAAGTTTCTTTTGTTTTCGCCTTGGGGAAAATGGTTAAGTAGGGGTTAATGAGTCTTCCAGATGGGGTTTTTAATTATGTGGGTTGTTGTATTATGTTTGTCAACCTGTTTTGAATCCCTTGGATAGTGCATGGTATGTTATTAGTTAATTACCCGATTTCCACGAACGGGGATGTTTTGTGCCTCCTGTGGAAGGATTGGATTATGCGATTTGTGACTCCTTGTAAGGAGTGGTTTTGTTATGTTTGTTACCTCTAGTGTTGGAGTGAGTTTCTTTATATGTTTCCTCCTAGATTTGGAGTGGTTGTAATATCTATTTTGTATGCACTTGGGTTCCCTTGGTAATTGGTTTGATTGTGTGTTGTCAAGTAGAAGAGTGGCTTTTGTTAGGCACCAGAGCCCAAAGAGGTAAATTGGATAACCTTAAGATGTGGTTTAATCAAGTGATAACTAAAATAATATACTTAGGAGATTGGATAGTACTTCTCACTAATCAAGATAATTGTGCCTCGCTCATAGACACAAGTGCTCATTTAGGCTTGGGATGAGTGGGAAGCCCTGGAATGGAAAGGTCGTTTATCTCATCTTTACGAAAGGTATTTGATTCTGCAGGAGTGAGTATGGGGGTTGGGATTCGGTTGAGGCCACCAGGATAACCCATAGTGGGGGTCAGAGCCTATGAAGATTCCCAGAGGATATCCCATGACGAGTTGTGTGATGACACTCTGTCTAGGACAACAATTGGTATTTGATTTTGTGTGTATGGTTTTCTTAACATACTCGATCTATTTTATATCTAGAAGCAATGTGATTATGTGACCATATTATAATTGTACTTGTGTTGTACATGTGAATGGTTATGTCAGTATGGTTCAGTTATGTTCTAGCCTGTGTCTAGAGGTAGATGGTCTTGTCTTGGAATCCTTGTTACTCTCTCCTAGCACGGGAGGTGGGCCTTCGGGTACCACTTGGTTGGGTGGAACGTGCACCTTACTCTATTGGGATTTATTCTTGTTCGTGGTGATGAGATTTCTAGTTGGAGAGCTCGTGGGATCCAGTTTATTTTCAAGCTTTATTCATTTCAATTAATCTTGTAACTTATTACCCCTCATTTGTTATCGAGGTGGAAAGCTGTAATTTGTAATCATGCTTATTGGATTTAGCTCATTCGGGGAATGAGAGATGTAATCTTATGGTTTAATTATTGATTACATGAAATCTCATGGTATCTCTTATTCTTGATGTAATTTATCATGTATGGAATGTATGTGTTTCTAATTTATTAAGTAAATGAATGTTATGGTTTCCATTCATGTTTTTTGTTTGGGTCTTAAAGTAAACTCAGTCGTGTAACCTTAGGGTTTGTTTGCAATGGGTAGTGAACTTGCATGTTAATTGTACTTAAACAAAAAAAAAATAGTTTGTTTGAGTAGTTAATTGCAACTTCCTCTAGGGTTGCGTGGCGAGGCGTTACAGAAAGCCAATTTCAATGTTAAAATTTTGGACAAAGATGTTCATGAGTTATTTTTCAAGAACAAGCCATTTGTATTTGCTAGCCATATTTTTCCAACATTTTAGGAATGAAGTGAATGTTTCTCCCTATTTTTATTGTGTACTACATAAATGAATCATGGTTACCTCATGTTTTATGCTATAAGAGAAGTGACTGATAATTTTTCAACGAGTTCATGGAATTTTTTAATACCATGTGGTAAATGGGAGAACCATTTTATTTGTTGTCCTCATAAACTCCTAGGAAAGAGGTTCATTTTGTATGTGTCGTTGTATGCAACCTCTAGACATGTTATGTAAAATTCTTGTATGTGTTATCATGGATCGCCTCTTTTCTTGTATTTGTCAAATTTAGGCATTTCAAAGTTGTGAGGGAAGGGTATCATAACTATATTTTCATCAAATGGATAAGGACAAATGTCTTTGAGAGTATATATTTTCTTCATTTGTCCTAATTTCATGTTAGTAATATTTTAGTGCAAGCTTTGAATTTGCAATGCCAAGTCATCATTTGGGTTGTTTGGTGGTTGGTTAGATGGAGTGTACATTTGATGTTGAGGAATGGATGAAGAATTATATGATAGATTTTGGTTTTATGGGATGTCTTGAGAGATGCTATATGAGTTGTATGGGATGTTTTGGTGTTGGGGAATGCTTTGATGTTGAGGAATGTTTTTTGTTTGAGGAATGTTATATTTGTTGTATGAGGTCTTTTTATTTTGCGGTATAGATTGTTGTTGTGGAATGAATTATTGTTAAGGGGTGAATTGTTGTTGAGGGATGTTATACAAATATTTTTGAGTTTGAGGGACATGTGTTTGTGTAGGGATAGCAAATGGGGTGGATTGAGATTGTTGTTGTGCCATATGCTTGTGTTAGAAGATATGTTAGACATGAATGTTTTTGAAGAATGTGGGATGTTCTAAGCTTTGGTTATGTTGAGTATTTTGGGTATGTTGGGCGTGGAAGCTTGTTTTGCAATGGTAAGTGATAAAATTTGTGAAATGGGGGATGAAAATGAATGGTTCGGATTATATTTTCTCATTGTCATGTCAGGTGCTTATTTAGCATATAGAATATTAGGAGGCATATAAGAAGTGGTGGCTTGGGACTTGAAAGGATTATTTATGTAATTGAATGTGTTTTTGTAGAGATGCATGATGAATATTTGTGTTTGGTGAATTTAGAATGTGTGCTGGTTTGATTGGTTATGATTGGTGAATTTGGGATGTATGTGGTTGTTTTATTGGTTATGTTTGGTGATATATGAGGAATTTTTATGTTTGGTATATTTTGGATGTGTGTGATTGCTTGATTGGTTATATTTGGGTTTTGGTACAATAGATTTACATATTATCTAGAAAATGGTATCAAATTTGTGTCATATGATGGTATAGATGGTTGAATATATGTTTGGCATTGGATGTTGTGACATAAATTCATTAATAGATTGATCTATAGGTATGTTTTCATGTGATGGAACATTAGATGAATCCACATGTGTGAGGGCTTGTTCCTTAAGTGTAGCAATGTTGTGATTGAAAGGTAGCTTGGCACAAATTTTTACAAGTCTAAGAAGGTATGTGTTGGGATTTGAAGTAATAAGGGCATCAAGTGCCCTAGCTAAAGAGGGATCTTATTGCATTTTTAAAATTTCCTCTTAAGTGAATTCCTCATATTCCACATATTCGTTTGTGATGTTTTCTATGAAAATTGATGGATATTGAGGTTATTGTTATGGAGTTTGGTATTGAATAGGATTGAATAAATGATGAGGCATTCAAAACTTTGGTTTAGTAATCCCCATGGGTGCAATGATGTTTGAACTACTAGGATTAGACTCCATGAGTTTCTTGTGTTGTGACCTTGTAATAGGAATACAATTTTGATGACCTAATGGAATGTAAATGTAAGTGAGGTTTAGGGTTATGTGATTTGAATAAGTGATTCTCAAGATAGAATATGAGAGATACATTGAGTAGATTCAGATAAAAGTGATGTTGATGTTGTTTGATGAAAGATATGAAAAACTCTAAAATTCAAATTTAATCTAGATGTCCATTTTGATAAGTGTTATTATTAGTTTTCACTTATACTAGACTAATGAATCAAAGTAAAAGGATGATGGTGAGTTCAAAAACTTAGAAGTAGATAAGACCACTAAGCTAATTTTCTCACAAATATTTATGCTAATCCAACTATCTACTTGAAAAGGCTAACTTTCAAGAAAAAATCTAAACTAGAAGATAAAATGGGAGATCTGGATGAGATTATGACTAATATTGGTTTCTAGTGGATTGATGTTTTCTATTGATGATGATGATGTTGTTTATCCAAAGCTAAGGTAGGTAACCCTAAAAGTACAAGATAAAATGGTATGAAATGGATGTGAAAATTAGTTTTCTATTTGAATAATAGATGTTGGTTGTAGGCCTGTCATACTACAAGTCTTAGATCCTAGGTCTATGTGCTCAAGAATTTTGGAAACTAAAAATTGGATTATTCTAGAAAAATGTTTACATAGTCAAATACGTCAATGTAGGTTTCAAAGGCGTCACTTGCAGGTATCAAAGGAAATGATATAGATATCAAATGCATCAAAGTATGGGAAAAATAGTCAATTTAGATATCAAAGGAGTTACCACATTTTTCAAAGGTGTTATAGGTTTTAAATATATCATTGTACTATCAGATTTGTCACTGTGTGAAAAAGTAGGTTTTAGACTGACATAACAAGTTTAAATGGTCTCAAATCATATGCATCAAAGTATGGTAAAAAAATGTCAAACTTTAAATCAAATGCACCAATGTGTATATCAAATGTATTGAAGGATAATAAAATATGATAAAAAAATTAGATGCATCACTATAACAATAAATGCATCATAGTGATAGTTAGATGCAAAAATTTGTGATTGTAGCTAAAATTTTGAAGGTGTTGATTGATTTTGACTAATTTTGGACATGTTGTAAGACTGATTTTAACTTGTTTTGATTGGAAAGAGAAAACAAAAATTATATGATATTAGAAAATTGACTCCAAGGTATAGTATGATTGGTATCATGGGTGTTCATGATAAAAACACACCAAGAAGTATAACCTAGCTAGTATTAAAGGTGTGTTGCACTAGTGTGAGCCCAAGCAATAAAATATCATATGATTGTTTTGATGCACTCTCCACTCTCAAGAGGGAATAACTAGGTCTTTAATGGCACAAGTAATCACCTTTCTCCTTCTCTTGTAATTTTTTACACCTCCAAAGTAATTGTATCTCTCCTCAAGATGATACATGTTGATTAACTTCAATCATGATATTGTACCTTGCACCACACTAGATTAATGGTTGCTCGTCTTAGGTCTCTAAATAACAAATTTTCATAGTGGTTCTATGAACATTGAGCCAATTTGAAAGTTCTCAAGATGAGGGGGTCTCCCCTTTTCTCCTCACTAAACAAGTTTCAATGGATCGAGGGTCTTGCATCTTGGCTATGTTGACCACACCTAGAGGTACAATTTTTGTTCTCCCACATTTATATACACTATCGGTAAACATGGTTGAATTCACCCTTGTGGTGATGAAATAACCAAGCAAGCCTCCTACTATAAATAAAAAGAAGATACTAGTGTTTATGATTCACAGGCTCACACAAAGCTCAAGAGAATATCTTACTATTCTAGTATCCTTAGGTGTGTATAACATGTTTAAACTAAGAGTGCTTTTGATCTCCAAGCTTGCATGAGTGTAAGGAGAGAGAATACACACTCGATTTTCACCAAACATGACATACAGTTCATTAATTAGAGCCCAAATGAAGTGTGAACTATGTTATAAATCAAATCAATTGATTTTTTTTTCCATGCATCAGATTCATTAGTAGTTTGTTTTTACTAGTCTTCTCCCAATTTTTTCAATGACGCAAAGATATGCTAGTTTTAGAAATTGAGTTCAATCATTAGGGTTAGAAAATTCCAATTAATTGAATCAAATTTCTCATTGTAACTATCAAAGTCATCACTATGAATTTCAAATGTATCATTTTACCTGTAGATGTATCGAGTTACCTATCAAAAGTGTCACTATGAGTACCAAAAACATCACTTTAAGTTTTAAAAGTATCACTGTAACATGAAATGTGTCAATCCACCCTCAAATATGTTGTTAGTTTCAATTGTGTTGTTATAAATTTTAAAAATTGCAAAACAATGAGCATAAAGAAATCAAATGTGCCAATGTAGCTTCAAAAGCATCATTGTGAATTACAAAGGAATCATTGTAACTTCAAAAACATTGATATACGTGTCAAATGGGTCAATCTGGGTTCAATTGCATCACTATAACTTGCAACCCAAAAAACTCCAATAAACTCAATTGAAAGTTAAATCAGGGTCGTGAGTCCCATTGAGCATTCCAAAATATGAATATGTATATGTTGAATGATCAATGAACTCAATAAAAATAGAAATAAAATCAATAATCCAATTCAATGACCAATTAGACCTAATCTAAATTAAGCATGTACATTATTCAAATGAAAGAACTCAAAGAGAATGTAAATCAACCTAATCAATTAAGCTACTTTACCTCCACCAAAACCACCTAGCCTTAGTCCATTGTCAAATGTAAGAATTATGCTTTTTCGTATGATATGAGGATTGCTCATAAACTTAGCATAACCTTGTTAAGAAAAAGTGTGATGAAAAATGAGTATAGTTTAGTTGCCTACTTGAGGAGGGATTAAATGATAAAAAATGAATGATTTATAAATTTCAAGGATATTAGATCAATGGTGTGAGATGTAATATGTGATCAATGGATGAGGATTGATGAGAGATCATGATAATCATGCATGAGGTTGCATAGAGAGATGAAGTGGAGTGAACTTCAATTCACTCACTAAATTTAGAAAAGGTCACTAAATTTAGGGGAGTTCACTATTTTTAGGAATGATTACAACATTTAGTTTCGTTTCTAAATTTAGGGTTTAGAAGAATAAAGAGAGAATTTGATATAATTCGCAAATAAATAAAATAATGGTTTTATTTATTTTTAGAGAAATGTGCAAACTAAATAAATTAAATAATTTATTTAATTTTTGAGGAATAGTTAGTTAATTAAATAATTAAATTTTTTTTAATTAATGGGAAATGGGCTAGTTTAATCAAATAATTGAAAATTATTTAATTAATAGTTATGAAAGGGGTGATAAGTGACGATCCTGGGAAATGATGAATTAGAAGAATGCATTGGACATTTTTAGGTGTCTACAAGAGCTAGAAGGGAGTAGAACCATATAATATTACCTAGGGTTTGATGGAGAGCAAGATCAAATCAAAAGTGAATCAAGAACCATCTTCTTGTCAAATGAGTCGCTTAAGACATATTGATCAAAAAATTTAATTTATATAAAGCCATGCCAAGATCCCTTAGGTTGTTATAATAGAAAAAAATATAGAGATCTATAAGGTTAATTATTTTCATTCTAGTTAACATTATTGCTATCAGTTTAAAATTTATTTTATCACACCTTAGGTATATCATTTTGCTTAGGTGGATATTAAAGGTATTATGCATTTAATTTAGATATTCTTGAGATATTTCTATGGTTAATTTATTTTTATTTATTTATTTTAAGAGAGGCTATAGGAAAATCATGTTCTCTTTCCACCTAAAAGTTTGAGTTCTTACCATCACCTCTTTTTATATTCTTTGATTTATGAAAGCACATATAGCTCACTTTAGGTTCAATTTGGTGAATAAGTTATTGCTTTGTTTATTATTATCTATAAATTTATTTATGCATTAGGTAAATTTCTTTAATTCTATTCAAATTCATTAAGTTAGATTTACTTCAATATATTATTAAAACTTACATGTTATCAGAGCAATTCAAGTTTGACTCTCTAATTTTCATGCAAAATAAAACCATTTTCTCCTATATTTTATTATCATTTTTAGGTTATCTTGAAATAACACTTTGTAGGAGGCCTATAGGATAAAAATGGATAGGTCCATCGTTTAGAAGACCCAAAAATCTTACAAATGCTTGTTAATTTGTTGAATTGGGGAACATAACTTGGAGCATCAAATTTTCTTCTCCCACACAGTTCAAAGTAAAGTATAATTTTAGGTTGTAATATTATGGATGAATTTCAAGGAAAGAGAGTCTAATGAGGACAATAGGTGACCAAAATAACATACAACCTCTTGAGTGGATGCAGTCCCTTTAAAGGGGATAGGTGCCCCTAGAAAAGGACACCCTCCAAAACATACACCTAGTCCTATGTTAAAATAATATCTACCATCCACACATTCCTTTTCTCGCAATACAATTGAATTAGAGGAACTCTTAGAGGTTTGTTTTGGCTCATATAAACTCATTTTTTGGTATTGTTTTAAAAATTTAAAATTTGTGTACTTCCTGTTGGTGATATTCTTGTTCATATTTTGACTTTGTATAGTAGATTTAAATCATTGGACTTTCTTCATAACTACAAATATTTGATACACATACAAATTTTAAACTAATATTAAAGGGGTTTTGTGTAATATTGAACTAATATAAAGTTTCACAAGTTTTGGTGGAGTTTCATCATGAATTTGATATTTCCTTTCACTACACAACAAAATATCCTACCCTATCTCCTTGGACTCAATTTTGACCAGATGATTCTTTGTACAAGGCTAAATGTTTAATCAGGAATTATAGTCTATAGACTAAATTGTCTTATTTTTAATAAAGACATATGACATCACCTAGAGGGAAATGCTTGTCGTTATACTACTTAGACCATAATTTGACATCTATTTGGAGATCCACTTTGAACCTATATTCATTTGTGATGTTTCCTTGTATAACCTTGTACTTTTTTATGTTACTCAAAAAATTGAGAGAGTCCTTACCCTCATCTTGTGATTGAAAATATCATGTATTTATTGAATTATTTTCATGTCTCTATTTAGTAGGTTCATACATTATTATAAGACTTGGTGGTATGCATTCTTATTAGACATCTCACAACTGTTTTTATAATGTTATCTTTGATATTTTGATGATATTATTGAGGACATCGCTCTTCCTTTGATGGAAAATTTCTTAAAATGTCATCATCTTCTTTAGATGTGATGAGGTTACACATGAACCCTTTTTTTCACTCACCTCCATATATTTTCATGATGACACATCTTGCTATTTTACTCAAGTTTTTTGATGATATCTAGTCACATTTCAACATAGACATGATGAAATATGGACATTTTTAGATCATATTTTATTTACTCCACATTTGGAGAGGGAATTAAATAGATATATAACATGATTATTATTTCTTATAAACATGATATGCATTATTTGTATAGGGGTCCCTACTTTAGTACTTATTATGATATAGTTTTCTTTCATTTCTTCATATTTTACAAGTGGTGGAATTTTTTTTTTCGTGGAAAGTGGGGTAAGGGGGAGAGGGGAGAATATCTCTTTGGGGAGATAGTTATTTATATATATGTACTTAATATTGTCTAGTTGTTGGGACCCATCTATGATGCATGAAATTACTAAGGATAAAACAAGTGAAAATGAGACCAAAAGAATTTCCATATTAAAAATTGTAACATTAAATATGATGTAATGTACAAAAAGTCACAAGTGTTGTAATCATACATAGAAACACTATACACTTAACACATCTACAAATGTAGAATATATGTACATATACACAAAAATAGAGAGATTTCATTATCTCAATCTCTGAAAGTTGGAACCTATACCAATGCCACCAAATCACACACACAAGTGAAAGGGTTAAAACCCTAATAGAATGATGCAACCCAAGATTCTCACATATAGGTATTGATTCTTGTTGGCCCTCTCTAATGACTTAATAACTAAGCCCTTAAAGTTGTAACTCAGAGATTGGACACTTGCACTGAATAGTTATCTTTATCATCATGAAGGTTCATTTAACTGTCAACCCAGGGACGTGAACTTGAAATGGGTCAGCACGGTATATGCACTAGGTTTCTATTGTTTCCATATCCATTCTACAACTAGGAAAGACATAATGTTGAAGGTAAATTTCTTGAAAGGAAGTAACATAAGCACTGAACATCAACCAACAACTGTACTGAATTGAAATGCATGACAAAAATACAAATCTTAGCAAATAGAAAGGAAACTACTCTGTCTGCTTTGGCTATAGGAACAATCATAGAATGGAATTCTATTGGCTGCAAGAACAAATAGTTTGCCAGAATTGAAACTATTACTGAACAAAAAAATAACGACTGAGCTAATAGATGGAATCCTCACCAAGTGGGACCCCTTGGGTGAGTTTCCCTTGAAACTAACTCTAATGCAACAAACTTATAACTTCATTTTATTCACTGAAATTACGATTACAATGGAACAGTAACATAACTATATTACTTAGAAAAACTAGAAATGTGAGTACAACATCAGATCAATCAACCCTCTAAGAAGGAGCATCCGAGTCTTATTTATAGAAGAAAACAACTAACAAACTAATAAACCCAGCAAGGTGGTCAACTCCAATAGACTAGGAGGATGCCAATTATCAAAAGCATAAGTAAAGGAAAGGAGAGGTTATGCATGCATAGAATCTGGTCAAGCCAGTCTTGCTTGAACCTGGATTTAGCATAATAACAACTCCTATATTTTCTCAACTAACAACTATGATCATTACAAGGCAGTTACATTATTTAATTTGAACCAAGATTTTCCCTCCATTGACCTCTTAATGACCACCTTCTTGACTTTCATGGCAACCGACTAGCTGGCAAAATCCTCCTCAACTTGTAGACTCTGCATAACAATGTTAGCACGCACAAACAACTGCATATCTATAACTACCATAAAGTAACATTTATTAATCCACATGTAAAATTAACTTAGATAATTCGTATAAAATGCTAGTGTCATTTAAAGGTCACAAAGATAAATATATGCCCAATGTCTATGGTTTTGAGGAAATAAGATAGAAAATGCCAACGACCAAGTGTCAAAGTCTAAGGTAATAATAGTAAATAGATAACAAACCCCCATTAAAATCAAGCCATTAATTGGACTCATCACTCCCCCCAACCTAAGGTCTTGTTAGTCCTCCAATAGAGGAAGAACTACCCCTTTTCCTAGTTAATACCCTGAAGTCAGCAATCGCCAACTGTCCCACATCAGTTTCTGAAGTATCAGAGTTGGGATCCTAGTAGAACCCTTGCTGCCTCTCCAACCTACTCCATCTTTGCCTTTTAGTAGCTATATCATACTTGTAGTACTTGGAATATGGCACAAGCCATAGTAGTGTAGGTGGTTGGAAGGTTAATGGAAGCCAAAATTGTTGCATCCTTCTCCCAAGCTGTATGTACCAGTCAACTCTCTTGCATGTTGCAGCATAGTTTTGTAACAAGTGAGGACTAACTTGTTTTAACTCATCAAAAAATTTGTTCCACCTTTGTGATAAATACCCAATGACCAATCTCCCTTTAGTTTCTACCATCCTTTCATATTATTTATAGGTTTCCTCTCTAACAAGAAAGATCCTCTTGCTATAGCTTGGTCGGTAAAGAAATTTCTGCCATTCTTGAAAATTTTCAGTAGGCTTCCTTGATTCAGCCCTAATGGGCAGGGGAGCACTAGATTATTTTTCTCTGTAAGTCCTAAATTGTTGTCCCCAACTAATCTCATTTTGAATCTAGTACATAAATTCCCTTAAATGGAGATCCCCAATATACAATAATGGGTTCCATTCATGATCGGGAGACACAACATAATTATGCAGATATAATTCACATAAAAAAAAATTAACTTCAAGGGGTGAACTTTGATAAGCTTGGAAAAATTCAAGGGGAGTTTCAACAGAGGGATTCAAACCTAAAATTATCCTTGACAATCTAAAAGAAAGATTATGATCCTTTAAATACATGGCGTAGACTTTGGGAGGAGTCCTACATGCGAGCATCTGAGGCACTAATGTTGCCACATTGTCCACCTTTTCCTTCAAGGCAGTAATTTATGTGTTTTTTTTCCTATATTTCAACATCTTTCTTTTTAATTTCCTCATTCAACTTGCATTTTTCTTCCTTCCTTTCTTCTTCCCTCTGCATTTGAATCCATAAGTTCATGGCTACTTGATTCCATGAAAAACCAGAGGGTTTATGCATTATGTAGAGAAGGGGGATTCACTACTCATGAGTTCTCTTCACTTAGAGAGCCTCATGGGGTGAACTGCCCTAAACTACCTCAAATAATAGTGACAAGAGTTCTAGAATCTGAAAGAGCAGGTCACAGAGATTCTCTGGACAAATCGACAAGCTCTTGGCCAAAGGACGTCAACGCAAAATATAGATGACAGTGCGATGCACTAGCATCCCAGAGGCACTCTAGCATCTCGTACAGACTAGAGAGCGAGTTTATCAGAGAAAATGACAGAGTGACTACTGGCAATCTAATTATTGAGAACTTCAAGACTATGATAAAGAAATAGAATGTAATAGAAATGATAAAGAGAAGGAGAAGAAGGGAAAGGAAATTCTTACAACCATATGATTGATGAAGCCTCTAGCACATGAATGTCTTCAATACCTACACACAAGAGAGAGAGAGAAAGTGTTGGGGTTGTATAGGGGTTTGCCTCAGTCAAACCCCCATTTTAAGGGAAAAGAATGTGGATCTAATGACCCAACAGTGCGGAATACATTCCCTTAACACCTTTACTATAGGGGAGAGAAACAAAAACCAAAAACTAACAATTTCTAAAACTTATAGAGATGCATACAACCATGGCAATGAGAAACCAGAAAGATAAGCAAACAAAGATGACACAGTATTTACGTGGAAAAACCCTTTCAGGCAAAAAACCCACCACACAAAGTCAAATCAATTGTATTATAGTAATGAATCAATTACATACAATATCTAGACTTCATTGCTCAGCTCACAATCACCCAGAGAGATTCAGATCCACTATTACAATGTTTTCACAACATACAGTTCAAAACCCTCTTCAAGAACTCACATCCTTCTTGTTCTTCAGCTCACGACTTCAACTTGCTTTGCAACTTCATGACTCAACTCAACTTTTCTAACTTATGAGAAATAACACATCTCTCATCCAAATGTAACCGACTCAGAAGAGCAATGAAGTCCATCCTCAAATCATGCATCTGGTCGGATCTGACAGATCTCCTACAACAAGTCGTCATTGCATTCAAAGCCATTACTCAAAACGGTTAAGCTCGCCACCCTTCGTTGACAAATGCAACTTCCACAATAACTATCTTGGTATCCATCCAATCACTATTCAGCCAGGTGCCACACGTCCAAGACCCATCAGCAATAACAGCTGACAGAACAACCAAAACGGTCAAACAGACATCGGGCGCGACCAAGACTTCAAGTCATAAATAGCACTGCCGGAGTCGGAGTCGGAACAGGAGTCGAAACAGGACTCCACTGAAAATACACACTGTCGGAGTCGGAACTAGAGTCAAAACATGACTCCACTAAAATTTTAGGTTCAGGAACCATTTCGGTTCCGCGTCTTCCCATGGCAAAGAGGAACTCATCGGAAACAGTTCTGACTAGGTAAAGTCAACCCGGGGTCAAACCAAGACGGGAACACAAAAGACCAGAGTTGGAGTCGGGGACAGAATAGGAATAGAAACAAGACTTTACCAAAAGTCCAAGAACATGAACCAATCCGGTTCCGATTCTACCTCTGCCAACTGCAAGAAACAACAATCCAAAAATAGGACAAGGCAGAGGAAAACACCCCGAGTAGAATCCAAACATCCAGAAGAATCAGATCGTAAAAGCAGGAGTCAGGCTCAGAGTCGGAACTGGAACTAAAACAAGAACCTGGCAAATGGACATTGCCAACTTCCAAAACTAGTTCCACCTCCACAAGAACCTACGAAGCGAAACAGACGGTAGAAAGCGGAGTCGGAGCAGGAACGAGAACCGAAACTCAGAACTTAGGAAAACAGAACAATGCCAAGTTCCATCCCAATTCCACCTCCGCTAGAGACTCGGAACTTAGGTAAACAGAACAATGCCAAGTTCCATCCTGGCTCCGCCTCTGCCATAACTTTGTAAACAACACAAAATCGCCAAGGCATGAAAATGAGGACTTCAAGCTGGAAGTTGAGACATAATTTCTCAACAATCTCCCACTTGGTGAACACTTCCAGCTTCCTCAAAGCATCATACCTTACTGTCTATCATAGGCCCCAAGGCCCATCAATTTTGTGCACCATCTGAACTTGTCTGTGCTAACTGGTTTTGTCAAGGCATCTGCAACATTCTTCAAGGTGTCAACCTTATCCATACTAACCTTGCCATCTTCAACCATATCCCTCATGAAGTGATATTGCACATCTATGTGCTTGGTCCTAGCATGAAAGGTCAGATTCTTTGCCAAACAAATGGCACTTTGACTGTCATAGCAAATTGAAATTTGCTCAACATTAAATCCAATGTCTGAACACAAACACCTCAGCCACACTGCCTCCTTGCAAGCATGAGTTGCTGCCATGTACTCTGCCTCTGTTGTGGATAAAGCAACTACAGCTTGTCACTTGCTCATCCAACTGATTGCTCCACCATTAAGCATGAAAGTGTATCCACTGGTGGATCTTCTGTTGTCAATGTCCCCTTCCCAATCAGAATCAACATATCCTTGAATGCTAAGAGTCTTTTGTGATGCAACCATACTGCCATGGTAACACAAAGCATAATCTAAAGTACCCTTCAAATACCTGAACACTCTCTTTACAACATCCCAATGTGATCTCCCTGGATTTTCTATGAAACGGCTTAGAACTCCCACTGCTTGGGCAATGTCTAGTCTTGTGCAGACCATAGCATACATCAAACTACCTACTGCACTTGCATAAGGCACACTAGTCATGTCCTCCATCTCAGTAGTAGACTTTGGACAGTCTTTAGCAGATAGTTTCAATCCTTGCAATCCTTGCATGATTGGAACAACTAGCTGCTTGCAATCAGTCATGTTAAACCTCTCTAGAACGGTTTTCACATACTTACTCTGATTGAGCCAAAGCTTTCTGCTTGTTCTATCCCTGGTTATCTCCATTCCAAAAATGTACTTTGCTGCTCCAAGATCTTTCATTTTGAACTTAGCAGACAATTGAGTTTTAAGATCATAAATCATTGCCTTGCTATTACCAATGAATAACATGTCATCCACATACAGAGTAATAACAAGCACACGATCATTCTCACATTTATAATAGATGCAATGATCAAATTTTGATCTAACAAACCCAATTGACAACACAAATGTGTCAAATTTTTGGTACCACATTCTAGGAGATTGCTTTAGACCATAGAGAGATTTATTTAACTTGCAAACCAGATTTTGTTTACCTCTATCAACAAAATGCTCAGGCTGGGACATGAAGATATCTTTTTCTAGCTCACCATGGAGAAACGTTGTCTTCACATCCATCTGCTCAATTTCATAGTCATACACAACTACCAATGACAATAAAAATCTGATGGATGTCAGCTTTGCTACAGGGGAAAAGATCTCTCCATAATCAATTCCCTCAACTTGGAAAAATCTCTTTGCAACCAGTCGTGCCTTATACTTCTCCACACTGCCATCAAGGCCTGTCTTCCTTTTGAATATCCACTTGCAGCCAACAGGATTTCGCCCTTTAGGCAGTGGTACCAACTTCCACGTATCATTCTTTTTCAAGGAATCCATCTCCTCATTCATGGCTTCCAGCCAAGACTTTGAATCAGCCATGTTGATTGCTTCTTTCATAGTCCTAGGCTCATTAGTGCTAGTAATTAAGGCATAAGCACAATTTGAATCTAACATAGAGAAACCATACCTTTCTGGTTGCCTTCTTTCTCGTGTAGATCTCCTTAGAGGCTGAGGTTGTTCTTCATCATCAAAACTTCCAAAGCTGCTTGAGCTCTCCTCAATCTCAGGTACACCATGCAACTCTTCCCTTTCTGAAGTTTGGGGAATCTCAACTGCGTCCTTCTTCTTATCACTCTGATTTGTCTCAAGCTGTTGATCACTTGCTAAAGGTTTCAACTCACGAAATATCACGTTTCTGCTATACAAAACCTTCTCAATAACAGGGTTCCAAAGCTTGTATCCTTTCACACCAACTCCATAGCTAATGAGAATACATTTCACAACCTTGTTATCCAACTTTGATCTCTTTTCATTTGGCACATGAACATATGCCTCACAGCCTAAAACCCGAACATGCCTTAATGAGGGTTTCTTACCTAACCATGCTTCCAAAGGTGTCATGTCAACAAGAGCTGAACAAGGAGATCTATTTATCAAATAACATGTTGTAGCAACAGCCTCAACCCAAAACTTCTGCTCCAGACCAGCACCACTCAGCATACTCCTTTCCTTTTCCATCAGTGTCCTGTTCAACCTTTCAGCAACTCCATTTTGCTGTGGAGTGTAGGGGGTTGTCTTATGCCTTTTAATTCCAAGATCAGTGCAATACCTTTCAAAACTGCAGAACAAAACTCACCTCCATTGTCTATCCTTAAACACTTTATTTTCCTTCTAGTCTAATTTTCTACTAAAGATTTGAACTCTTTAAACCGACTGAACACTTCTGATTTACTTTTAAGAAAGTATACAAATGCCCTTCTCCAACAGTCATCAATAAAAGAAACATAATATCTAGACTTCGATAACGAAGGAGCATCAACTGGACCAAACACATCAGAATGAATATAATCCAGTATACCAGAAGATTTGTGAGGACTAGAGGAGAAAGAAACACGATGTTGTTTTCCATAGATACAATGTTCACAGAAATTGAACTCAAGGTTACAATCATCAAGACCTTCTACAAGGTTTTTAAACCTTTCTCACCAATTTGACCAAGTCTATCATGCCATAACATAGTCTTCTCTGCTGGGAGTTTTACCTCCAAAACATTTGCAGATAGTGAAGAGTCTTCATTTTTCTCTATAGGTGCAGAATTACATGACTTTACAGAGGCACTGTTACAAAGAATAGGTCATGCATCTAGCTTGTACAGAGTGCCAGTAAGAACACCCTTAGCTAACACCATTGCACCTCTAGCCATTTTACATCCCTTACTAGAGAAAGAAACTTCTACACCAGCATCATTTAACTTACTAACATAAAGAAGATTTCGAGCCAAACCTGGGATGTGAAGAACACCACCAATTCCTTTGACTCTCTTGTTAGGAAACTGAATTCTGACCCTTCCTCTACCAAAAATCTCTAGCGTTGAATCACTTGCCAAGTATACCTTTCCACCATCATACTTCTCATACTTTGAGAACCAATCTCTATTGGATGTCATGTGAAAAGAGGCACCTGAATCAACTAACCAAACATCTTCTGATGCCTGAGTTGTCAGGGCTGCTGCAATGAAGGCATCTGCATTACTTTGAGAAGATTCGTTGTTAGAAGCATTCTTCTTCTTCTTCTCCTTGTAGTCCTTCCTGATATGACCAGGTTGCCCACAGTTCCAGCACTTTACCTTGGACTTTTTACCAGGAGACTTTGATCTCCCTTTAGAATTGGATTTCGACTTGTTGTCTTTCTTCTTGCCTTTCTCCTTTGTTCTACCTCAAACAGAAAGAGCATCTTTGGCCATCTCAAAATATTTCCTTAGCATTTATTCAGACAGAAGTGAAGCAATGACATCATCAGTCTTGAAAGCAGTGGTTGTGCTTCCAATAGCCATCACAAGATGATCCCAACTGTCCGGTAATAAACACAACAGGAGCACGCAATGATCCTCCTCCTCAATCTTTACACCTACAGATGCCAGCTGAGTAACACTCATATTAAATGAGTTCAGATGATCTGCAACAGATGCACCTTCATCCATCTTTAAGGAGTACAACTTCTTCCTCAGGAATAACTTGTTTACCAAAGATTTTCCTTGGTAAATATCACCAAGCTTCTTCCACAAAGCAGTTGCAAATGTCTCCTCATGAACATTCAAGAGCACAGAATTGGCTAAACTCAGTCTTATCAATCCTCTTGCTTTTCTATCAGCAAGATCCCAAGCTTCTTGGGTCATAGTTTGTGGCTTAGTTTCAGACATTGCAATCTAGAGGTCTCTATCCACAAGCAAGTCTTCTATCTTGAGTTTCCATAACTCAATTTTGCTTCCATTAAACTTCTCAATATCTATTCTACCAGATGTACTCGCCATCTCACAATAGAAACAAGTTTAACAATGCAAGTCTCCCACTGAAACAGTATTAGTGCAAAAAACTAATTTTCCCTAATAAGGATAACACGAACTGGCCAAGCTCTGATACCACTTTGAAGGGAAAAGAATGCGGATCTAATGACCCAACAGTGCGAAATACATTCCCTTAATACCTTTACTACAGGGGAGAGAAGCAAAAATGAAAAACTAACAGTTTCTAAAACTTATAGAGATGCATACAACCATGGCAATGAGAAACCAGAAAGATAAGCAAACAAAGATGACATAGTATTTACATGGGAAAACCCTTTCAGGAAAAAAACCCACCACACAAAGTCAAATTAATTGTATTACAGTAATGAATCGATTACATACAATATCCAGACTTCTTTGCTCAACTCACAATCACCCAGAGAGATTCAGATCCACTATTACAATGTTTTCACAACATACAGTTCAAAACCCTCTTCAAGAACTCATGTCCTTCTTGTTCTTCAGCTCGCGACTTCAACTTGCTCTGCAACTTCACAACTCAACTCAACTTTTCTAACTTATGAGAAATAACACATCTCTCATCCAAATGTAACCAACTCAGAAGAGCAATGAAGTCCATCCTCAAATCACGCATCTGGTCGGATCTGACAAATCTCTTGCAACAAGCCGTCATTGCATTCAAAGCCATTACTCAAAACGGTTGAGCTCGCCACCCTTCGTTGAAAAATGAAACTACCACAATAACTATCTTGGTATCTGTCCAATCACTATTCAGCCAGGTGCCATGCATCCAAGACCCATCAGCAATCGCAACTGACAGAGCAACCAAAACGGTCAAACAGGCATCGGGTGCGACCAAGACTTCAAGTCATAAATAGCACTACTGGAGTCAAAGTCGGAATAGGAGTCGAAGCAGGACTCCACCGAAAATGCACACTGTCAGAGTTGGAGTCAGAGTCGGAACTGGAGTCAAAACATGACTCCACAAAAATTTCAGGTTTAGGAACCATTTCGGTTCTGCGTCCGCCCACGGCAAAGAGGAACTCATCAGAAACAGTTCTGACTGGGTAAAGTCAACTCGGGGTCAAACCAAGATGGGAACACAAAAGACTGGAGTCAGAGTCAGGGATAGAACAGGAATAGAAATAGGACTTTACCAAAAGTCCAAGAACAAGAACCAATCTGGTTCCGGTTCCTCCTTCACCAACTGCAAGAAACAACAACCAAAAACAAGACAAGGTGAAGGAAAACACCCCAAGTAGAATCCAAACATCCAAAAGAACCAGATAGTAAAAGCAGGAGTCGGGCTCAGAGTCAGAACTGGAACTAAAATAGGAACCTGGCAAATGGACATTGCCAACTTCCAAAACTGGTTCCGCCTCTGCCAGAACCTGCGAAGCGAAACAAACGGTAGGAAGCGGAGTCGGAGCAGGAACGAGAATCGAAACCTGAAACTTAGGCAAACAGAACAATGCCAAGTTCCATTCCAGTTCCACCTCCGCTAGAGACTTAGAACTTAGACAAATAGAACAATGCCAAGTTCCATCTTGGCTCCGCCTTCGCCAGAACTTTGTAAACAACACAAAATCACCAAGGCATGAAAATGAGGACTTCAAGCTGGAAGTTGAGACATAATTTCTCAACACCATTTTGATGTTCCCACCTCCACAGGCAGCCAGATAGATAGAGAGAAAAGTATGAAATAAGTAAAGTACAGAAAGACACTACCAAATAGTGTTATTCTACTCAACCAAATAATAGAGGAGAGGAGTGAAATATTACCACCTCCACCCAAAGCACTCAAGGTTAGTGGGGGAGAAAATGAGAGGAACTCAAGCCTCTGTTGTCATGGTGTTTCGTTCCACACTTGCTCTACTTAAGTGATGGAGTATTGATGTTGTTGCTATGAATTGTAAAGTGTTGTGAAGAGATGGTGAGGAAGCTGCTTGGAGGTGTGAAGAATCTAGAGAGATCAAGTGTATGGAGAAAATCCAAAGAGATGGTCCAGAGATCATAGTGGAAGGAATGAATAGTGAATATGAAGGAAAGAGGGAAGAAAACGGTCGTATTTAGATCTGTCGACCGAAGAGGGCATTACAAGTTGACTCCCAATGGGAATGGTAATGCCTCTGTAGGCTGTAGACGCGGGAATATGTTAGGGATGTTAGCACGCCATGCAGACGTCTGTGTGTTGCGTGAGCATCATAAACATAAATGCCTCTACCGACGCTCAAAACAGGTGCCAAGTGGAATGAAGGTAGCGGGCTTAGGTGGAATTAAGCCTCTGAATTTGGTTTTCTAGAGTGGAAAGGGGTAAAAGGGGAATTTGCATTAGGGGTGCAAATTCATGTTTATACATTTCCCCCCACTTTAGCGAGCACGAATACTGATGAGTGCTTCCTTAAATTAGAGTAGAGAAGTAACAAGGTAAGAAATGTATACCTTAATCGACGAGGAAGCAGAGCACAGTTTGGTGAACTCGAAAGTGCAGGACAAGAAAAGGACTTCATAACTTTGCGGAACTATGAAGCTGAAGAAAGAAAGTGCCTTATAGACCCGTAGACCTACAAGGAAGGTATCCTCCAAGAACTCTCACATGAAGGAAACCAAGAAAGTTCCTTATAGACCCGCAGACCTGCAAGGAAGGTATCCTCCGAGAAATCGCCTTACAGACCTGCAGACCTACAAGGAAGGTATCCTCCAAGAACTCTCACATGAAGGAAACCGAATGAAGGGGACTCCACAGAGTCAAAGATGGCGACATGTTTACCTGTAGATAGAACACGTCAGGAAGCTGCCACGCAAGCCTGTGAACGGATAGTCATGCAGACCATCGCTAAGTTGTAAGGATTTCAAAGGGGTCACTTGGGAACCATTCAAAAGGAAGAGGGGTCCACTTAAGGGACACACTATTTGAAAAGTAAAGTCTAGTCAGGCTGCCCCCAAGCTAGACGTCATGGAATTTATTTTTAGCTTTCAAAGGGGCTCCCTCGGGAACCCTTCAAAAGAAGAGGGTCCACTCAAGGGATGCTTCATTTGAAAGTCATAGAGAAGAAAAGGGGGTCCTTTATGAAGAACACACATCTCCAAAATGAGTTATCACTGCCCCCAATGTATAGCAAGGAAGAATCATGCAAGATACTTTAGAGCAGGATAAAGGTAAACCTCGATATCACTGGTCATGTGAAAAAGAGGCAGGTGCATCAACAAACACCTGAATTGTGAAGTTGTTGTACTTTATCCTTCAAGGCCTTACATTCACTAGTGGAATGGCCAGGAACTCGATGGTATGCACAAAAAGAATTTTTTTGATGATAATGTTTATGAGATCTCTTGTGTGTAGGAGGAGGAAGAGTGATTAAGCAAGATTTTAGAAGCCACAAAAAAATGTGCTCTTGGTCAAATAAAGGATGAGGAGCAAGAAGTAACCCTTTCTCTTGCGGAGAAAAGTTTGACTTCTCACAAGAAGAAGATATGAAGATAAGAGACAAAGGAGGATGGACCAATCCATGAGAACAAGGTTGAGTGGACATCATGTCAACATTCAACTGTTCATTTGAGCAACCAAGCCCCAAGTTACGCTTACGAGGCACAAATTCTATAGGGACCTGTATTCCTTGTTCATCACACCCATAACCTTTATGCTCATAGCCATACTTAGAGATGAGCTTAAAGTCGAGACCATAACATGTTTGTAAATCTTGAGAAGGAGGATCTTCATAGAGAGCATTATTCCAGCAAGGGGGAACATGCTCTTCTACGGGATCATCATCATCCTTCTTGATAAGACTGTCGACATTATCCTCCTTAGTAGAAGTGTAATCATCTTCCTCAGAAGGAGGATCAACACTAAGAAAATTATAGTTCACAGTCACATTATCCCACGATACAGAAGGACAATTGTCTTTGATAGCAAGTGTAAATGAGGTTATCAAAAGGTCTAAGTGGATTGGATCGACTTTATATTCCTGAATGAAGGAATATGTAAAGTTTGAAGGACCCCAATCATCACCAAGACATGCATTCCTTTGAGAAGAGGCAGAAGGAAAAGACTTAAGATTTCTTGCTTCAGAAAGTTCTTCTTTAGGGATGTTCATCTCAAGAGTATCTTTTGTGGTAGGTACTACTGGAGTAAACATAGACACATTGGAAGATACTTAAGGAATAAGAGTAGGCACAAATGAAGCTTGAACAATAGCTACCATCTCACATAGGTGCATAGCATTAGGGTCAACCTTGACTGTGACTACTTGATTATTAGCGATGAACTTAATAGATTTATGCAAGGTAGATGAGACTGCACCCATAGCATGAATCCATAGTCTACCAAGAAGGAGGTTATAAGGTAAATTCTCTAACATAACATATATGAGGGTAGGTACAATAATGGGTCCAAGCTACAAAGGTAATACTATTGTACCTAGAGCTTGTCTCCTAACATTATCGAACCCACAGATGACGATAGAAGAAGCATTAATAGAAGATGGATCAATGTTAATCTTAGGCAATAGATCAATATTGCATACATTAAGTGTCAAACCAATGTCAATGAGAGTTCATCTAATATTGATCTTATTAATGTTAACTATAATCATTAGAGCATCTGCTTGCTTCTATACTTACAGAAGCAAGATTTCTTGAGGATAGAATGTGATATTCGGCGAATCCACACGAATATACGCCATCAGCACATCAGCATCTACCGGCATAGCGGAAGAAGGCAAGAGGATCTTTTACAAGGCTTCTTGAAGCATACCTTGGTAAACTGGAGTAGACTAAATCAAGTCCCACAGTGAGATCTTGGTCGGAGTAACTCAAGGTTGCTCGACAAGATCGTAATCACCAAGTGCTTTAGTCACAGGTTCAAGTGCTCGAGGAATTCTTAGTTGTTTATTCATTCTAGTATCATAAGTACATGATACCGCTCTATAAGAGGGAGCCTTAGAAACATCAAGGGAATCACTATGAAATGGAACACCATCAATAGAACAAACCCTTTCAGAAGAAGGATTAGATGGAGTCATGTAAATGACCGGTCTCTTAAGCCTTTGAGGGGCAGCAAAGACATAGATTATATTTACAGGATCATCACAACTAGTGGAACAATTATTCGAATACATATTCTCAACATCGATCCAAATAGGATCAGATGTGGAAGGAGATTCATCGTGCACTAATGCATCATCTCTAGAGCATAGTGCATTAGGATAGATAAGAAATTCAGCATTCATGAATGCATCATATCTAGAAGAGAGTGCATTGGAAGGAGTAGAAGGTTCATCATTCACAAATGTGTCATCTCTAGAAGAGAGTGCATTGGAATGAAGAGAAGGTAGAGTAATGTTAAGAAAGGTATCAATTATTTCATCTTCTTGCAACAAAATATCCTTCGAAGTAGGGGGAATTTCATGAGAAGGATCAAAGACACCAAGTGACATAGGCAAAGCTAAGTCACCATCAAATGCATAAAATGGAATATCATTAACATTTTGAACAAAATTAGATACATAACTAATAAAAGAAGATATTAAATTCATTATGATTTTTTTAATATTTTCTATGTTCTAGTAATTTGCATTTTCGGAGGTCTTCGGAGTGGTATTCAGGTTCGAAACTTGCGTTCATCCCTAAAATTTGATTGTTGAAGGCACTAGTATTTTAGGAATTGTACTAGTTCTCTAGAAGACCTTTCCAATGGTGCAAATGGTTTTGAAATCCGAGTGCCGAGTCAAAATTTATGACCCCACAAAGTAGGGGTAAATAAATTACTAGTTTTTCAAAGAACATTGTTCTTCACATCAGGTTCACCAAAATGTAGAGAAGGGGATTCGCTACTCACGAGTTCTCTTCACTTATAGAGCCTCACAGAGTGAACTATCCTAAACCACCTCAAAGAACAATGACGAGAGTTCTAGAATTCGAAAGAGCCGGTCACAGAGATTCTCTAGACAAACCGACAAGCTCTCGGCCAAAGGACGTCATCACAGAATATAGATGACATCACGGCGTGCTGGAGTCTCGAAGGCATGTTGGCATCTCATATGGACCATGCAACAAGTTTATCATAGAAAATGACATAGTGACCACTGGCAATCTGATTACTGAAAACTTCGAGAGTGTAATAAAGAAACATAATGTAATAGAAATGATAAAGAGAAGGAGAAGAAGGGAAAGGAAATGCTCACAACCGTGTGATTGATGAAGCCTCTAGCACATGAATGTATTCAATACCTACACACAAGAGAGGGAGAGAGAGAGAGAGAGAGAGAGAAATTGTTGGGGCTGTATAGGGGTTTGCCTTAGTCAAACCCATGTTTTGGTGTTCCCACCTCCACAAGCAGCCAGATAGATAGAGAGAAAAGTATGAAATGAAGTAAAGTAAAAAAAGAAACTACCAAATAGTGTTATTCTACTCAACCAAATAATAGAGGAGAGGAGTGAAAGCTTACCACCTCCACCCAAAGCGCTCAAGGCTAGTGGGGGAGAAAATGAGAAGAACTCAAGCCTCTACTGCCGTGGTGTTTCGTTCCACACTTGCTCTACTGAAGTGATGGAGTATTGATGTTGCTACTGTGAAGTGTAAAGTGTTGTGAAGAGATGGTGAGGAAGCTGCTTTGAGCTTGTGAAGAAGTTGGAGAGATCAAGTGTATGGAGAAAATCCCAAGAGATGGTCCAGAGATCATAGTGAATATGAAGGAAAGAGGGAAGAAATAGTTGTATTCGGGTCGATCCGCCGAAGAGGGTGTTACAAGTTGACTCCCAATGGGAATGGTAATGCCTCTATAGGCTCGAAACATGGGAATCTGTCAGGGATGTTAGCGCATCGTGTAGACGTCTGCACGTCGCGCGGGCGTCCTAGAAAAAAATGCTTCTATCGACGCTCAAAACAAGTGCCAAGTGGAATGAAGGCATCAAGATTGGGTGGAATTAAGCCTTCAAATTTGGTTTTCTAAAGTGGAAAGGGGTAAAAGGGGAATTTGCGTTAGGGGTGAAAATTCACGTTTATACACATTCCCACCAAAATCTCTCTTGGTATCATTTCTTGTTAATACAACACTGTCTGCAATGACTCGGATTGTTAACCCTGCTCTTACTGCAGTGATTCTTATTGTTGCTATAGGAACTCTTTCGCTTATTGTAGGAACTCCTCATTTACATCATGCTCCTAACTCTCAACTTGTTCTGCCATGGCGACAAGTTTTGTAAGCCTTTTATCTGCTTGTTCTTCAAGAATTTCCTTTTCTTCAACATTCACCTACCCCATAGGGACTCCCATGTCCTCTTTAGATGTCTTTCAAAGCCCAGGGCTTTTTTTTGGAAGCATACCAGCGGATGACCTGGTTGGCTCTAATTTCTTAATAGGAATTTCATTCTTTTCTTCAGCTACAGGAAGGATAGAGTCAGCCTTCCATTTCTTAGGTTTTGGCATTACTTCATTTGTCGTTTGCTTTTTGGATTTTCTCTTCCTCATTTTTGCCTCTTCACTCCTAATTGTGGCCCTAGTTCGAATTGGGGTTTCAAGAGGAACATCATTGTCAGAGTCTAAAGAGGAACTACCTTCGGCTAAATGCTCTGACCCAAAAGAACTGATTTCAATGGCTTGCTTGGATACATGAGGATTTACAATAAGGTTCGCACCGGAAGTGGAGGCACCAGGAGTAGTTTCAACAACACTCCTTCTGCTACTAGTCCTATGGGTTTGAGGTAGAATCCTAGGTCGCATATTTTTTGGTCTAAATTGGTCAATGTTTACAAATTCCTCCCATGTCATATCATACACCTCTTGCAAAGATTTCCTAACCAACAATTTGATCAAACAATGGTGAGAGACAGAGTTATCCCTACCTTTTTGAGTTTTGGCTGCCATGATTGCAAGGAGATGATACAACACATTGGGTACATTCATTCTCCTCCCATGCCGTATATGATTCAAGAGCTTGAAGTGTATGGAATTGAGGTTCGACTAGTGGACCTCACAAGTAATGTACCTCACAATATGGACAACTACCTACTTCCACGGATCTGGTTAAGAGGTTCTTTTCGTACATTGCTTATTTACTTCCAATGGAGGGTCACCATGTTGAGTAAACTCGACCCTAGCTGACCTTGCATCTTTGGTTGTAGGGTATAATTCACCATCAGCCAACAAACTCAATACCTTTGCAATCCTCTCTTCAGTAGCCGGAACCTCCAACCCTTTTACCATAGCCTTCCCTTTAGAGAATGTTTGAGAAAATTCTAGCACAATATCATCATTGTAGTTGTCAAGCTTTAGAAAATAATCTAGCCACCCGCAATTGCTGAACTCAGCTAGAGAAGTTGCATCCTGTAGTAATGTGTCATGGACTGAAAGTTCATTTCTTATCAGCTAGCCACCCATTGTTTCAGCTGCATGCAATCAAACAATCACTTTTGTGAGGTTTCTTTTTCTGCAATCTTTCTTGGAGACCCAATTTCTTCTTTCTGCTACACTTCTAGAGTCCTAATGCCAATTTCATACGAATTTTACCTTTTTGGAAACTTAAGATTATGATTAAGGCAACAAAGGAAATAAGGAATCATAAATGAAGGGTACTTCTGAGAAAAATGGCGGCGGTTTGGTGTCATTTCACTCCATCATTCAAATTGGCTCAATTCAAATTTTGTTGACATAGATTTGACAAGTGGACATGTTATTCACCCTTCCCCCCCAACCTAAATATGAGCATGTGTCCGCACAGGCTGGGTGGTAGTAATGATTTAACAGGGCTAGTTATAATTATGTGCTATACAAAATATCACATTAATTTACAGTAATTAAATAAATGAACTTAAGATAATTAAGATATAGCATATGTGTTCGCACGTACCTAAAATTGTAGAGTATCCATTGCAACGAATGTGGAGGAAGTACCGGTTACCTTTGTGAAAAGTACAGTTGAAAAATTAATGGAAGCGGTGATGGAGTGAAGTGGTGGAGTGAAGTGAAGTGATGGTGAAGTTATGGAAGAGAGAGAGAAAGGTGGAGATGGATGGGCAATTGATTTAATGAATAAGTGAAGAAGTGGATGTTCACAAAAGTGGAAGTCTTTATTATGATAGAGTACTTACCTTGATTAGATAGGATGGACACTAGGTCCGCTTCCTTCGGCTATAGGAAGTTCAGGAGTTTGGTGTTTTTGGAATTGTTGCATGAAGTCCTCTTTGGAAGCTGGATTATGATACAACCTTAAACAATGACCATTGACAAGGATTTTAAAGCAAACATGATCAATTTTTGTGAGTTGAATAGCGCCATTAGAGAAGACTTCAACAACTTCATACAGTCCTAGCCACCTTGTTTGCAACTTGCTTGTATTATCCTGATATCTGGAGTCATAAAGTAGTGCCCAATCACCTGGTTGGAACTTCTTGTCTTTTATAAATTTTTCATGCCACTTGATTCGTTGAGTCTGCACTATCTTTGTGTGATGGAGGGCTGAATTTCTCATTTCATCAAAAGCATTCAGCTGCATGATTTTGTCTCTGTGTGCTTGAGATATGTCTATTTCAAGATCTAATGCAGTCCTAAGAGTTTTATGCTCAAACTCTATGGGCATCATGGTTGTCTTTCCATACATCAATTCAAAAGGAGTGAGCCCAATGGTTGTCTTCCAGTTGGTTCTATAGGCCCAGATAGCTTCTAGCAACCTATTTTCCCAATATTTTCTATGAATAGCCACTATTTTGGTCAAAATAGCCTCAATTTCCCTATTGGTCACCTCAACCTGCCCATTGGCTTGAGGGTGATAGGGGGTAAACTTCCTATGCCTTAGGTTATATTCATTGACCAATGTTGTTACAAGGGTTGATGTAAATTGAGCCCCTTGATCTGTCACTATCTCTCTTGGAACCCCATACCATGTGAAGATTTCCTCATATAGGAATTTTGCAACCTTATTATCTCGGGCATGCTTCATAGCTTTAACTTCAACCCACTTGGTCACATAATTAGTGTAAACCAAGATATAGGATTTACCATTTGTTGGTGGGTCAATGGGACCCACAAAATCAAGTCCCCATTTATCGAATGGTGTGTTAACAACCTGGGGGTACAAAGGCATCTCATAAAATTTAGTTGGCCAACCCATTCTCTAACATCTATCACATTTCCTAGTATACTTACCTGCATGTTTATCAAGTGTGGGTCAATAATATCTTGTATTAAGAATCTTCATTGTTGTCCTCTTGGTTGAAAAATTCCCTCCACAGGGTTCATTGTGATATGCATGTAGAATATCATATGTCTCATCTTCTCTTACACATCACCTCATCACATGATCTAGTCCAGTATAAAATAGACATCCTACAATCCATGAGAAAGGAAATTTTTTCTCAATGAGTACCCTTCTCTCTTTTGGAGAGAAATGAGGGGGAACTCTACCTGTGACCAGATAATTTACTGTCTGCATACCAAGGTGTGTGGATATTGATGGAAAATAAGTGTTCATCAGGGAAGGATTCATCAATGACTTGAGTGTCATGAGATGTTGTCAGCCTTGAAAGAAATTCGACTACAACATTTTCTTTTCTTGGCTTGTATATGATTGTGATATCAAACTAATGCCTAAGCAACAACCATCTTACTAATATTACTGTAATTAAAGGCTTATTCATCAAATACTTTATGGCTGCATGGTCTATATGGAAAAAGATATGATACCCAATGATATAGTGTCTAAACTTATTGAGGGCATATATGACTGCCAACATCTCCTTTTTTGTCACAGTATAGTTAAATTCTTCTCCTTGTAAGTTTTTGTTGACAAAGTAGATTTCATTCTCAATGGTTCCCTCCTTTTGTCCTAAGACAAATCCTATGGCATAATCAGATGCATCTATAAGTAAATTGAAAGGGAGTTCCCAATTTGGACCTTTGAGCACAGGAGCATGGGTTAAGGCTTCCTTCAAAGAAGAAAATGTGTTGTCACAATCTTTTGTCCACTGGAACTCAACATCTTTAGTCAAAAGACTATAGAGTGGTGTTGCCTTTTTACTGAGATCTTTGATGAAACGCTTATAATAGCCAGCATGACCGAGGAAACTCTTTACATATTTTTTCTTTGTGGGAATAGAGAGATTAGTAATTACCTCAATCTTGGTTGGGTCCACCTGAATTCCCTTTTGAGAGATGAAATGGCCAACGACTACTCCTTCTTGCATCATCATAAAACATTTATCATTGTTTAAACATAGATTATGGTCTTCACATCTCTGTAGAACCTTCTCGAGGTTTCCCAATGCTTCATCAAAATCAACACCATAAGTTGTGAAATCATCCATGTAGATTTCCATGCACTCATGTGAAATATCAGAAAATATACTAATGAATGCTCTTTGGAAAGTTGCAGGTGCATTGTAGAGACCAAATGGAAGCACTAAGTAGGCATAAGTGCCCCAAAGGATAGGTAAAATTTGTCTTTTCTTGGTCCTCAGGTGCAATCTATATTTGATTATAGCCACTCAAACTGTCCAAGAAGGAAAAATACCTCTTTCCTACAAGTGAATCTGGTACTTGATCTATAAAAGGAAGAGGAAAGTGATCTCAATTGGTGGTAGAATTTAATTCTCTATAGTTAATAAAAACTCTCCATTTACCTCCCATTTTAGGCACAATTACCAAAGGAGACACCCATTGGTTGTCTGAGATAGGATAAATGGATCCAACATCCAATAACTTCGACAGTCCTCCTTTTACAATCTCCCTTAATGCAGGATTGATTCTCCTTTTTGGTTGTCTTATAGGTGTACATTCATCTCTGATGTAAATCTTATGAGTACAAATTTTAGGATCTAACCCTCTCATGTCATGGTAATCCCATGCAAATTTAGGTTGATGCTTCTCCAACAAGTTTGTCAGGGATATCTGCTGCTCGTTAGTAAGCTTGCTATTGATGTTCAAATGCTTACCTTTTGACACTTGCACTTGTGTAATCAACTCTACCATGGTGGTTTCATTGATTCATGGATTTTTTAGTTCATGTGGCAGCAATGTATGAGACATAATAGTTGTTGCAAGAATTTCAGGTGGAAGAAGAGTGGGCATAAGTGTCTGCAGTGGTCCAGCAGAACTAGACTCAGGAGAAGGTAATTCCTCATGCATTTCATAACTGTTATGGATTATATTTAACAATATTGCATCATGTTCTTGTAGCTACAAGAAAGGACTTTTGACTATCATCATGGGTTGTACTACTGAATTGATCTCCTTTGCCTCTTCACCAACATGTGGCCATACAAGGTTATCCATATCATGGGATAGCTAAGCAGGGGGATAAAGAGCAAGCTTTTTAGTACTTCTTCCATCAAAAATAGTCATGTCCCCTGTCTAACATCCAATGTAGGTATCCGTTGTATCCAATCAGGGCCTTCTCAAGATAACGGGATATCCTCCCAATGTACCTTTAGGGGAAAGGATCATAAAGTCTGTTGGATATTCCCAAGAGTCTAGATTAACAACAAGGTCTTCTACCATGCCATTAGTTTTGACAATGGAACTGTCAACAAGCTGCAGGACCGTAGGAGTAGGTCTAAGATTTGTAACATTCAGTTGCTACAGGATATCCCTAGTCATCACATTAATTGTTGCTCCTAGATCTATTAAAGCATTCTTGACGTGGATCCCATTTATGATGACTTCTACTATAAGATTGTTTGGGTCAGTGTACTTAGGGACATTGAATTTCCCAAGCATGATATCAGCCAACTACCCTACTACATGGACAGTGGTTGGGTCTTTCTTCTTCTTTCAAGACTTTTTTAAGAAATGCTTCCTTTATTGCCTTACCATATATTGGAACATCTTTTATGGCCTAGAACAGAGGTATCTTAACACATATGTGTTTCACTGATCCAAAACATCAAAGGTTGCTTCCTCCTTTTTCTTTAAAACTTCTAACCTTTGAGGAAATGGTGGTTCAGGATCAGACTGTTGAACTAGTTCAGGATTGGTAGGCACACTTGGCTGAGCTGGGGCATGAGGTAAATTTTGATGCTCCTCCTCTTCCATAGAAATAATGATAATAATAGGAGTGGAAGGTGATGGCAAAGTGGTTCCTAAACAAAGGTGGATATTGCTCAAACTCACAACATAGGCAAGATATTAGTTTGGATCTAAAAAATAAATAGGTTTTTGTTGTTGTGGTTTATTATTTGGTTTGGGTGTGGGTTAAGCTGGTAACTAAGTAGGTCTAGGTGTACTAGAATTTGAGCTAGGAGGGGGCATAATTGTAGGCTTTTGAGGCTATGGAGGTGGCGACTGGTTTGGCCATTGCTGCCCTCCTCTCCATTGGGATGTTTGCTACTAGTTTCCTTGAGGTTGTTGCCAATTTCCTAGGTTTTGTTGCCATGGGAGTGGAGTATTTTGGTAACTAGGCCAGGTATTTTGAGGGTTATTCCAAGGTTGAGGTGGATAACCTCCAAAGTTTAATGGATATTGGGGTTGCCACTGATTACCATATGCATAAGAATTAATGTAACGTCCTGTTGGGACTGTCAAAATCCTCACCTTTTCCAACTTGCATTCATAAATTCCATAGGGTTGCCATATTTTGAGTACAAAGTTGCTATAATCCATTTTCACATATTATATCCACCATATATCCCATCATATTTTACCTCTTGACACACCAGAATCCCTCTGTTCATCTTTGAGTCTAAGCTTTTAAACAAAAAATTCATATCGACGTGACTAGATACATGTCTCTCTGATCCATAAGTCACAACCTCTCAAATTGAGCATTTTTGGCATATCGGTGAAAGGTTCATAATGTCACATCGATCAAAAAATTATGAGGACTGCATAATCGATAGGACAAAACCTATCTTTCCACCAATGTAAGTCCATCGGCCTAAGCAAGGGAGTCAGAGTAGAATTTTAAAGTTGTATCGAGCGTGGGAGTTGTCAGAGTAGAATTTTAAAGTTGTATCGAGCGTGGGAGTTGCACTGATGGAGACTTCATCGGCGTAAAACACATATGTTCCTACCGATGAAACTAATGGGCTATTATGTCAGGGAGATATACATCATTGACTCATATTCTTTGGATCTCACCAAATGTATGGGTCATGCTGATGAAAGCAAGTTGGAATTTGCATCATTGGGAAGACAATGCTTATCGTCCTACTGAAGAGGACTCATCGGCAAAAGGAGGATAATTGGAGAACAAATTTTGAGTTACATCGACTATACAAGCTATGCCGATGGAAGTATATCAGTGAAGGATACCGTATCAGTGGGAATTTTTTCGAAGCCCCTCATAGAGTAAGTTACACCGATGAATGTTTCATTAGGGAGAGTCTCACCAATAGGTCAACTTCATGAGGAATCATCAGTGAAAGTAAGCTCGTCTCAACAAAATTTTCAAGCCAAGTTGAGCTCATAAGTTAGATCGATAGATTTCTCATCGGTCAGAAATGTATTGCCTCCTACTAATAAAATGGGTGAACAACTCATTGGTGGAACTTGTACACTCGGGCCAAGACTTCCAAGATTCCACCAACCTCATAAATTACACCGATGGAATATTTTCAAGGAGAGTCTCACTAACCTATCCTAGTGAACACAATAGTAGTTGAATGTGCATCGGGGAGACTAGAGTTCATCGGGATAACATTCTATTCCCTCAACGATGGTTCATGTCAGCGCGACGGATATGCAAAATGGATGGTATTTCTCATAAATATATTGGCCAAGGACTAAAAGGGATTTTTACAAAGACATGACATCAGATGGACATCAAAAGTTCTCTCCTCGAAAAGGTAAACATAAAAGAGGAGGAAAAGGAGATATCACAGAGTATCGATAAAACAATCAAATGGTTTGACCGATGAAGTGTAAGAATTAAAGGGCATCCCAGGTTGAAAAGACTGGCAGAAGTTAAAAGAAAGGGGATCCCCAGAGTTTGCAATGAACAAACACGTGGAAGGTCACAACTCTTGAAGATGTATATATACCAAATGAAAGCAAATGATAAAAAAAAAAGGAATAAGAATTAGGTAGTTAGGGTAGGAGATATACAAAAGATACTTGTAAAATGTTTATCATATAGATTATATAGTGAAGACCATGATGCATGTATGAAATTTTGGAGAAATCAATGAAGGATCTCTGATTTTGTGGCGTTAGACTATATCAACTGTTTGTTGAATTAATTGAATATATTATCAAGTTGTCTCAAAGGTTGATATTTCTTTGTTATTTAAATTGATATATCAAGTACATATTCAATTTATCAATGCACATTTATTGTACTTGTGTGATATGATTAATTATTTCTTTTAAGTAAAGAGTAAATCCTTCTAGTCATTCACAGTAATTTGGAAGTGTCATTTGGATCACTAAGAAGAACCTAGTAATTACATCTGTGCATGTTTATATAGGTTATAAACTAATATTAGTACACCAAACATTTAGAGTTTTTGCCAGATATCAGCCACTCATCTTTGACTTTCACTGACTCCGCTTTACCTAACAAGGCACTGGTCTCACCCATTTTTTAGTTTTATCATACCAAACCCAAATTTCACATCTGTTAACTGAACATATTAAATTTTACCTTGATATTCCTTATACAATTTATACCAAATTAGGATTTCATCTTTTCACTCCCAATTTCCACTGTGGATAGATTGCTTAAGTAGGAAACACACAATCTAAGTCTACTCCACTTGCATAGTTATACCCACCTAGGTCTAGCAGAGCTTGAAGAGAATAAGGTTCAAATTCATCATTTGGCCTTGTACATTAGCCAAAAAAGTACCAAGAGCTTGGCAACCTCTTGTGGATTCAAACTAGCTTTTTTGAGAACTAATAGTTTGGTGTCTCTATTGGGGAGTCAAATTTGAATCCAGGCTTTCATCATAGATTCAATACCTTGCAGAAGACTCTGTTGGGAATAAGAAACTACATAATTTTCTCACTTCTCTAAAAAGTGAGTGGTGACTCTGAAGATATAAGTGCATTAAGACTGACAAAATAAAGTATACATCAAAACTCATCTTAGAGTTCAGATCATCACAATAGTTAACAACATGCAGGGCATAAGGTCTTTATATAAAGATGGTCCTAATGACAAGAGTAAATGGGCACACAAGAATGATAAGGAAAAGAAGGTGTTTGATGACATGTGTTTAACAACTAAAGACAAAACATCAAAATCACACCTTGAGACATATAATCGCTATGATACATTAAATGAAAACAAATCATCTGGAGAGCCTCATACTCCTGAAGAAAAGAGGAATCCTTTCTATCAGTTAGAACCTAAGAAACATGAGGAATTCATGGCTAGATTCAATGCTAAAGCAGAGGGGAGACAACGTGAATATGATCATAAAATGACATTACTCGAAGGGAATCAGAATGGACCTGGTGATGACATAGCCTCTGAAGAAAAGTGTGAATATAGGACTCAAGAAGAAATAAATGCGCAGTTGGAGTATGAAAGACAAGAGATGGAAAGGAACAAAGTAGCATATGAATAGAGTATCCAAAAAATAAAAGAACTCCAGGATCTGAAGCTGCAAAGAGCTCAACTTGATGCTAAGCTTCCTAAATACACACCGCCTCATAGGAAAAAGAATACTAATGCAGAACCTTCAAATCCACCAAAATCACCACAAAAGCAATCAGGAAATCAATAAAAATCATCAAATGCTCCACCTAAAAATTAGTCACAACGCCCAAATGCTCAACCACCCCCAGGCCAACAATACATGCCACCACATGGCCAACAATATATGCCACCACCCCACATACAATACAATAATCCATTATACCAATGTCAGTATCCTCAGAACCCACCTCCTTAGCACTACACAACTATGATCAGACAACTTGACTTAGCAGGATTCCAACTATATCCCTACACTATAGATAGCAGTTGGAGAGGTCTTTTCCCAAAATTTACAGGAAGTAGTGCAGTCACAACTGAGGAAAACTTAAGGAGTTTTAATGCTTTCATTCAAGATATGGATATGCATTATGAAGATGTACAGATGAGGCTATTTATGATGTCATTAATTGAATATTCTAGAGATTGGTTTAACAGTTAACCAACAACTTTTATTGCTTCCATTCAAGAGTTCTATGATCAGTTCCTTGAGCAGTATGGGAATCAATGTGCACCAGAGTTTTCCTTGCATGAATTGGTAAGTATCCAAAAGTATCAAAATGAGTCAGCTTAGACTTCAACCAGAGGTTCTCCAAATTGAATAATAAGATACCTCCTGGATCCAAATTGGTTGACCCTGCAACATTAAGTATTTATCTAAAAGATTTTGATCCAAAGACAGGATATGAGATTAGAAATAGGTGCCCTAGAAATTTGGCTGAAGCACAAAAAATAGCATTGACTATTGAAAATAATAGAAAGGCTACAGGGATGATTGGTAAGAGAGATAATACTAGGGTTCCCCAAAATATTAGTAATCCTCTGAATAGGCTAGAAAATACATACAAAAATGAAAGGTAGAGGTTGCATGATATGCCTTATAATACGAACTGGAAGGATGTAAATCTTGTGATGGATAGGCCTAAAAATGAGGAGACACTTGATCCTTTAAAGAAGAGAGGGGCATATATAGTAAACAATAATCCTTGGTGTCAAGTTTGCAACTTTCCACATTCCCCTGATCATTGTATTGTAGCTCAATCGATACAAGAAGAGGAGATACCAGTAGACAATAATGAAGAGGATCATACAATCTATTTAATTTCCCACACTCTTCATCCCGTTGAGCAAGGATATTCATCTTTAAAAGAAGGAGGCTGTGAATATTATGTTGATAACCAAAGGTACAATGTCCATATGGCAAAACAACAAGTCTTTTATTATTATGAAGAAAGCGATGATGAACAATGTCGTCCTAGCACATTATCTTAGACAGGAAAATGCAATATAAGAAGAACAATTGAGGAAAAAATTAAGAAGTTAACCATCGCAGTAGTAGAACATGCCAAAAGAAAATATTGGTTGAGAAACAAAACAGTAAATGAAAATGAAGGTGTTCCAAGAGGAATATTTATGAAAGATAAAGGAGCAACATAGGGAGCTCCAAAAAATATAAAAAATAAGTAGCATGATAAGAATGAACAAAAGCATGTTCATAAGGAAGAAAATAAAGAACTGCATAAAAACAAGCAAAAGTTTGATCAGACAAACACAAAAGAAAAAGAGGAGAACAAAGGAGACTCGCTGGAGCAAAAGAAGATGATCAAAATATAAAGTGCCTCTTTTGATTTCACTCAAGCTTTATCCCAGGTAAAGATGTCGGTCCCATTACTTGAAATGAAGAAAATAAAAGAATATAGGGATAGTTCTATTCAATTAATATCTAATGGAAATGATAAAAGCATACACTCTAAGAGCAAAGGAAATACCAAGACCAATAATAAGTAGGAGCACGTAAAGGTTCTTGAGATTTGTCTTAGTGATGCATTCATAAATCCTCCACAAATTGATCCATTCTTCACTATATTACTTGTAAATAACAAATTGGTAAGAAATTGTATGATAGACTTTGGTGTTGCAATCAACATCATGCTAGTTGGGGTCATGAAACAACTTGGCATGTGGGTGGACACTAATGGTGGCGAATGCTATGCTATGGATGGCAAGCATGTCCCAGTGATAGGAATTATGAAAGATGTAGAGGTGAAGTTGGTTGCTTATCCACAAGCAGCCTATAATATTGACATAACTGTGATTGATACACCTCCTGAATTTGGAATGCTTTTATCAAGACAATGGACTGGATTTGTTGGAGGAAATGTACAATTTGACTTTTCATATGCCACAGTACCTATAAATGGTGAAGAAGTCACATTATATAGAGAACCAAGGATGAATTAGATTGTGGATAATGTTCCTCAAGAGCAGCTAAATTGCTTTTGTGATGTGGATTTAGGGAGTTTTAGGATACAACCTTCCCAACTTGAATTAGTAAATACTGACCCAATTGATAAGCATGTTTCTAAAGATCAGCATGGTGTATGGAAGATGTATTTTGATGGAGCGTGTAGTCAGAAAGGCAATGGAGAAGGGGTAGTATTTACCTCACCTGAAGATATTACATTCAAGTATTCATTTTTTCTAATGTTCGAATGTACAAATAATATAGCAGAGTATGAATCCCTACTAATTGGCTTGAATATGGTTGTCAAACACAAGATCAAACTGCTAACTGTTCTTGGAGACTCTGAGTTGATAAGTTCAAAAGTTAGGTCAAAATATGCTGCAAAGAACAAAAGGTTAAAACAATATAGAAATGTTGTGTGGGATACAATTAAATTATTTGATGTGTTTTCCATTGAATGGATAGATAGGTCTAAGAACTTGATGGGAAATTTTCTAGCTAATATAGCCCTAAAAAGAGAAGATATGACCTTGCCGAGGTTTCTCAAGTTGAATTCAAAACAAGGCATGCTATCCCTAATAATATTTAGAGATGGAATGTCTTCAATGATGACACTAATCTCATAAAGTTTCTCCATTGCATAGACCAGTATGAAGCTCAGGAGATTCACTTTAATGCATTTGTTGAGGAAATAGAAGGCAAACATACTGTATTTGGAAAAAGAGGTTTTGGAGCTTAAAACCAACAAAATTCCCAAAGGACTTGTGGCACTAGAAAGGGTATATGATGGAAATGATCATTCTCTCATGAAGCAGACACTAGTAAAGAAAGAAGATATTGAAGAAATCAATCTCGGGACTGAGTTAGCACTAAAAAGAGTTTACATTGGAAACAAGATAAGTCCTACAATCAGGAAAATGTTGATTGCATTGTTGAGAAAATACAAGCATGTCTTTGCTTGGTCTTATGAGAATCTCAAAGCATACAGAGAATATCTTTTCCAACATGAGATTCCATTAAAGCTAGATGCAAAACCATTCAGACAAAAATAGAGACCCATCAACCCAACTTTGGAGCAAAAAATGCAAGAGGAATTGGCCAAACTCAGAGATGGAGGTATTATCAAACCCATTAGACATTCAACATGGGTCTCAAACTTGGTTCTAGTAAGAAAGAAAAATGGGGACATTAGACTATGTGTGGATTTCAAAAATTTAAATTTTGCATCCCTTAAAGATAATTACCCTCTCTCGAATATGGAATCCATATTGCACAAAGTAACAAGATGTGAGTTGTTGTCAATGATGGATGGATTTTTTGGGTATAATTAGGTCAAAGTTAAAGAGTCTGAGAAATATAAGACAACTTTTACTACACCATGGGGGACATATGTCTATGTGAGAATGCCATTCAGTCTCACAAATGCAGGGGCAACTTTCTAAAGGGCCATAGATGTGGCATTTGCAAATTTGATCAATGTTATCATGGTAGTATACCAAGATGACCTCACTGCTTATTCTAAAAGGGCAGAAGACCATGTAGAACACCTGGAGAAAATATTCATCAAGGCTCTTGAATATGGTATCAATATCAACCCCAAGAAATGTCACTTTGTTGTCACAGAGGGTAAGCTTTTGGGGCATATTGTATCAAAAGAAGGAATCAGAATAGACCCTGAAAGGGTAGAAGCCATAGACAAAATCCCCATTCCCAAAATTGTCAAAGCCATTCAATCATTTTTTGGAAAAATTAACTTTGTTAGAAGATTTGTATCAAATTTTTCTAAGATCATTAAACCTATATCCAAAATGTTGAAGAAAGGAGAAAAGATAGATTAGACTGCAAAAGCCTTGGAAGCCTTTCTATCCATCAAAAAATCCATAAAAGAAGCCCCTATTCTAAAATCGCTTGATTTTACCAAACCTTTCCAAATATTTTCATTTGCCTCATTTCATACCATAGCATTTTTCATGTTACAAAAAAATGATGAAGGGTATGAGCATCCTATATCCTTCTTTAGCAAATCATTGCAAGGGTCAGAGTTGAAATATGATATTATGGAGAAATAATATTTTTGCATTAGTCAAAGCAACAAAATATTTCAAACCATATCTAGTTGGAGCCAAGGTAGTTGCATATGTACCACACGCAGTTGTGAAAGATATTTTGGCACAGACAGAGGTGAAAGGGAAGTGATGTAGATGGATTAATAAAATCCAAGAATTTGATATGGAAATTCATATTACCAAGTTAGTAAGGGGACAGGACCTAGACAAACTAATGGCAAAAGCAAACATTGAAGCTAACCAAATTTATAATATGGAAAATGAAGATAGTGCAGTTGCAAGCATTGAACATACTTCGTGGTACACAAACATTGTGTATTATCTCAGACACATGAAATGCCCTAAAGGACCGAATGATAACTAGAGGAGAACTTTAAAGTTGCAAGCATCTAAGTATGTATTCATAGAAGTTGATCTGTTTTAGAAAAATAGGGATGGAATGTTGTTATTGTGTCTAGATGAATCACAAGCAGAACATTTCTTGAGGGAGATGCATAAAGGAGTGTGTGGGGGTCATTATTCTACTAAAACCACTGCACATAAGATTCTCAGGGTAGGCTATTATTGGCCTAAGGTTTTCAATGATTCTTTTGCATATGTAAGAAGATGTGAAGCTTGCCATAAATTCTTAGGAAAAATGAAGTATCAAGGAGCCCTAACACTCATACCTTTACAAGTAGAAGCCCCATTCCATCAATGGGGAGTTGATTTTATTGGGGAGATACAAGAAAAATCAAGTGGAGGGAATAAATGGATATTAGTGGCAACTGATTATTTCACTAAATGGGTGGAGGCAATCCCAAGTAAACAAGCAACAAGCAAGGTGGTGATAAATTTTTTGATGGAGAATATCATAACTAGATTTGGTACACCAATGAGGTTGATCACAGATAATGGGATGTGTTTTAGGTTTGATTTATTAAAAAACTTTTGTAACACACATCGGATTATTGTTTCTTATGCTTCCCCTTACCACCCACAAGCAAATGGTCAGGCATAATCTAGTAACAAAATTATTTTGAAGATCAGAAGAAGGATGTTGGATGGAAACAAAAAGGCATGGGACTCGAAGTTGAGAATAGTTGTATGGGAGAATAGGATTACTATGAAAAGGGAAATTGGAAAGTCTCCATTTGAACTAGTGTATGGAACACAAGCTAGGATGCCATTACAAAACCTTTTACCAGTTTATAATTTCATCCTTCAGGAGGATTTAGACATTCCAAAACCAATGAAGGGAAGGATGGAGCAGCTTAAAGAACTTGATGAAATAAGGAGAACGAACCAAAAGCAAAATGTGAAGATGCAATCACAAATGAAATATATTTTTGATAAGAAACCCAAAGATAGAAAATTTGAGGAGAATGATTTGGTACTAATGTGGAATGCTAGATGTCAGGAAAAGGGAAAGCATGGAAAGTTTGAAGCCTTGTGGTTAGGTCCCTTTGTTATCATTGGAAAAGGAGGGGAGGACTCTTATTATTTGCAAAACATGTCAAGAGAGGAACAAGAATTGTCTGTACATGGGAAGTTCCTAAAGGAATTATTTTCTTGAAGAACATAGAGGATTAAGTGTTGCTAGTGCATGGAAAACTCTTGAAAAAACTCTTAAAATTTATCATTTTCATGCACAGTAGAATAGGACTTCATACCACTTCCACCATTCTTCTTTTACTCATTTCCACCACCATTCCATGCCACATACTGCTTGGTCTGCTTTTCCAGATATTTTCTAGATTCTTGCAATGATCTCACAATCATTCATCCCCAGACGGAGCCACTGTTGGGATTGTAAAAATCCTCACATTTTTAGCTTGCATTCATAAATTCCATAGGGTTGCCACATTTTGAGTACAAAGTTACTATAATCCATTTTCACATATCATATCCACCATTGATCCCATCAGATTTGACCTCTTGACACACCAGAATCCCTTTGTTCATCTTTGAGTTTGAGCTTCTAAACAAACAATTCATATCAGCATGACTAGGTACATGTCTCTTTGATCCATAAGTCATAGCCTCTCAAATCGAGCATTTCTGGCATATCAACAAAAGGTTCATATTGTCACATCGATCAACAACTTATGAGGACTACATAATCGGTAGGACAAAACCTATCGTTCCACCAATGTAAGTCCATCAGCCTAGGCAAGGGAGTCAGAGAAATTTTTTAAAGTTGTACCGAGTGTGGGAGTTGCACCGATGGAGACTTCATTGGTGAAAAACACGTATGTTCCTACCGATGAAACTAATGGGTTGTTGTGTTGGGGAGATATACATCATCGACTCGTATTATTTGGATCTCATCGAATGTATGGGTCACACCGATGAAAGCAATCTAGAATGTGCATCATCGGGAAGACAATGCTTATCGTCCTACCAAAGAGAACTCATCGGCGAAAGGAGGCTAATCGGAGAACAAATTTTGAGTTACACCGATGGAAGTATATCAGGGAAGGATACCATATCAGTGGGAAACATTTTGAAGCCCCTGATAGAGTAAGTTACACCGATGAATGTTTCATCAAGGGGAGTCTCATCGATAGGTCAACTTCATGAGGACTCATCAGCGAAAGTAAGCTCGTATGAATAGAATTTTCAAGCTAGGTCGAGCTCATAAGGTAGACCGATAGATTTCTCATCGGTCAAAAATGTATCGCCTCTTGCCGATAAAGTGGGTGAACAACTCATCAGTGGAAGTAGTACACTCGGGCCAAGACTTCCAAGATTCCACCAACCTCATAATTTACACTGATGGAATATTTTTAGGGAGAGTCTCACTGACCTATCCTAGTGAACACAACAATAGCTGAATGTGCATCGGGGAGACTAGAGTTCATCGAGATAACATTCTATTCCCTCAACGATGGTTCATGTCAACCCGATGGACATGCAGAATGGATGGTATTTCTCATAAAGACATTGGTCGAGGACTAAAAGGGATTTTTACAAAGACATGACATCAGATAGACATTAGAAGTTCTCTCCCCGAAAAGGTAAACATCAAAGAGGAGGAAAAGGAGATATCACAGAGTATCAGTAAAACAATCAAATGGTCTAACCGATGAAGTGTAAGGATTAAAGGGCATCCCAGGTTGAAAAAGACTGGTAGAAGTTAAAAGAAAGGGGATCCCCAGAGTTTGCAATGAATAGACACGTGGAAGTTCACAACTCTTGAAGATGTATATATACCAGATGAAAGCAAATGATCAAAACAAAAAAGGAATAAGAATTAGGTAGTTAGTGTAGGAGATATACAAAAGATACTTGTAAAATGTTTGTCATATAGATTATACAGTGAAGACCATGATGCATGTATGAAATTTTGGAGAAATCAATGAAGGATCTCTGATTTTGTGGCATCAGACTGGTATCAATTATTTATTGAATTAATTGAATATATTATTAGGTTGTCTCCAAGGTTGATATTTCTTTGTTATTTAAATTGATATATCAAGTACATATTCAATTTATCAATGCACATTTATTGTACTTGTGTGATATGATTAATTGGTTCTTTCAAGTAGAGATTAAATCCTTCTAGTCATTCACAGTAATTTGGAAGTTTCATTTGGATCACTAAGAAGAACCTAGTAATTACATCTGTGCATGTTTATACAAGTTATAAACCAATATTAGTATGTCAAACATTTAGAGTTTTTTCCAGATATCAGCCACTCATCTTTGACTTTTTTCTAACTCCGCTTTACCCAACAAGGCACTGGTCTCACCCATTTTTTAGTTTTATCATACCAAATCCAAATTTCACATTTGTTAATTGAACATATTAAATTCTACCTTGATATTGCTTATACAATTTATACCAAATTAGGATTTCATCTTTTCACTCCCAATTGCGACTGTGGATAGATTGCTTAAGTAGGAAACACATAATCTAAGTCTGCTCCACTTGCATAGGTATACTCACCTAGGTTTGGCAGAGCCTAAAGAGAAGAAGGTTCAAAATCATTTGGCCTTGTACATTAGCCAAAAATGTACCAAGAGCTTGGTAACCTCTTATGGTTTCAAACCAACATTTTTGAGAACTAACATGTCCATTAAAAGACAATGGGTCTGGTGGCATACCTTGTCTTGGAGCCCATGGCCTTGTTTGTGCAACATAGAAAACTTGATCTTCATCTCCCTCAATTGGCTTGAATTCAGGTGGAATATGCTTGATGTCAATATTGGCCACCATTTTACATTTGCAGTCCTTCTTTCTTTGCCTACAATGAGGGCAATATTTTGCCAACATTGCCTCTACGCCCTCATGTTTCTTCTTTGCTTGAAGTGTATCTAATTGAGTTGCCATATTGTTTATGATATCCTGCTTGAAGTTAAACAACAAGTTAGTGATTTCCATTCTTGAAACTCCATTAACAAAATATTTACCTAAAGAAGATTGGTAACCTCTCCCCTTCTTCATAGCAGCTCTGGAGTAATTCTGACATATCTTCCTAGGATCATCCCAAGGAACTTGGGTGATATCACCTCCTCCTATCAAGTCCAAAGAATCAGTGCAACTTTAATTGATCCCTCCAAGGAAGAACAACTTTTGAGAATCTCCACTAAGTGCTTGATGTGGGGATTTCTGCAGACAAAACAGGAACCTTGAAACATAGTCCTCCAAACTCTCATCCTCCTTCTACTGCATCCTAAAGATATCACCTCCCCTCATATCACCACCTCGATAGTATTCTTTATACTTCTCAAGAAAATTTTCCTTCATCTCATTCCAACTATTTATAGTATTCCTTCCTAAGCTCATAAACCACCTTAATGTAGCTTCTTTCAAAATGGTGGTAAACAACTTGAGTCTATGAGCATCAGTAGTGTAATCATAGCTTATGTAGAGGATATCAAATTCAAACAAGAAAGTGTCTGGGTCCTCTGTTACAAGCCCATAGAACTTGGAAAGAACTAAAGCAGGAATGCTCTTGAGATTATCAACATCATTTTGTGAAGGAATAGGAAAATTAAAGGTTGGCTGGCTAGGCCAAGCTGGCTAAGCAACCATATTTGCTTGTTGGACTATCAGAGCAAATGTGTTATCTATCAGATTTTGGGAAGCTTTTTCTTCATAAGAGGTTTCTGAGCTGGCCAAATCTGGGAATGCCTCAGCAAAAGGGTTTGCAACTTCTTCTTCTTCAAGAAAATTATGAAACTCAACTAGCTAGTTATTAGGGTTGGGGTAATTAGGAAGGAATCTCCCAAAAGCATCTCTTCTCCTACCCCCATGCATGCAGTATTACTCAGTTTCAGTAAACTCTCACAAAGAATTGGTGAAAGAATAGTGGGTCAATACCTAATCTAATGAGGGAATATGCTAAAAACAAACTTCTAAAATTTCAAAAACAGGAAAGAAACTAAAAATGACCTTGAAATACTTCCTAGTTTGACACCATCCCTGACAATGATGCCAAAAATGTTGGCCCTCTCTAATGACTCAATAAATAAGCCCTTAAAGTTGTAACTCAGAGACTGGACATCTGCATTGAATAACTATCTTTATCATCATGAAGGTTCATTTAACTGTCAACCTAGGGACGTGAACTTGAAATGGGTCAGCACGGTATGTGCACTAGGTTTCTATTGTTTCCATATTCATTCTACAGCTAGGAAAGACATAATGTTGAAGGTAAATTGCTTGAAATGAAGTAACATAAGCACTGAACATCAACCAACAACTGTACTGAACTGAAATGCATAACATAAATAGAAATCTTAGCAAACAGACATGAGAATTCTCTATCTATTTTGGCTACAAGAACAATAACATAATGGAATTCTAGTGGCTGTAGGAACATATAGTTTGCCAGAATTGAAACTATTACTGAACAGAAAAATAATGATTGAGCTAACAAATGGAATCCTCACCAAGTGGGCCCCCTTGGGTGAGTTTCCCTTGAAACTAACTCTGATGCAACAAACTTATAACTTCATTTTATTCAATGAAAGTACGATTACAATGGAATGGTAACATAACTGTATTACTTTGAAAAACTAGAAATGTGAGTACAGCATCAGATCAATCAACCCTTTGAGAAGAAGCATCTGAGTCTTATTTATAGAAGAAAACAACTAACTAACTAATCAACCCAGCAAGGCGGTCAAATCCAATAGACTAGGAGGATGCCAATTATGGAAAACATAAGAAAAGGAAAGGAGATTATGCATGCGTAGAATCTAGTCAAGCCAGTCTTGCTTGAACACAGATTTAGCATAACAACAACTCTTATATTTTCTCAAATAACAACTATGATCATTACAAGGCAATTACATTATTTAATTCGAACCAAGATTTTCCCTCCATTGACCTCTTAATGACCACCTTCTTGAATTTCATGGCAATCGACCAATTGGCATAATCCTCCTCAACTTGTAGACTCTACATAACAATGTTAGCACACACAAACAATTGCACATCTATAACTACCATAAAGTAACATTTATTAATCCACATGTAAAATTAACTTAGATAATTTGTATAGCATGCTAGTGTCATTTAAAGGTCACAAAGATAAACATATGCCCAATGTCTAAGGTTTTGAGGAAATAACATAGAAAATGCCAACGATCAAGTGTCAAAGTCTAAGGTAATAATAGTAAATAGATAATAAACCCCCATTAAAATCAAGCCATTAATTGGACTCATCAATTCTCATCAACTAACCCTATGGTAAGATGAGAGGGGGGATATGCTTTATACCAAGTACATACACAATCTTCCTACCACTTAATAAAATGAAATAAATTTAAATAAATAAATATTGTTCACTTATCTTAGATCAATTATTCCTACTAAATGAATGAAATAAATTCAATAAATATACTAAACAAACCTATTCTCTTTATTGAAACTAAAATATTTGGCTATAGAAATAGCTATCCAGGAATAAAAGCTTGAATTGAAGCACACATCTAGACCCATAATGAGAGAATAATTATATAATCAAAGGATGCAAATATACAATGATTGTTACATTTTTTACAATGAGGAACCCTTGTATATGTAGACAAGGGTGAGACATATTGTCGGTTTGTTTTTATGTTCCAATCGGTTCCTAAAACTTTCTAAAGCATAGCCAACTCTTATATTGAAAGGTTTTAGTAGGTTGGCCAAAAAATAGGAGAAATGTTTAGCAATTTTCTCTTCACTTCAGGCTCTGCAAAACCTAGGAGTGTGGTCCTATGCAATACCCATTAGGGTTTTACACAATTTTATGAAGGATATTTCTTTAAGTAGGTATGTTGTCTTTAAATGACCAAGATTTATAAATAAAAACACTTGAAGGGATAGTGTTCTTGGAGTTTTATGCAATATAGATTTGAGAACATATAGATAACTTTATGAAATAAATTATAGAATAAAAGATTTTTTTTTGATATTTAATGATCATGGTAACATAACCATAACTCTCATTTAGATTGGTGCCTTAGACCTAGGAAATAGAGTCAAAGGAAATTCAATAAAACCCTGCACAACAATAATTAACCTAGTTTTGTGAAAGCTTATTATCAATTCCTTACATTGATACTATATAAAATCTACAATCAATTATTCTTAACAATCCATATATACATTTAATATAATCAATATTTCTTATATAGAAAATTTATCTACTCCTTGAATAGAAGCCATAAAAGAGATACACAGTTGTACAAAACTCGCAAAGATGAATAAAATGATATTTGATCAATTTGTATTCATAAGTAAAGATGTATACAATTTGGAAGATAATTGATTATAATATTGTCATAGTATTTTCATGTATTTAACTAGTACTATTATACAAAATTATCAATTACATTGGCATTCTTCTCAAGAAACCTTAGAGTAGATAATATACAAAGATAAATTATAGATACTCTACTTACAAAATTTCCAAGATCCTTTATATAATGGCCTTGTATTTCCTTTTATAGACATAAGGGAGCCAACAAGTTTTAGGCCAAAATCATTGCTTAAGTCACAAAAAGATAAAATCTCAGGCTGTGGCACAATATAAAAGGATAAAATATTTATATGTTACAGAGAAACCACTAGAAAAGGTAGTTGAAGACATCTAGGGTAGTTATTTTGGCATGTAGATTTGATTTGCTCAAAATTACTCCCTACAGGTGATAAGACATACCTGGCATTTTGTTCCTAACATACCCATGCAACAGTTATGTGTGGTTGGTGGAGATAGTTTAGAATACAACTCAAATATTTGTGTCATCTTTCTCTCTATCCTTATCATGACCTATTGATATATCCTTAGCATAGTACCAATTGATTTGAACATGCTTTAATCTGACTATACTCTACAAAAATGTATAATTACGACTTTTACTTGGCCCAAAAGCTATGATAGCTTACACCCACAATGTTGCCAGTAAAAGATAACAAAAAATGGATTCAAAGTCTAGGCAACTAATTATAATTTTCATCCCATGCCATATACATCCTTTCTGGTGGCCATTGAAAGTAAGAATCAAGTCAACAGTATACATATAGTGCATATATTTGGCATCCAAAATTATATTGGTTTCTTTGCAAAGGGCCTCCAAACCTTGATTTTTAGTAATTAGCTTATCCATGTACAAGTTTTAAGTAGCTCAATATCAACCTTGTTGTCATCATAAATACAAAATGTTTGAATATGGACTAATGCTCTAAATCCTACCTTTCAATCATCAAAATTTTTGAGCTCCCCATTCTCTTTTACAATATAAGGCATAATTTTTATCTCAATATTCTCAAAATGTTTGAGCTTTGATTTTACCTTTCCTATCAACTTGGCCATATATGCTTTCATTTTCCCTGACACTTTAGCCATGTTGAATGTAAGAAAAATATCACTTGGTGGATGAATATCATGTGTAGATCTTCTATACATACCTTGCAAGACAATAATTCTAGGAATCCATTTATTCATGATGTTCACAAGCTTGTCTTGATCCCTGATCACCCTATCAATAACATCTATTAGATTAGTATAATCCCTATATGATTTTTCCATTCTATTCAAAATTTTTGACATCACATGCCCGAAAACATTTGATACATGTATCATTTCATCATGTTGAATGCCTTGAGAATTCTTTATCTGTTCCTCCATCTCTTTGATTTTTTATTTAAGCTCTTCATTCCCCCTTATTAAATTCTTTGAAGGTCCCACTGAGGAAGAAATTTATGCATGTGTCAATAGGGGAGGTGCTACTTGAGCCTCTTTCATATTTAATTTATTATATTTTATAGTGAGTGCTAGATGAATTTTTAGCAATTTATCTTACTCACTTTGCAGCTTTCTAGTTGTTGCTTCACTAAATTTATCAGTGTCAACTAATAATGAAGCAAATTCAAGGGCAGTGGTATCTGATACCATTTTTATTACTATCCCCCCTATGATATCTTGTGTTTCCTCTGTAAGTTGAGTCTTATTTGTATTTAAGGAAAGGGCTCATATTTCAAGGGTTTCTCATTTAGTGATCTGTAATTAAAGGTTTACAAATTAACTTGCTCTTAATTCTAATTACAAATTTTTCCTTATCCCAAAACATAATTGCATGGTTATGTTCTTTAACCATTTAAATTACAACATTGTGTTCACTTAATCCTTTACTCAAACTAATAGCATTAGTTAATTACTTAAATAACGTAATTAGAACTCAAAGAAGAAATTAAAGTTGAAACGAGCAAGAAATAATAGAGAGACAAAAATAAGTTTATTAATAGAGTTCATACATATGTTCGAGCTACGTCTTCAGGTCCGCTTCTCAATGTAGGACCACTTTATTAATGACACCAAGCTTATTAACCTTATTACATCATTCAAGCCTCAAAACCTGCATGACAAAGTCTCTCACAGTCTCCTGCCAACTCCTTCAAAATTCCTTCCCAGTATGCCTAGTTCTTCCACCAAGAAGAAAATTTGATTCCCCTTTTGCATCGTCTTACCCCCTTATATACATGTTCACATGCTATATAGGGGTTAACAATACAATATTATAAATATTGTCTATATCTCCATTTTAACTTTAATTTAAAATTAAAATCTTGAAGGATGGCTTATATCCACTGAGCCATATTATACCCTTAAATATCAAGCCCTTAAAAGTAGCTATAAGCTTATAAAACCCCTAAATATTTCTTTAAAATATTTTTAGAAGCCCCTTAAATCTTTTAATAATCAGGCTGTTTTGGATTTTGAAGGTTTTAATAATTTAAAAATGGGGGCCTGAAACCCTTTTTTTAAGGTTCACCACAATTAAAGACTTTTAAAAATGATTTTAGCCCCTTATATTTTTGAGCGCATGCTTAGCCTAGTCGTTGGGAGCCTTTGATGGGAAGGGTTAGGTCGGATGTTCAAATGTGTCAGCCTCCTTTTTTTTAACTCAGAATCTCTTTCCACTCTTCTTCAAAAATAACCGGTGCTATGTATACAATAGGCGCGGTTGTGTGGTGCATTGTTGGAGCACTTGATTCAGAGGTAGGAGGTTGCAGGTTGCAACCTCATCGCCAACATTTTGAACAAACACGTAGTCCTGTGGCCAATAGGGGTGCCACATGGCACAATTTGTACAATGCCACGTGTCAAGCTATTATTGGGTGACCTCTACCATGTGTCGAAACCTTATTGATCCACATCCTTGCCACATGTACGGTCCTATTGCCAATTGTGTTGCCAACTTAGGTGCCAAGTCATCGTACGAATGCCACGTGTCAACTTCTAATTGGTCCATGTTTACAAAATGAGCCAATTCATCTATACAAATGCCATGTCAACAGCGGTATGGACCTGTTCAACCCATTTCCTTGCAAACTTTGACTAGCCATACCTTTCATGCATGAGCTCCATTTGAGGCAAAACGTGTGGGATTGGAATCATCTTGTCGAGCTCTTTGATTTTGATGCCATTTTTGACCAATTCTGGAAAAATCAAATTTTTGACCTTGCACCCTACCTTTGGTACCCCAGTTTTGACCCAACTTTGACTAAGCATATCTTGAGCGTACGATCTACTTTTGACATGATTCAAGTTGCGTTGGGATAATATCAATGAGCTCTATGCGATGATGCTAGTTTCATTAGATTTTGAGATTATGAAATTTTTGGTCTTCTGGATACTCTTGGATCATTTCTCCTAATTGAGAAGCTTTTGGACCACCAAAAGCCTATTTTTACATAGAATTTAAGTGAGGGTGTTATTACCTCACTTTCCCAATATCAATTGTCCACCCTACCATAATTTTGATCATCTGACCCATCACAAACAAGATAAAGAATGAGATAGCATAGCTGATACAATCAACTAAATACCCGTCAATATTCATTGTCGCATCCACCAACCATATAGAACTAACTAGTAGAATGACAAACAACAACACTGAATAAACTGATGTGAAGGAAAAAGTATCAACATGTTGGATCTCCTAAATAGGAACATCATAAGAGAATGAATCATTCAAACCCTCTTTTACCACCTTAGGCTAAAGGCTTAAATGTGCTTGCAACTGATCCTCATACTGTGCTATCTGTAACACCTTATCAGGATTAGAAATTGTTTCATTTCCATTCTTAATATCACTATCTATTATAGACATGAGGGTTAAAGCATTACTTTCATTTACAATCATCTTTAATTGCCTCGTATTTACAACAGATCTATCATTCTTCATACGATGAGTTTTCACAATGAATTCAATTCCATCCTTAAACAAATGATACATGTTATGTTCCCTGTAGAATATGGACTTTATGTCATACAAGTAAGGACTTCCTAAAACCATCCCACAAATGTTAAGTGGAATTACATCTAACTCTACGTCATCTACAAACTTGGATGTAATTACAAATTGGAGTTTACATTGTCTTGACACATGTAACTGAGCATTATCATGCACCCAAACCAATGGATATGGTTTTGGATGAGGTATTGCTTTTAATCCCAATTTCTTAACAACTTGTTCAGAGGTTAAATTTACTTGTGATCCACTATCTATGAGTGTGTCAATTTTACTTTATTTTTCAATAGTCCTTATATGAAACAATTCATTCCTTTTACTTTCAATAGGGACCTCATTAAAATTTGAAGAAGAAGCATGGGAACTAGTGCTAGAAACATGAACAATACCTTTTATACCCACAACCATTATCTTGGTTTCATCATCGGAACCTGATCTAAGGTCTTGCACGATAGCTACAGTCTTTTGCTTACCCTTTTGATCCTTGAACCACTTTGGTTTTTGATTAGGATGTAATTTCTAACACTTTGCATCTTCGTTCCCTTTCTTTTTGCAGTGTGAGCAATAAGGCTTTTCCTCTTCTTTCTTCATGAAATTTGTCCGCTACATTTCCTTCTTCCCTTTCTTGTTTTATTTATGCTTACCGGATTCCATTAAGAAACTATTCTTTGTGCTTGTTTCAAGATGAATGTCTTGCACACTAACTTCATCAAGGTTAGTTGGATTTTCATGTAATCCACCTATATACTTCAACAAAGTTTCTTGCGTGTATAATGGAATGTCCAAAATTAAAGCGCTTTTCATAAATTCAAGTGTATATTCTTGTACACTTTGTCCTTTTTCTTGCCTTAATGATTGCCAATTCATTAGTGCTTGTTGCATGTGACCTAATGGATAAAATTATTTCTTAAGTGCAACTATAAACTCAAAACAAGAAGAAATAATTTTACCATATCGGCTTAGATCTTCCTGAGTTCGGCTCTCCCACCAGATTAAGGTTGTGCCTCCTAGGTGAAGAGTGGCTAATTGGATCTTGGAAGTATCATTAGTAAAATTTTGAATCCTGCAATAATCTTCAATGTGCTTTATCCAATTATCAAGTTTCTTTGCATCCAGTTCTCCATTCTAAGTTGGCAATTCAAATTTAACATCAAGCTTTAACAAAGGAGCATTAGATTCAAGTTGCATAGGTTGTTTCTTCTTTGAAGATGAAGTAGATGTAGTAGATGAAGAAAATGAAGAAGGTGAAGAAGGTGAAGACGAAGGTTTAGGAGGGTCACCACCACCTCCTACTCCTTTACCTTTGTCATCTTTTGAAGAGGATTCACCTTTCTCCTTCTTCTTCTTTTTCTTGTACAACTCTTCCACCATCATCTTCATGTCTAGGAATGCTTTACAAAAAAATTCTTCATTCTCAAAGATTTCAAGACTGGGAGATTTTCTTTCTTCCGGTTGTTCCATGGTTTTTCTTTGAGTAACTCACCTCGATCCAATCTTTGGATTAATCTCCTCAAGTGCACCTTCTCCTTGTTTTAATTTCAACCTGGTTAACATCCACCAGTTGCAATTTTTCTTGTTTATAAACTAGTCTGATACCAATTTGATCTGTAATTAAAGGTTTACAAATTAACTTGCTCTTAATTCTAATTACAGATTTTTCCCAGTCGCAAAACAAAATTACGTGGTTATGTTCTTTAACTATTGAAATTACAACATTGTGTTCACTTAATCCTTTACTCAAACTAATAACATTATTTAATTACTTAAATATTTTAATTAAAACTCAAAGAAGAAATTGAAGTTGAAACGAGCAAGAAAGAATAAAGAGACAAAAATAATTTTTTTAACGGAGTTCACCCATATGTTCGGGCTACGTCTTCAGGTCCGCTTCTCAATGTAGGACCACTTTATTAATAACACCAAGCTTATTTGCCTTATTACATCATTCAAGCCTCAAAACCTGCATTACAAAGTCTCTCACAGTATCTTGCCAACTCCTTCAAAATTCCTTCCCAATATGCCTAGTTCCTCCACCAAGAAGAAAATTCAATTCCCCTTCTACATTGTCTTACCCACTTATATACATGTTCACATGCTATATAGGGGTTAACAATAAAATATTATCTATATCTACATTTTAACTTTAATTTAAAATTAAAATCTTGAGGGGATGACTTATATCCACTGAGCCATATCATACCCCTAAATATCAAGCCATTAAATTTGTACAAATCACTCAAAATTATCTATAAGCTTATAAAACCCCTAAATATTTCTTTTAAATATTTTTAGAAGTCCCTTAGATATTTTAATAATCAGGCTATTTTGGATTTTAAAATGGGGGGCTCGAACCCATTTTTTAAGATTCACCACACTTAAAGACTTTTAAAAAAGATTTTGGCCCCTTATATTTTGGAGCAGATGCTTAGCCTAGTGGTTGGGAGCCTTTAACGGGAAGGGGAGGTCGGATGTTTAAATCCATCGGCCTCCTTTTTTTAAGTCAAAATCTCCTTCCACTCTTCTTCAAAAATAACTGGTGCCATGTATAGAATAGGCGCGGTTGTGTGGTGCATAGGTGGAGCACCCGATTCAGAAGGTGGAGCACCCGATTCAGAAGGTGGAGCACCTGATTTAGAGGGAGGAGGTTGTGGGTTCAAGCCTCATTGCCAACATTTTGAATGAACAAGCAGTGGTGCGGCCAATAGGGTGCCACATGGCATGGTTTATATGTTGCCACATGTCAAGATATTATTTGTTGACCTCTGCCATGTGTCAAAAACTGATTGATCCATGTCTTCCCCACGTGTGTGGTCCCATTGCCAACTCTACTGCTAACTCAAGTGCCAAGTCATCATATGGATGCCACGTGTTAATTTATGATTGGTCCACATTTGAAAAATGAGCCATGTCATCTGTACGAATGCCATGCTAGCATGTTGATGTCAGCGGTCATACGGTCCTGGTCAACCCATTTCCTTGCAAATTTTTGACCAGCCATATCTTTCACACACAAGCTCCATTTGAGGTGAAACGAGCAACATTGGAATCGTCTCAACGAGCTCTTCAATTTGATGTCATTTTTGACCAATTCCATAATGATCAATTTTTTGACTTTGCACCCTGCCTTTGGTACCCCTATTTTAACCCAAATTTGACTGAGCATATCTTGAGTGTACAGTCTCCTTTTGACACGATTCAAGTTGCATCGGGACTATGTCAATGAGATCTATACAATGATGCTTGTTTTGTTGGATTTGAGATTGTGAAATTTTTGGTCTTCTAGATCCTCCTGGATCATTTAGGGTTGAACCCTGATCCTGAAAGTGCCACCTCAACCTGCTCTTTAGAAAAATCTACCTCTTCATCTTGTCCTCTTATTGTATCAAATACTATTGTTGATGTAATATCCCACTGAGGAAGCAATAACAACCCACTCTCTTTGACCATTCTTCTTCCTTCTTCAAGGGTAATGTTATTTACATCAAAATTGAAATCTTCTAGCACCCTCTTGGTGACAACGTCATATTGGTTAGAAGGCACATTTTTCTTTTCCTCATTTAGTCTTTTATGAAATTATTGCTTTTTGGATTTGATGACAAAATCCTTGAATTATTGGGTTTTAACAAATTTGTCATCAGAGATGAATTGTGTATAGGTCGTGGCCCTTAAATCATTGGCCTCATCCATACCCATTGTCACATTGATGCCCAATATTCCTTGAGGCATTCGAATAATATTTTCCCTAGGGGGAGAAGGAATTTGTTTGTGTACTTCTTGTGTAATTACCTCAACTTCCTCTTCCTCATCACGTCCAAGTGCATAATCAACTGAAGATGGTTGCTCAATTATTTTTTTCTTCTGAGGTTGTTCCCTTGGAGGGGAATCTACAATAGTTACATGTGGAGGGGATATTGGAGCATGTTGCCTTATACCTCCTAATGAAAGAATAAATAAATGGATCTATCTTGGGATAATAATTTAGCTTCTCCTCAAGAACAAGGGCCTTCATAATTATTCTAGCAATTTCATTTAGGATCACTTGGATCCTAGCAATAAGATCTCTTATTTTAGAGTAAGCTCCTTGATAATCTGCATTCTTTTTTATCTTGGCATCATCTGCTTTTCTGAATGCCACCCATTTAATCCTTCTATCATTGGCCTCTTTATTATCCTTGTAATTCCTCAAGACATCCTCACTAAAAAGGAGTTGATGTTGGAATGTTGACCTTTTGATGCTTGTCCCAACTTGACTAATGAATCCTTCTAGATCATAAGCTCTTGCATTTTCCTGAGCGATATTATATACTTGAAGTATTGGATAAATATGATCCAATCCTTATCTAATGATAGTGAAATTAGAGAAGGTTGGACTCCTCTACAATATATTCCTCTACAACTTGAGGCCACTATTAATGCAATTGTGGACCATGATGCACTAAAAGGGGTTGTTGAAATTTATGATAAGATGTCCCCTACTGACAATACCATAATTGAGAAAGAAATAATTATGTATATGCGTAGTTTCAATATGGCTCTAAATAAAATCATTGATAAAATTCTGGCAAGCCTTATAGAGGTACTTAGCAACAAGAGGAATGAAGTTGTTTTAGAAGAAGCTAAGATGAGACAACAAGAATTAGAAAATGATGGTGTATCAATATCTCATAAAGAAAGGGTAAAAATGTCTCAATATCAAGGTCAAGAATTTAAGACCAAACAAAGAATAAATACCTTGATGTCTAAGGACAAAGAAGAAATAAAGAGGATGGAGAAAGGCATGGAAGAGATGACAACATAAATATTAGAAGAATTGAAGAATTCTGAAATAATTAGTAATGTGTCACCTCTGGATACTTTAGATTCATAGGATATACCTGATGTGTTTGCTCAAGACATAGATTTATCTACCTTTGAAGAAAATGTGACTAAAGTTGGTGAGATAGATGAAAATGCCAAAAAAGATGAGGAAATTTCTCCTCTAGAGAACACAAGTGCACATAATATAGGAGATCAAAATAAAATCGGTGTCTCTCCTCCAAAGAACACTATCTTTGGTGAGAAACACAACATTCCTCCACTAAAAAATTCAAGAAATGATGAGTAGAGGGTAGAGGTAAATCCTGAGAAAGGTTAGGATGCGAAGAGGGGCATCAAAGAAGCAAGATGCATCTATGAACATAGGTTGGGGTTCTTCTATAGAATCTTTCAAAGACCTTCTAAGAATACAAATGCAGTTTCAACCTTTGGTGACACCTCAACTCTTGCAAATTACAACACATGAGGGATAGGTTGACATAAAATATTTTTCCCTTCCATAAGCTCCAACTTGGTGATGTCTTGCATGCTTCTGCAAGAAATGAGATACTACAAGAGCATGTAAAGTGGAGTGAATTAGTTGATGGGGAAGTCAAGATTATTCAAGAAGGTTTACCAGAAGTAAAAATTGATGTCTCCTTACCTTTGAAACAAAAGCTAAATCTTTTAATGGATTATTTCAAGGATCACTCATCTCTCTCTGAGCAAAAGGTAGAACAAGAGGCCTTGAGAAAGATAAAAGACAAAAGAATGGTTGAAGCCTTTGACAAGTGTGCTAATGCATATAATAAATTACAAGAAAACATAGTGATGTTTAAGGACTGTGTGAATGAAGCTATTTCCCTTAGCAATTTTGTTTGAAATGGAGAAGCTCCATCAAAGATATCAAAAGTTAGATTGACTGTGTTGAGTCACAAATAACACAATTGGCCAAAACATATGATTTATCAAAAGATATGGATGGATCCACTAGGGCAAAAATTGAAAATCTTCATGTACAGTTAACATTTCTTCTAAATCAGAGAGAACAATTAAAGAAACAATTCAGTTTACTAAGAGAAACAGTCAATGTGTGGCTTGCATCATTGTTCAGATTGTTGATCAAAGAAGTGGGAGTGGGCTTGAAAATGAAAACTCCTAGCAAAATAAATGAGGCCGAGGAATTGTGCATAGAATTTGAATGTCAAAATCACATTCCCACCTCAACAAAAATAGATTGGACTACAACTCTGGAGCAACTAAAGGAAACTCACAAGAATATTCTACCTTCCAAAGAAGCTGCAAAAGGGTAAATAAGACAAATTTGACTTTGTATAGTTTTGTAGATACTTGTTGTATCTTTTTGGTTTTATAACATCAACTTTGGGGTATCTCCATCTCAGGGGGAGTGTATAGTAAGGGGGAGCTCATACAGTTTTTGGGTTGTTGTAAATAGAAGATATCATGCCCTTTGCCCTTGATGTCAAAGGAGGAGAAAATAATATGTGTATTTCCATCAATGAAAAAGGGAGATATTGTTAGAAATAAGTGTTGTAATTGATGTCACATGTGATGCTAAAGTATGTACATACTTTGGAGATAGTTATTTCATAGTTGGTGTGTGTTGAGGCAAAAGTCTGCAATGTAGTATAAGGAAGAATGGTGATCTAGGTGTGATGTAGAGGATGATACACATTTCTTGATGTATCTACAACATGTTTAAAATTGATGACATTTCAGTTTGATGTACCACACACAAAGATAAGATACAAAAGTTTTTCCAAGGAATTTATAGTATAGATTCTAAATCAATGTCATGGTTATTTGGTTCACATCCTTCTACTGAGAAAGATTCTATCTTACGACTCAAATGATATATTATTCAAGTTATGAAGGTGCCATATCCAAGAAATCAAGTCATCACACTTTCTACAGTGAAATTTATAAGTAACAGTGTTTAGGTCTATGCTCTGAAAGAGTAATGTGTTGATGAAGGCTTACTGGAATGATCCACATTCCTCCAGAACTAAAGTATATGCCTTGTAGTTTTTTTAACATATTAAATAGTGTCCAAAGCATACTACTTAGTATTATTAAGTGGTGAAGTGGTCCACAAGTTAATTTTATGAATAATAGTGTGCTACTTGATTTGTTTGGAATGCTCTACTCCTACAATTTCACTAAGTTTCATCATTTCTGCCATAATATGATGATCAAATTATTTAGGAGAAGGTTGAGTAGATATTATGCATGAGCTACAATGCTTACTTATTGGTCTACATGATAGTTTTGATCTGTCCTTGGGAGTGCAAAGGTGAACTAAAGGTAGTTTTGGTAGTGGTATCATTTTTTGGGATGATATATTTGTCTCCTTCATCAACGGTTGATCCTGATTAGTTAATTCTATTTTAGAGAATGTGTTATGATGTGTTTAGATCTTGTAATACCGTGTATTAATCCACAATTGGTTCTCTGGCAAATAAATACATAATCGAAGCCGAACAATGTGATATCAAATATTTCTTCTAAAGGTCTTCTTGGAGCCAACCTAATAAAGTTTTTGAGTTGTTGCAGAGGATATATATATAGAAGATAAAATTAATTTGTGAAGATGATTAGGGATAATGATTTATGATAGAGCATAATGAAAAAGATGAAGTGTTTGAAATCAATGTGAACTTGGTCAATTGTGCAAAAAAAGTGACTGCAACATCAGCTTGCGTTCGATGTTTCTTCATGGAAATTCATAATCAATTTTATCTTTCTAATTTTCACGTATCCTACTCTGAGACAACAAGTCTCATCAGGTCCTTTGTATCTTGCGTTAAGGTTGTGTACCTTAGTCTACAAATCCATAGGCAGTGAGCCTTAAAATATTGTAATTCTTGTTAGCAGTGAGCTATATTTATTATGAGTTAATCCTCACTGTGGTTTTTCCCTCATTGGGTTTTCCACATAAAAATCCGAGTGTCTTTATGTGATGCATGTGTTCTCTTCTGTTCTTTTCAATTAATGTGACACATTGTTAATCTACAAATGCAAATGGTTAAGTTTTAATATATGCTAATTCACCCTCCCCTCTCAGCACATCCTTGTGTTCAACAATATTATCATTAAAAATTATACAATATAACAATGCTACACTACAAAGAATAAAGGTTTGCCAATAATTTTCTATTGTATAAATTTGATAGCCAAGCTACTCTAATAAAACAAAAAAGTGAAGGTTGAAAATATCTTAATCACATTCAAAAAATATCACCAAAATTGACTCTAGCAAAAAATATTAGTGAGCTTGATCATCTTAAGGAGTCAATAGCTAAGAGATTTGAATGTATATAATAAATATATGCAATATTGCCCACCTATATTAATTGTAGAAATTGACCACACCAACTCCTATTATCTCTCCCATTGCCCTAACTTCTTTTGTAATTATTCTATTATATATTTTTTATGTGTAATGAAATTTTTTATAAAATAAGTATCAATATATTATCTTGACAATAATTTCCTTATTAGGTTTGATTCTTTTATATTTAAAATGAATGAGGCATTTTATTGTGAAGGATCCAACATATTATCTAATAAAGTCTATAGTGACAACAATCACATCATTGATTCTATCCCTAATGAAAACACCCATAGCCTCGCTAGTGGTCTCCTCGCCTTTACTTGCCACATCCCCTACACCTTCTTCAAAAGGCTTTGCCCCTCTATCTCTAGCTAGATTTACCACAAAAATTTCTCCCCCTACAACCTCACTCAATCCCCAAGTTCATATTTAGATAGCACCACTCCTATGACCTTTGCTACCACCATACCAAAATAGGCATATTTGGAGGTACTTTTCTTGAAGGTGTTATTTTCCTTGTGTAATTAGATGGTTGCATTGTGATTATTTATGTTTCTATTTCCTAGTTTCGTAGTCTTTTACTTACCAAAAATTCATTCATTTATTTATTTGTTTAGAGACATAACTTGTAGAGAACACTCATTCACATTTAAATATTGTTTAGATAATTGTTATTTTCTATGCTTTCTTTCCTCTCATTTATCCCATTCTTGTGCCTATTCATCCATTATAATTTCTCTTTGTATAACCTCTACCCATGTTTGGGACTCAATTCCTTCATAAAAAGGTCTTTTTCTTATTTGGAAAATGTTTGTGTGCATATTGTTCTAGGTATACTATTTTTTTGAAAGAATGAGAGTGGTTATTCCAAATAAAATGGAATGATTCATTTTGCATATGGTAGAAGAGTATACATATTTTTTAACCATTGTATACTCTCTTTCAAGCTATTATTGATACTCTTACATGAGTGATAATTTTACAACTGTCAGTGAAAATGTATGTTATAAAATCAATTGAAAATTTACTAATTTTTTTAATTAAACAAAAGTTAGTTGTACAAAAATATCAATATATATGATAGTACAAGTTATAAAATTAATTCAACATTTACTATTTTTTATTTAAATATTAGGGATCAATAATAGCTCCTTTCCTAATAAAAAACTTACAAATTATAATAAGAACAAAAAACTTGCGCAAAGTCCATGCAAGGGTAACATGCATAATATAGATGTAAAGCAAAAAAATCCAAAATAAAACCATATCAACCCTTTTTATTATGCAATCTTAGAACCATATAACTCTTAGATTATATTTTGGCTACCACTTTCCTTAACTATGTCAATCCAACTAATGTTATCTTCATCATATGCCATGTCCTAAGGAAGTTAGGGAAGCAAAAAGTATTTGATTAATTTGATCTAGAAGTGATTATCCAATACCCTATTCCTCAACATTAGAAAATCCCATGGTCCATGAAGACTTATCCACTTTAAGAGGATGTGGAATGGGTATTTGAGATATAACATATTTTGAAACTTCACCTTAAGATTTGGACAAACATATTTACTAGAGTTTTTCTTGATAAATAAGATTTAAACACAAGAAATAAATCAATCAAAGTGCTAACAAGAGGAGAGGTCAAATAAAAATACATACCAAGATTGATATCCAATATATTTTGTTTATCAATACCCATATCCTATATTATCGGTACTACCTCCTTCAATTATCGAGAGATGACCCCTATCATAGCCTTTGAAGGGAAGTCATAAGATATTAACTTGTATTGCAATATCTCATTTTAAATTTTTATATCATTGTTTTTATTTTGCATTAAAGTAGACCTTGGAGAAAAGCTATCATATCAATTAAAGATTTAGGGATTGACTAATTGATAAATAAATGTCCTAAACAGTCTCCTTTCTACCAAATATATTTCTTAGAAGAGGATGACTTGCTAGTAGGATAGTTAACAACAATGTGACCCACCTAAAAATATTTATGATAGCAAAAAGGAACATTTTTCATAATTGAATACTTATTTCCACATCCTATTCTCAACCTCAGCCAAACTCCATCAAGTGGGAATTTGAGATATTGATATTTACTTGAATATGATTTGCTATGGAATATATTATGCCATCTCACTAGATCAATTGACATGAATCTACCCATTACATTGCCAATGCCTTGAAAACAAGAATCAATCTAGAACTATAAAGGAAATAGGGAAAAATAACTCATATTTGCATGGCTAGAAAAGTCTTTGTGGTGGGTTTAGAAATTATAAATTGAGGCTTTATCAGTACAACATGGTTATCCCAAAAACAAGGCCCATTACCCACAAGTAAATCATGATCTTTTATAGATTTGCATAATAATATAAAGAAGCCTTGAACATTAAGATATATTTCTACCAATCCCTTAAAAAGAGATTTATATTTGTTCACGATCTAAGTGTGAAAATCTACTAAACTAGGTTAAAAAGAGTTAAACTTACAAATCATGTTGTGTTTAAAATATTTCTCCTCTAATAATACTTCTTACCCTAATGAAATAACTACAGATTGCCTTATGCAAGCTATCATGTCTATTTTTCATATCTATTTCACCCACCCAACAACTTGCACTATATAAGAGGGATTGAGATTCACATCTATTACATAATAGCAATAATGTCTTGAGATCAAGACATCCTTGGCAATTTGAACCACTAGTGTTTTTAGTTGCATCCATAATAGGTTTACTAGATGTAATAAGGCACAAAAGGTCTAACCAATCTAATATTTGAGGGGCCCAAAGGAGTAGTATTTGAAGCCATAACATCATTGGATGTATGAATAAAACTATCTATATGCATATTTTGAAGTATCAAATCCCCATATCCTTTAACAAAAACAATAATTTTATGGTTTGCAACCTATAGAGTAGGATAAACAATTTTATATCCCTAATATTTACTATTTTTTCAATTGAATAAAAAATGGTTGTACAAGAAACAACAACCTTTACAATAACACAAGTTTTTAAATAATTCAAGTTTTTAAATATTTCAATGTACTTGTACAATATTGTTTTCAGTTAATGATAAATAAGTTTTGTTTAAATACAATACTTGCTATTTTCAAAATCTAAATTTAATGATCATAAGTTGCATTTATTTATTTATACTATTTAAAAAAATTTAAAACATGTCTTAATATTTGAAGGACAATTTTAACTTTATAAAAGTTAAAAAAATTATTTAATAGACAACAACTTACTATTAAATTTAACATCTAAATATTTAAACCTAATTAATCGATAAATTTTTTACCCAAAAAATAATTTTAAAAATATTATCTTACTCAAAAATACTATTCATTTAGACAAAATCCATTTTCCTTACTACAATGAAACACTTTCAATTAATAGAGGTACATTTCACCTTCTAAAAGTGTAAATATTAGTTTATAAATAAGTTAGAAGGTTCCATTTGAAACCTAAAAGATTTAAAGACTAGTTTATAGAAAGCTAAAGGTTCTATTTGAAATTTAAAAGATTTAAATGTTAGTAAAAAAGGGTACCACTAGTCGTTATAGCTAACTTTGTGCATTCTAAGCTTCTAAATGGTATGGATTTCGACAATTTTTTTGGGTTTCTTTGTATGCGACTTAAGAACTTATATCTATTGTTTAAGTTTCTAGGTAGTTATGAGGAACACAAGAGGATTCATTATGTACAAAAAAAGTCAAAAAGTGGCCATTTCAAGTTGATGTCCAATACATATTCTTTAGTGCCCCAATAACTGTTGGCTTTGACTACCACAAAATTTGTACAATTGATCCAATATCATACATTATTGATACCAATAAAATTATTTTTTAATGAACTTTTAATTAGTATATATCAACTAGCATACATATATTAATTAATAATATATATAAAAAGCGCTAAAAGTTATCATTACTTAACATTATATAAGGAGGAGGAGATGTTCGAGGAGGAAGAGGAGAAAAATGTGGAAGGTCCCCATACCATCCCTGATAGTAGCAATGTGTCGAAAGAGAACTCGGTGTCTCAGTCTTTGCACCCGCTGGAAGCTGAGCTTGGTGAGTACCTGAAGGTCGCCGATGAGGAAGAGGAGCTTTGTGCGCTAAAAGATAAGATGGACAAGCTGAATAAGAGATTCCGAGGTTTGACCCGCTTCATTGTGAAGCTGGTTCATTTTGTCATCAACACTTTGTCTGCAGTGATTAAAGATGAGTTGGAGGGTAAAAATGATGAGGAGAATCAAGAGTGGGTCGGGGATGATGCGATGGACCTCTTGTCTAAAAAGTGGGACAATGCTAGTTAGCTGCTGTTTTGGTCTGTGTTTTGGTGTCTCTACTGTGAATCCGTGGTCAATGTGCTTACTTTATCAAAAACATTGTTCTTCTTAAATTTTAAATATAAAATATTTTTTAAAACTTTTTTTTATCTTATACACTCTTTTGTAAAATATAAAATGTATTAAGTTTTTTTTTTAGTTTTCAATGTATTATATTATTTTACTTTAGATTTAAAAATATTTTATTAAAGAATAGGAAAAACACTTCATATTATATAACAATTTAAAAAAAAAACAAAACTAATTTTACTATTTTATGTTTTATTTTTTTATATAATAAATATTATTATTTTACTTTAGATTTAAAAATATTTTATTAAAGAATAGGAAAAACACTTCATATTATATAACAATTTAAAAAAAAACAAAACTAATTTTACTATTTTATGTTTTATTTTTTATATATTTATTATAATTTATTATTTTATTGACGCAATAATAAAATCTATTTTAAAAAATAATTCTTTAATAAACTTCACATATTAATTCTTAAATAATAATAAAAAAAAAAATATTATCAAAGTGAATTTTTATTGACACATATTCACATACTTGTTGCTTTCACTGTTTAAGGCTTTCAGCATAATGAACGTAATTGATGAATGGTAACCACATACTCGCAAGGAGCAGAATAAAACTTACTGGAAGCCAGGTTTTTATAAAACGTAAATACGAACATAACCTATGAACATATAGACCATCTAGAAGACAGCCCGAAGCCACCACCCTGCAACTACAGACCACTAAATCAAGTTGTAAAAGGAACGACAAAACGGTTTGGGATTTGGGTTATATTTTATGACAGGGAATTGCAAGTGCAGGGTAAATAATGGAAAGGTTTGCTTGGTTGAATACTCAGAAACGTTGGATTCAACCGTGGAAAGGGTGCGAGAAAATTAAGTGGATATTTGGAGGATTTGCTTCCTTTGATATTGATGAAAGAGGCCAAACCCTCTTGTTCGCTACAACACTGGCACTCCCTCATCCGGCCCAACTGGTACGTCTGCACTCTGTATGCATATCAATTGCCCACTTGTTCTTTCATCGGCTTTCACACTTTGATGCCCACTTGCGATTTGGGTTTTAGGCATTACGTGTGGGACTTGTCATGGAAGGGCGGCAGCAGCAGCAGGACGTTTGCAGTGGAATGGAAAAGCTGCTTCTCTCATTTGACAATTCCAATCCCTTTGTTTTAGAAATTCCACAAGTATTTCCTCACATCTACTTGGAATTATTGATCTCATTTCCTTTAAACTTCATTCTATTACAGTAACCTCTGAAAATATAAATGTAAGAGTGAATGTACATTCCATTTCGTTGACACAGTAAACTGAAAATGTAAATAAAATTCAATTACAAGGAATGAAATCCCGAAAATATGGAAAAGTACGGAAAATGTAAAAATGAAAAATATGCCAAAATGAAAAACTGTGTAAAGCAAAATGGCAGCATTGAATCGTTTTTCGAGAAAAAACGGGTATAACCTATATTATAAATGGGCTTTCTTCTTCCCTTTTCCCAAAAACTCCAGGTTTTTGAGAAAAAACCCAGTCAAACAAAAAAATGTTGTGCCGGTTTGACCCGTCATGCCTTGATCACCTGTCTACATTTGCTCCTGAGTAACTGCATTCTTTTTGGTTTTTTCTGCTTCTTTAATTCATAGAATGTGAGATGTGAGTAAGCTTTTCTTCGGCCTCAATTCATGTGACCTCACATGGCATTGCTCAATAAGCTATGGATATTGCTCATTCTAAACTTCAATGTGCGTGCCCCGCAAAATCTATAATTTTACCAGAATATTTCATGGACTGTGAAAACCTCATGCTCTTTTAAATTTATACTGTTGGACATAAATAAATTGGATAAGAAGCGGATGGAAAAAATAAAGAAAACTACACGATTGCAAAGCGAGCGTGTAGATGTGAAGATAACTTTAAAGAAAACCATGCAAAGGCATCATACAGTGATTCAATAGAGGATTTCTTGCCTAGATATGATGGAGGTCCAACCACTGGAAAATCATCGAGCTTAGGTTCCTTCCAAGATGCACTCTTCAAGTCTACAGGGAAATGTATAGAAGCTTTTGGAGAGCATCGTAAAGATGGGACCCACTGAACAACCTACAAAACTTACAGGACTTCTTCGTAATCAATTCATAAGCCGTTGTTTGTTTTTGAGAAAGCTTCCACCCATCTCATTTGGAAGATGGTATTTAATTGGAAATCTCTGAGGCCTATGAGGATTCTGCTTTCGCCTATAGATTTGGTAATCGCCTGTATTTTCAAGACCCAAACGAGCGGTCCTTGTTAGCCCAGTATTGGGATCCTTTCATCCTGAATGCCATTCTTATAAGTACTTTTGTGCAAGGGTTTCATGTTCTTCTGCCCAAGGGTGTTTTTGTTGTGTTTTTTGACTGTTCGCCATATCTGAACTAAAAAGAAAAACAAAAAAACACAATTTTAGTAAAACGTTAACAAAATTTTGATATGAGAATATTAATTAGTGTTTTTCCTTATCTATTTTTACTGTATATTCTGGCTCTCCCATGTTGTTTACACAGAAACCACAGTTTAGACTGAAACTGAGGCCTACAGTTCAAGCCCCAGAAATTCAAATCTCTACGTTTGAGGTCCCAAGGACTTTGATAGATCTGAATGAGAAGTTATATGGAAAAGGGGCTTCTATTGTAAAAAAAATGGGTTGCAATTGCAGTGGATTGGGAGCCTTTGGGTGGAGCGTAGACATTCACATAGCAATTATAGGCTTCCTTTCTGACCGTAAAAATAACTTAGGATCCAATCTCCCTCCATATTTACTTTATTCTGAAAGGTTGAAGGTGCTTGGAGAGATACAAGTGGATGCAAAGGCAAGAGACATCTCTGCATATCTAAGTTACCGGTTCGGGTACGGGTGCGAGTACGGGTACGGGTACCAATACGGCAATTGTTTTTTCCCTGGGTATGGGTACGGGAAATATATATATATATATAAAATTATAAATTATAAGAACAGTGATGCTCATAATTGCCAATAAATAGAATACAACATAAACCTGACATAATAACTTATGACAGTTTTTAATTCTTGATCACTTCACAAGTACAGTAATTGATTCTCCTTAAAAAATATAGTAGAGAAATAAAAACTCAAAGAAGCCTGTATATATATATATATTCAAAATTCTAAATTATAAGAACAGTGATGCTCATAATTGCCAATAAATAGAATACAACATAAACCTGACATAATAACTTATAACAGTTTTTAATTATTGATCACTTCACAAGTACAATAATTGATTCTCCTTAAAAAATATAGTAGAGAAATAAAAACTCAAAGAAGCCTGCATACCTTACTAGTTTCTTGGTCAATATTGATCATGACTCAATGAAAAGTAGAATATTGCACTCAATGTAACATAATCAACAAACAAAATAGTCAATGTAAGTGGTACAAAAGTTAATGCTGTCTATGTAGCAGAGATCTTTGGTCAACATAGTCAATATAGCAGAGCTCTTTGGTCAACACTGTCAGACAACCACATTTAAGAAGAGTCAATCAAACAAGGGTCAATGCAGGTGTAGAGGGTCAATGTTGAAGATCTGGTGTGCTGATTCACAAATGATATCAAATTTACAGTCTGGCCCAAACATTGTCTTTTTCCCCTCCTATAATAGTGCTGGTCAAATGAGAGAGTAAATAATGGAATGATGCATTAATGAGGATCAATTAATGCTATCTACACATGTTCAATTGGAAACAATAGCCCTAATTTTTTTTAAATGGTGGTTATAAGTTCTTGGTCTGCCAAGACAATATCAAAATTGTATTGGAATTCATTAGAAAACAATATCATATTTAGTAATTGATGGTGTCATACTCCTTTCATAGACCAATTTTGTAACTGCTGTTGTTTTTCTCTTCTTAGTCTGTGGGGCTCCTGTTAGGTATGCGTAGGGTACTGCCTGGGTGCCTGGGTTCTTTGTGGGCCCTTCACACAGAGAATCCAGGTGCCCGGGTCATACCTTGGCCATACCCAGGGACGAACCCAAACCGTCTTAATCTTTGTCACTTAATTCTCTCAAAATGTGACCCTACACTGTTTCAGATTGTCCTCTATGATAAATATTATGTTTAAAGTTGTACACATGCCGAGATTATCATTTTTAACATGTATGCTGCATTTTTCCTTTCTCATTTCTGAGTTATCTATGGCTATGACCTGTTGACACATTTGATTTTTTTTTTAAAGGGGTAAACTCTTTTGAACTGGAGCTATGAACCGGTGAGGTCAGAAACGGGGGACCTCATCCCCAATTCAAACATTCAACGATTACACCCCAGTGGGGTTTGAACCTTGATGACAAGAACAACATCACAACAACTTAACCATCATACTATGCCACTATTGGCACACATTTGACTTTTGACAACTATCTTATTTTTAATTATTAATTTTACATATTTTCTTTCTCCTATCAATTTGTGCTAATTGCTTCCTTAGTTGTTTTTTCCAAACTTTCACTTCTGATGCATTCTACATTTATGCTTAACCTTTGAAGCCCTAAACATCAGATCTTAATCTGGCAGAATGCTTCTGAATTTTCTATTATTGATGACTAATCCTTCTTTTTTATATATGATTCTGGCTTTGTAGGTTGAGAGTATTTCTTTTAGGTCCGAAGATACTGCTTGCTGTTCTTGCCAAATAAAAGCAGTTTCTAAGGAAGAAACACGTGAGCCCATTCAAGCTTGGTAAGGCCCAAAGTCTATGTATCGTATGATTGGGAGGTCTTCACTTTTATTCCATAATGGATCACAATAAAAGTTTTCTTAGAAAATTAAATATATTGATAGAAAGGAAACCTTGCTGAGATCTATACAATCAAACAAACAGGAGTTTTGATGACGTTTTTTCTACTTTGTTTGGATGATGAAATTCTTGAATTTTTCTCAAGTACTTATTTATTTGTACTATCATTCTTCTTGACACTAGCATTTCATTCATGTACGGTCAAACAAGACTATTTGTACTTGTTTATTTCTTATGGTCCAAGGGTTAATTGCTTTAAGTTTAGCCTCTTGTTATGTGTACATTTCTATAGTTTTCATTACACAACAGTTTTTTTGCAACCAAGAGAACTTTTATCCAAGTTTATGCTATTATTATTGAGTCTACTTTTGTAATGGCTCCATTTTAAGCATAATTGATTTGTGAACAACTACTTTCCAAAGTTTTTCATAGGTGAATTGGTAGTTAAGGGTGAATTCCAAACTTCTTGGAGTGCATAGGCTCAGTTGTTTTGTTGGAAATATTGTCATTGATGTCAAAGGGGCATGGACAAGATAATTTATCATTGATGTCAAAGGCTGGAGAAGGAAATTGCAATTGCCAAAGGCCACTACTCGATCCTCGTATGACGTGCTGAGCTTATTCACTATTGTCATAAGGCAAAAATAAAGAAGACTGGAATTAAATAAATAATGAGACATTCTTTGTTGGCCAACTTCATGTTATTCATATGGCAGGACTCTAATCATGGCCGACCTCATTCAAAATATGGCAGCGATGAATTTGGATTAAATTCAGGTTTATTAATAGTGGCCGACCCTCTTCATTATATGCAAGACAAAGTTAAACCATTAACTATCAATGCTGGCCAACCATTAACTATCATAGAGGCGCTCCACTTTGGGGATTTAATACTTAAAACAAAATATTTATATTTAAATTTTGGCTGACCTCTTTGGGAGAGTCACATCTCTTGGGTGAAGAGTTATTTGAAGGGGCATGATGAAGGTATTTAAGAGAGTTGTGGAGTGCATTTTGAAAGCAAGAAATCATTGAATATCATTCCTATTTAAAGCAGATCTGAAACAATTAAAATCAGACTTCAAGAGCAGATTTAAAATAAGTTTATGAGCAGATCTAAAGGTGATTTGGAGTAGACATATAAGCGGATTTGGAGCAGACCTTTAAGGCAGATTTATAGCAGTTTAAGGCAGATCTGAAAGAGATTTAAGAGCGGATTTATAGAACATCATTCATAGCAGATTTATGAGCAAAAGTTGTTGAAAATTTTAGCAGACCTATTGAGGTATTTTATTGCATATTTATGCCAAAGTTGTGAGCAGTTTTATGAAAGTTTTTGAGCAGACTGGTGAGGGAGTTTATAGCATATAGTTGTGAAGGTATTAAGGCAGATTTGTGAAGCATTTTGAAGCAGCTATACTCAAGCAAGCAAACATAATATTCATTTGGAGGTTGGTGCCTCCTAATTGAAGAGATAGGAAGGTTGGTGCCTCTCATTAGAAGAGAATGGTGTCTCTTGCTGTAATGTCCCCATTTTTCCATCCCGCCTAATAAATAATAATTAATTTAATATTTTAATGTTACCTTGGAAAAAGTGCAATTATAAGGGAATATTAAATAATTATATTAATGAGGGTTTTAATAAAGTCACTTTAATAATAAAGTGATAATTAGTTTTGGCAGGAAAACCTAAAAGGCATTATAAAAAGGGTTTGAGGGCTCATTTCTCATTTATGCGAAAATTATTATTTTATTGAAGATTGTGAGAGATGAGCTTTCTGGAATGAGAGGACGGAAACCCTCAAGTTCAAGTTTGGGATTTGGACGAAAAACCAAATCTTTTTTCAGGTTTGACGGATTGGATGAAAACCCAATCCCTTTTGCAGGCAGATTCACATTAGGGTTCGCATTTGGGCATTATCAATTTGTCGAAATTTGTGAGTCTCGTTCCAAGACAAATTTCTAGGGTTTGATAAATTTCACAGATCTTCAAGGGATGGTCTATTATTTTATATGTTCATATCATTTCAGTTATTTAGGGTTTACACAAAAGAATCTTTTAGGTTTTTGAGTATGGGTGATTCAGAGATTTCAGATTAAATTAACAATTTTTAGGCCCTCATTTTCGTACTCTATCATCTTCAGACTTTTTGTAGGATTGCGAGCCTATGAGATAGTGATAGAGTTTTCCATAAGAAATCGTAGTATTTTGAGAATACCATTTCTGTTGGCCGATAAGTATTTCTAAAGTGTCGTACTCATTTGGGGGACTTTGAGTATGTGGCAATCATTGGTTGTAGTCAAGTCCATGCCAACTCTATCTACCCGCAGAGGTAATAAGGGAACCGTGGATTTGGAGAGAAGCCACCAGGGAGTCTATGTGGAGGAAAAAGACAAGTTTGCATGGAAGATAAAGACATTGCAGATAAAGTCAAAGGAGGTATTATCGGGTGCTGATTGAGAGCTTGCTTGCTAATCGAAGTCTCCAAAATTTGAAATGATTCCATTGTCTTGTCCAAGTTTGTAGAAAAGACAAAGGAGCTAAATAAGGAGTCAAATAAGACAAAAAGGGGTGTTAGTCCAAATCAGATAAGACAAAGTGGATGCCTCTAGACAAGCAGCGAATAAGACAAATAAATGGCCATGATTCAGGATGTGTTTGGTTGCTAGGTCTGCCGCCACCTTCATATTTAATTCATATCTGCAGTTTCCAAATAAGACAAGGGCCAGTAAAAGACATATTTGTGGGAGGCTTTCCAACGCTGCCTTTAAAGATTCATAAGGTGCCAAATATATGTTCATTCGACTTGCTTTAATGTTAGATATTAGATTTCTGAATGACTAGTTCCAGGTCAGTCTATGACTAAATTTACCTTACATTTGTATTTCAGTCTGAAATGATGTTATGTAATGCTGTTCTATCTATGTAGCCACTCTGAAAGGTTGCTTAGCATAATAGGCTATGCAAACTGATATGAATACATTAGTATACAATTTTCAGTTTTGAAATTGTGTATACCTGCTATTATCAATGCTCAGAAATTTAGTTTGCTGAGAGCTTATTATTGCATGCTATAAAATGAGTTGATGCATTTAATAAAGAAGTTATTTGTTGAAGTTTCACATTGTGCTATGTAAGATTTAACACCAATGAAAAACTCTGTCCAAACAACAGAGTTGGAATTTTTTTGACAAAATGCAAATCTTTCAAACTGAGTAATCAATTTAAAATATTGCCCAATAGGGGGGGGATATTATAGTGGTATCAGAGCTCAATATATCCTGCTAGCCTGAGGGTAACAGTGGAATGATGAATATGTTTGGTAAGTCTATTTCCGAGTTGATAGTAGGACTCTCCGAACTTTTGAAGGACCTAGACATCAAGGGGTTCTATACGAGAGTAGTAAGATCCAAACATACGGGAGAGACTGAAAACAAAATATTAGAACCCGAGACAAATGAAAAAAGGGCTTCCGGAGAAACAATTCAGAAGGGCAGCAAGAATGAGTTAAGGAAACAAAATCTTTGTTTTACTTGCAAGGGGCCTTGGGAGCCGAATCACCTATGCACTGGTAAATAGGTGAAGAGGCTAGAGGAGGAGCAAATAGTCACAGAAGCAGAGATTGTAAAAGAGGAAATTGCCTCTAATGTTTGTGATGCTAAGGATGAAATTGAATTTTCAGGTGCTTCTTCCATTATAGTTGAGTAATTTGATTTTCGGGAGGTAGTAAAATCTGATTTTGCTTCCTCAACAAAGGAAGAAGGGACTAATCCGATTTTATTCTAGCTGAATGACACAATGGCTTGAAATGAGGGAGAGGCAAATGTTGGTATAGGTAAAGGTTGCACGAGTCTCCTTGTGAGGAATTTAGAGATTGTGGTACCTTTTGGTGAGACAATTGAGTTTGATGATTCTATGTGTGATTCTAACGCTGTCCCGTTTCTTCTACATGAAGAAAGCATGGCATCATCCAGTGAAACAGTTAAGTGGGATGATGATGATATTTTTTCTTTGTAACTAACGCTGCCCTAGTTCCAAATCAACAAGCATGCAAAGAGGTTATCATAGAAGAAGATTTTGGGGAGAGTCAAGTTCTTCAAGGTCAATTAACTACTTCATTAAATGAATCCAGCATTGTTCATAAGCCTAATTTGGAGAACCAACTGAAGGTTAGTGAAGACAAGATTGTAGCATCATTATCACACTTCGATAGGTCTCACAAGTTGATTGTAAATCACCTTTGGAAGGTTCAACATGAGAGAGGGTAGAAGGGTTTTGAAGAAGAATCCTCTCATGATGATTTACAAGCAATCAAAACAACTATGGAGACAATGAAATCAGATTATTTGAATCTTCTTTCGGAATCGAGATCATCTCCTCAATTTTGCTGTAATTTATTTAGATGCATTGAGAAGGAAAGAAGAGGAAGCTGACAATCTTACCTCTGAGCTTGTGAATACTAAGGATTCCTTGGAGGCTACTCAAGAAGTCCTTCAAGAAAGAGAAAATCAGATTAAGGAGCTTTGTGAAGAACTGAGTTTGGATATTCTACATTAGCCCAATCAGGAAATTAGTCTTCTATGGTAGTACACTCAAATGGTGGAAGAAGCTAGTGAAATCCAAGAGGGTGAGACGTTGCATGAAGATTCTAGCAATCCCCATACTCAAATGATTCAACATGGTGATATTGATGGGGAGGTACTTCAAGATTATGGACTCTTGAAATTGGGGAAGGAAATTTCACAAGAAAGTACAGTTTGCAGCCACGAGGTTAAGGCTTTGATAGATAATGTATATAATTCTCAGCTTGTTACACCTCTTGGATTAGCCCATAGGGATGAGAGTTCAGCAAATGAAAAAGTTGTACAAACCTTAGCTCGTTTGGATAGCATAGATAAGTTCATTGAATATCTCATTTGGATAATTAAATTTGAAGAGGGACAAGAGGGTCCAAGGGAAGGAGGTAAGGTATCGAGTTTGTAGGTAGTCAAGTGCACCCTTGAAGACATAAAATCTGGTTACTTGCATTTGCTTTCAGATAGGGACCATGCTATCATGGGCGCAAGGAAGTTTTATAGAGCATGTGTAGAGAAAGAGGCCACTACAAGGGCTATAATGATTGAACAAATCATGGACGGCAGCAGCTGCTCCACTATTACACATGAAGATAACACTTGGGTAGACCATGATGAGTGTAGCTCACCTGGGCCTGGAACACAGATTGTGCATGATGGTGTGAACTTTTCGCTCCCTGATCTACATTGTGAGACTCCTGAGGATTACAGTGAGTGGAATCCTAGTGCTGGTTTAGAATTTTTCTCGGAGCTCGTGGATGCATTCCACTGTGATTACATTGTGAGATATGCATACTCTTTTTCTTTCAGTCCACTTACAGATGACTTGATGTTTCGAATGACACATAAAAGTGGGGTGGATGGTTGGTATGAGGTGCTTCCTTCTGTGGAAGAAGGAGCCAAATCCTACAAGCTTTCTAGTTTGCTTCTCCAGGATGGTCTTTATGTTGGGATATAAGATAAGGAGGCAATATTGTGGCAATTTGGTATTCCATTGGTAGCCAGGGTAGAACAACAAGAGTTTTCAGACATTGGGGAAGGTGGATGGAAAATTTGTGTGGGATCTTGGTGGAGTACTTCCCAAGATGCGGCAAAATGAGAGTGTGGCCGATGACAGTTTGATCAGAGTAGCTTAGCGGAAGTCAATGGGTGTTGGGGATGATGGACTTCCGATTTGGCTATGGGATCTGGGGATTTTTATGTCGGGTAGGCTGCTTCATTTGACTACAGGGATTGATAGAGTTGCGGTGTATAGTGATATCATGTTGATGCAACATGATTGTGGCAAAGACTTCTACAAGTTCATCTAGGATCCCGACATTTGGCCATGGCATGCAGGTGTGGATTTCTTGGGGACAAACAATCTCTGGGAAGGGTGGACTATAATGTCCCCATTTTTCCATCCCGCCTAAAAAATAATAATTAATTTAATTATTTAATGTTACCTTAGAAAAAGTGCAACTATAAGGTAATATTAAATAATTATATTAATGAGGGTTTAATAAATTCACTTCAATAATAAAGTGATAATTGGTTTTGGCGAGAAAACCTAAAAGGAATTATAAAAAGGGTTCGAGGGCTCATTTCTCAATCATGTGAAAATTATTATTTTATTGAAGATTGTGAGAGCTGAGCTTTCTGGAATGAGAGAACAAAACCCCTCAAGTTCAATTTTGGGATTTGGACGAAAAACTAGATCCTTATCAGGTCTTAAGGACTGGACAAAAACCAATCCCTTCCGCAAGCGGATTCACATCAAGGTTCGCATTTGGGCGTTATCGATTTGCTGAAATTCGTGAGTCTCGTTCCGAGACAAATTTCTAGGGTTTGATAAATTTCATAGATCTTCAGGTGATGGTCTGTTATTTTATATGTTCATATCATTTCAGTTATTTAGGGTTTACACAGAAGAATCTTTCAGGGTTCTATTTGCAGAGTATGGGTGACTTAGAGATTTCAGATTAAATTAACAATTTTTAGGCCCTCATTTCCATACTCTGTCATCTTCAAATTTTCTGTAGGATTGTGAGCTTATGAGACAGTGATAGAGTTTTCCATAAGAAATCGTGGTATTTTGAGAATATCATTTCTGCTGGCTGATAAGTATTTCTAAAGCGTCGTACTCCTTTGGGGGTCTTTGAGGATGTAGCAATCATTGGCTGTGGTCAAGCCCACGCCAACTCTATCTACCTGCATAGGTAATAAGGGAACCGTGGATTTGGAGAGAAGCCACTAGGGAGGTCTACGTGGAGGAAAAAGACAAGTTTGCATGGTAGATAAAGACATCGTAGATAAAGTCAAAGGAGGTATTATCGGGTGCTGATTGAGAGCTTGCTTGCTAATCGAAGTCTCCAAAATTTGAAATGATTCCATTGTCTTGTCCAAGTTTGTAGAAAAGACAAAGGAGCTAAATAAGGAGTCAAACAAGACAAAAAGGGGTGTCAATCCAAATCATATAAGACAAAGTGGATGCCTCTAGACAAGCAATGAATAAGACAAATAAATGGCCATGATTCGGGATGTGTTTGGTTGCTAGGTCTGCAGCCACCTTCATATTTAATTCATATCTGTAGTTTCCAGATAAGACAAGGGCCAGTAAAAGACAGATTTGTGGGAGGTTTTCCAGCGCTGCCTTTAAAGATTCATAAGGTGCCAAATATATGTTTAGTTGACTTGCTTTAATGTTAGATATCAAATTTCTGAATGACTAGTTCCAGGTTAGTCTATGACTAAATTTACCTTATATTTGTATTTCAGTCTGAAATGATGTTATGTAATGCTGTTCTATCTATGTAGCCACTCTGAAAGGTTTCCTAGCATAATAGGCGTGGAAACTGGTATGAATGCATTAGTATATAATTTTGAGTTTTGAAACTGTGTATACCTACTATTATCAATGTTCAAAAATTTAGTTTCCTGAGAGCTTATTATTGCATGCTATAAAATGAGTTGATGCATTTAATAAATAAGTTATTTGTTGAAGTTTCACATTGTGCTATGTAAGATTTAACACCATTGAGAAACTCAGTCCAAACAACAGAGCTGGATACTATTTGACAAAATGCAAATTTGTCAAATTGAGTAATCAATTTAAAATATTTCCCAATAGTCGCGGGGGGGGGGGGGATATTATATGCTACTATGTCTCATTGTCTGGGACACCAAAATTCAACTCTTTCAAAGTTTGTGGAGTGTTACAGGGACAGAGGATCACCGTTTTGATTGATAGTGGGGCTACCCACAATTTTATAGACTTTGCGATGGTTACTAGGAAAGGTTTGCAGGTTGTGGAGCATGAGGGATTCAATGTTATGATTGCAGATGGGTATCAAATTTCTTGCATGTAGAAGGTTCCTCAAATGAGCATCACGATTGGTAACTATATAGTTACCGATAACTTCTTTGTGGTTGACCTTGGTGACACCAATGCCATCCTGGGTATTCAGTGGTTACACTCGCTTGGGAAGTATTCCTAAAAATTCCAGACCATGGAATTTAAATTCAAGGTAGATGGCAGGAAAGTGGTATTTAGAGGCATGTCTAATGGAGCTCCTAGAGTGGTTTCACCAAACGTATGGAGAGCATTTTTAGACATGGTGATGTTACTTGGGCAACACAATGTCTAATCTCTTCTAAGTCCATGGACAATGGGCCTAAGCCTTACCAGGATGATTTTCAGGAGGTATTGAATAGCCGCAGTGTGGTCTTCAGTGACACCCCTCCAGGGAGGCCACTGAATAAGGGTTTTGAGCATACTATTGAGCTTTAGGAAGGGGCCAAGACCGTTATTACTACTCCCTACCAACATCCTAAGAAGTTCAGGGATGAGATTGAGAAAGCTATCAAGGAACTATTGGATATGGGTCATATCAGGTTGAGCTTGAGTCCTTTTGCATCTTTTGTGGTGTTGGTTAAAAGGAAGGATGGGACTCTCAGAATGTGTATTGATTACTGTGCACTAGTGTTCCACAAGGTTTTGGGGACGAGGACGGTAGGGGATGCGGGGACGGGGGTTCTAAGTTTGGGGGCGGCGGGGGGATGGCGGCGAGGGGGCGACAGGGTGCTGAAATACATATAGTACTTGAAAAAATAGTTATAAAAAGATGTATAAGTATAAGAATTATACATCTTGGAGACAACTAGGAGTCCCCTAGACGTCTTGAGGATACCCTAGCATCCTCGAAGTCCTAGTTGCGTCTTGGCGACATCAACACTGGTGGTGGGATAGTGGCGCTGGTGGTGGGCTGGTGGGGGGACGTACCCCCAAGTCCCCAAGTTTTCGAGACGTCCACGTCTAGGAAATGCGGGGTTTTTTGGGGGGGACATGTCCCCATGGAACACTGCCATGCACTGAATAAGAAGACGATCAAGAATAAGTATCCGATTCCCAGGATTGATAAGTTGTTAGATGAGTTGCATGGGGTTGTCTTCTTCTTGAATTTAGATCTTAGATCGAGATACCACTAGATTAGAGTGCGGGATCAGGACATGCATAGAACAACTTTTAGGTGCCATTATGGGCATTACGAGTTTTTGTTCATGCTAGTCGGTTTGACCAATGCCCTCACAACATTTCAGTCCTGCATAAATCACATTTTCAACAAGCAGTTGTGGAAGTTCCTTGTATTCTTCGATGATGTATTGATATACAACAAAACATGGGAGGACCACTTGAAACATTTTGATGAGGTGTTGGGGATCATGGATGCACAATCATTGTATGCCAAGGCCTCCAAATGTGAGTTCGGCATGAAGGAGATTCTGTACTTGGGTCACATCATTAGTGCACAAGGAGTTTAGGTGCATCAGGAAAAGATCCAAGCAATCTTAGATTGGCCACCACCGAGGAAACTCATGGAGTTGCAAGAGTTCTTTGGCCTATGCAATTACTACATGCGGTTTGTCAAAGGGATTTCACAGCTTGGGGAATGTGATGAGCCCAACTGGCTCCCTCTCAAACCCCTTCTGTTTTGTTTATCTTTTTGTGTTTTTAAGTTTTTTAGAGAAAGTTTCTAGAGAGAAATAGAAGGGGCGGCAGCATATAAAAGCTCATAAAACAAGAATCTGAGCTAATATTGATCAAGTGTAAATGCAAAGAGTATTAAATAACCATAACAATAAGATTACAAATGATAGACATACCCGTTAGCCTCCAGATTATTTAATTAAGAAATTATCCAAGCTTGCCAGTTGGAAATGGTGAAAACTAGCAAAATAGGATGCCTGGGCTACAAATCTGACTTCTCCCCAACAAAAGCTGGATGCAAGCAGTCTTGAAGGGTGGACGCCAAGAAAGGCACACTAACAGATACAAGAAAGAAGGCGTTTTAGCAAGAAACTTCACACGCCTAGCCTCCTGGTGACACGTTTCCCAAGGCTAAAAAGTACGACCAAGCAAGAAACTATGGAATGAACATTGGAAACTGCAAAGAAACCAGAAGGAGACGTCTCTAATGAAGAAGCCCTCTTCTTTATTGTAAACTGAATAAAACTGTACAAATAATCCTGTTTAAAGCATTGAAGAAATCCTGAAGTGAAGCTCCCATGGTCGCAATCATTCAATTGATCTTTCACAGTCTCACAATCACCAATCTGTGAAGAATTGTCGCTCTCCAGAGATAAATTTCTTGAAACCCTTGTCTCAGAGAAATCATGCATTGGCCAAAGTTAGAGAAAAATGTCAAATAATCAATAATGAGTTTGAATTTTCCTTTGCTTCCTTATAAGGCCAAAAAGGCACGCATTTCCATAAGTGACGCCAATTTCACTTTAAAATACATTTAAATGTATTTTATATCTTTTCAATAGTCAATGATTAAATAAGATGGCACCCCTTTTGATAAAGTGTTTTAATTTTCACTTAAAATAAATTTAAGTGATACTTTATTATAAAATCAAGTTGACTTTATAATATTCCATCAAATAAAGTATAACACTTTAATTCACTGGAAAATTAATATCTCGCTCATAACTCAGCATATTGACGTGCCGTCAGAAGTTGTCAATCACTGCACTGCCAAGGCCTGCTGTGAGCCAATCACTGAACTCAAAGGATGGAAACAACAAAACCCACCAAATAAGGCCATTGACCCTCTAACCCAATCCTGTTAGCCTACGAGAGTTTGAGTAATAGGCTAACCACCATCAATCAAGATCATGCCAAAAAAGGGGACATTACAGTCTGCCCTCCCTGAAATTGCTTGTCCTCAAGCAATCTCAACAGCAACGAATACACCATTCTACTAGGATCCCAAGGATAGTGTCGTGTAATGTCCCTACTGTCATCAATTGTCCCCTGTAACTCCCATATCTGATCAGCCGGATCATCATGTTGTACTCTGTCAATCTCAACACCATCTGTCACAGGAGAGAGGAACTCACAAGAATGCAGGTCAGACCACTGACAACACCTGCTCCCTACAACTGCACGAGATATGCTATCATCCAACATGTCTAACACGTGCATACCGTAACTGTGCATCTGAAATGGATCATGTGCATGAAGATTGAAAGTAACACTGTGAATACTCCTAACCATGTACACACTATGTAACTCCTCAACGAGCCCTGTTTGAAATCCCAATGCACTAACGGAATTCCCGATACTACGATCAATGCTCACCCCTAAATCAGGGTCAAGAGTAGAATCATCATCCACCTCAAAGAGCGGATTATCATGAGACAATGTAACATCTACCTCAAAAAGAGGATTGTTTACAAACTGAGCCTCATAATTGATCTGATCCCAATCAAACACCCTTGACACCCTGAAAAAAGAAGCAGAATCATAATCCTCCTCTAAAATTTCATGTTCTATCTTCTCACTTTCCTCACTGATGAGAATAATAGAACACATACTCCCATCCGCCATACTAGCTTGCTGGTCCGTTAAATCAGCAATGCCATCACCCTCATAAAACCACTCCATTTGTCTATTTTGACCTTTAGGCTTGAGGGGATAGTCATGATTAATATCATACGGGCCCTTGCAATAAAAGCAAAGCTTCTTCCTACGTAAATCATTGATTGTATCTCGATCCAAAGGAGCTGCAAACTTCCTTTTATCATCAACATTTTCTGAATTCTTAGATTTTGATTTGCTATCACTATAGGATGAAGATGCTTCTACATTTGAAGTGAACTTACCACGTGAAGTTGTAAGTTCCATGCTAGGAGCTTTTCTCATAGCTTCGTGCAAGGTAGGTGGATCAAATGCCTTGATCCAACCTTTCATTGGCTCATGGAGACCTTCTACAAATAGAATGACAAGTCTCCTCTCTGAGATTCCGGTAACCATGATCGAGAGCTTCTGAAACTCACCAATATAAGACTTAAAGCTACCCAACTGTTTCAACTGAGCAAGGTCTCTGAAGTAAAGTTCTGGATCACGCCTATCAAACCTCTCAACCAATCTGTCAGTGAATTCCTGGTAAGAAGTGATCCTATCATGATGGAGTGTGACCATGCCATGGTGCCACCAATCATGTGCCATGCCATCCAGGTGAAGTGCTGTAGATCTTATGGCATCCTCTTCTGACATAGGCCGCAATGTAAGGAAGGTATCCAATTTGCTCACCCAAGCTTATGCTATAACTCTGCCACCTCCATCAAAGTTAGCTAAGGTAAGTTTGCTGGTAGCCTACCTTAGATCATTATACCTGTGTTCATGCCTCCTATCTGTCCTATTCCTGCCATGCTCTCTTTTTTGGCTCAAAAATCTGTTGAAGTTAAGGTGATCCTTAACTCTTTGGGGCAAAGCATCTCACTCATCATGCTGTGTCATGATGTTATTTGCAAAATTCACATCACCTCCCTCAGCCACGTTCTCCTTAACAGGATCATTTCTGATAAATGTTGGCCGAGTAGGCCTATCATAGGTGCGTGCTGGAGTAACTGTCCTCTATCTATCTCCATGGACACTACCTTCCTGATCCGGATCTCGATTCGGCCTTCTCTGAATACTCAAATTCTGGATGTTGGTACTTAGCTGTTGGAGGATGTTCGCCACCTGTTCCTGACCTGCAACAAGGCCTCTCAGTACATCTCTGGCCTCTCTGTCTTTGTCATTAAGACGACCTTCATCATTCTTGAGAGCCATATTATCAAAGTCTAAATCTTCCTCCTGTTCGTCAAACGAAAATGCTGGAAAAGGTTCAAAAGTACTTCTTTGAAATCCAGGACACCTGTGTGAGTAGTACCTGTCAAACCTGTTCTGATGTGGCCGCATAGAATCTACTAACCCTCCAGGCTGGTAGGATCAGAGCTTTGATACCACTGTGATGAGCCCAACTGGCTCCCTCTCAAACCCCTGCTGATTTGTTTATCTTTTTGTGTTTTTAAGTTTTTTAGAGAAAGTTTCTAGAGAGAAATAGAAGGGGTGGCAGCATATAAAAGCTCATAAAACAAGAATCTGAGCTAATATTGATCAAGTGTAAATGCAGAGAGTATTAAATAACCATAACAATAAGATTACAAATGATAGACATACCTGTAAGCCTCCAGATTATTTAATTAAGAAATTATCCAAGCTTGCTAGCCGGAAATGGTGAAAACTGGCAAAATAGGATGCTTGGGCTACATATCTGACTTCTCCCCTATAGAAACTAGATGCAAGCAGTCTTGAAGGGTGGACGCCAAGAAAGGCACACTAACAGATACAAGAAAGAAGGCATTTCAGCAAGAAACTTTACACGCCTAGCCTCCTGGTGACACGTTTCCCAAGGCTGAAAAGTACGGCCAAGCAAGAAACTATGGAATGAACATTGGAAACTGCAAAGAAACCAGAAGGAGATGTCTTGTTGTGACCTTTTTCACACATCACCCCATTCAGATGGGGACCCCCTGATTTTTGCTCCATTCTGGTCGTTTGGCTTTGGTTTGTGCGTCTCTCTATCTATCTCTGGTCCTTCCGGGGATGTCCTGTTGTTTGACCCAGGTTGAAGTATTGGTCAAGTCTGCGTAATTAGGGTTTTCATCCTTCAGGCTTATTTAAGGTCAAACTGAGTTATAAAATTGAAATCTGAGCTTAGTACAGCAGTCACAAGGCATCCAGCAGGGTCCCATTAAATTTTCACTGTATTCTGGCAACTTGCTATTTTTAGTAAGTATTCAATTTGGGACTATTTTGTCGAAATTTTGGAATTCTGTCAGTCCCACCACATTCAAGTAACATCAGCCTGCTTGCACATAAATTTTGAGCCAGATCAGACAATTTGCTATTTTTAGCAGTTCAGGGTTCAGGAGCCATTTTCAAGGGTTAAACATATGATTCTTCATTGCATGTCCAGAGATTACTTCTGGGTTTCTCGAAACCTTCGTAGCGATATAACATGCAAACTGAGACGACCACTTTCAAAGTTCAGCCTTCGGAGGCTATTTTTAGGGTTTGCATGCAGAGTTCTCTAACGCATGTCCGGATATTCCTTCTGGGTTTTTCAAGAGCTACGCAACAGTGTGACATGCAAGCGGAGAAGATCAAATTTTGAGGACTTACTATTTTTAGCCAGTGCATGCATGTAGACCAGTTTTCTGGGTTTTTTTGGGTTTCTTGAGACCCCACGGACAATATAACATGCAAAACCATCCGGTAGTGGATGAGTCACTTTTCAGACAGTTTCTATTTTTAGCAGGTACACTCTGGCAACCGCCTAACACTCCAGTTCAGCAAGCAGAACGACATGCAGAAGGAATGAAGTCAAACGGAGACCGTTCGGGATACATGCAAGTCAAATTAGGGTTTCCACTTTTATAGGGGGTGAAATCCAGAAACAGTCAAAACGGAGTACCCCACCCATGTCAGCATACTTCAAGGCACTTGCTGGCAAAATTTGAGCAGAATCGGAGAACTTACTATTTTTAGTAAGTCAGGGCACGACTATAAATAGCAGGTCTGCACCCGAGGTTGGCATCAGAGCGACACTCAAGTTATCAGGATCAGGCGTTGCAAGTTTTAGGTCAAACAGAGCTACTGAAGTCAAAAATCAAGAACTTACTATAAATAGCAGGTGGCTATAAATAGCAGGCTGACATGTGGGACTGGCAAAACGGGTTCACAAGGCAAAGAGGGTCATATGGTGAAATTTTCATGCCAAACGGAGCCATGGAAGTCAGAAAAGCAAAGACTTACTAAAAATAGAATGTGAGATCAAGATCCGACAGAGGTATGAAAATTTTTCTAAGTCTGGAAAATGAAAGTTGCCTAATCAAAATGCGCCCTCACCTTGAAGAAATTGATGAAGGCGTTTAAATTTCTTCTAAGGCATGAAAAGAAACCCACCCCTCTCATTTGCGCCCTCAAATGGAAGTAGACACATACAAATGCGCCCATCTCAAGTAAAAGGGGTGAAATGCGCCCACCTTGAAGTAAAGGAAGCAAGTCAAAAAGTTTCTAAGTGTTTAAAATTGAAAGCTTCCTACCCAAAATGCGCCCATGATAAAGAATCAAAGTCTCACCTCTCAAATGCGCCCTCAAGCAAAATTCTAAGTGTGTGAAAATTTTCCCAAGGCAAAAGCAAAAGCACATGGGTCAAAATGCGCCCACCTTCAAGAGGGAGACTATGAAAACTCCTAAGGCGTGGAAACTTCAAGGGGGGGGTCACCTTCCAAATGCGGCTAAGTGTGAAATTGAAAGTTCAACACCCAATATGCGCCCATGATAAAGATCAAAGCTTCACTAAGGAAATGCGCCCAAGGTTGTTGGAGTGACTTGGAAATTTCTAAGGCAAAAACAAAAGCAGCCACCCTCATTTGCGCCCTCTAATGAAAGCTCTCATAGCTAAATGCGCCCACCTCCAAGAAAGGGGAAAGGAAATCTAAAAAAGTCTAAGGCATTGGAAATAAAAGTGGATGGGTGAAAATGCGCCCATGTTGGGAGATGCCTAGCAATACGCCTAAGGCATGGAAAATAAAATGTGAGCATGAGGTCTCAAATGCACCCTCAAGTAAGAGCTAGCCCCATCAAATGCGCCCTCAAGGTGATGAAGTTTCAAATTTTCTAAGGCATGGAAAATGGGAGCTTGACCCTCTATATGCGCCCAAGTTGAAGTGGAGATTTTTTTTTAAAATTTCTAAGTGTGGAAAATGAAAGTGGCTCATGCTAAATGCGCCCTTGATTGAAAATGTTTCTAAGGCGTGGCAAGGGTAAAAGCTAGCAAAATAAAACATCACTGAGTGAAATAAGCCCAAGATGTGAAATGACTTGAGAAAATTTCTAAGTCGCAAAAAAAAAATGCCAAGGGGTCAAGTGCGCCAGAGGTGTAAAGTGAGGAATTTTTCTAAATGAAATAAATATTTCACCAGAAAGGAATATACGCCTAAGGGGGGTGAGAATTTAAATTTTCTACTAAGTGTGTGAAGTGGAGAAATTCCTAAGGCATGAGAATTTAAAAAAAAAAATTGAATAAACGGAAAGAGTGGGTGAATATGAAAATTTTCCAGAGGCATTCAAATGAAGTGGGCGAAGTGATGAAATTTTATTTTCAAGGCGGAAACAATTGGTGAATATTTTCCATGGGTCAAGTAAAAAATTAAATGAACCCGTTTAAAAGGCATCCATGAGTTGACAGAGTTAAAAAATTAATTTCCTAAGGGAAATTTTAATATTTTCAGAGGAAATTCGTTTTGCCTAGATTATTTTCCTAACGGAAATTAAATCTCAGAGGATGAGTTATTTCGAACAGGCAAGTGATTTTAAATCACCTGGAGTTGAATATTTTAAAGAATTTTTTTTTTAAATGTCTAAGGCAAATTTTATGAAATCGAAGATTTAAATGGCAGACATTTTAAAAGTTGGAAATGAATCTACAACTCCCACGAATTTTTCCAAATCAAATTTATTTAAACACTGCGAAGATTTTAAAATGGAGTTTTCAATCAAGTCAAGTGATTTTCTCGCGAGTTGTTTAAATCACCAAGAGTTAATTGGCAGACTAAGGGGAAAATTCAACATTTCAAGAAGAAAGAATCTTCATTAATGGCAACTGCCATAATGACCGGCTGGCGACTAGCCCACTACTGCGCCTGAATTAGAAGATGCCGAACGGAGAAAGTGGAGAATTGATGAAGGTGCTAAAAATAGCCTCAGCACTACTCAGCAGGATTCTTCGCGAAGAGTTATTTAAACAACTTCATTTCTTTCATTTCTTCACACGTTTTAAAGAGCTTGAAATTGCTGAAGTGAGGAATTTTGTGAGAGATTGAAATATTTTTGAGGTTGCTGAGAGTGAGTTTGAGTTTTACTTTGAAAGTCAAAGTTGCTGGAGGAATTTTATTTCCAAGTTGTTGAGAGTTTTCTTTCCGAAAGGCTAAAGGTGTGTTGCAGCAATTTTCAAAATTGTATGCTGGAGAGCCGAAACTTTGTTTCCAAGTTGTTGGAGTTGCTGCAGATTTCCGGAGTTGCTGGAGATTTTTTTTTTTTTTTTCTCTGGGGATCTTTATTTTCAAAACTGCTGAAAGTCGAAGTGTTGAGGAAATTGATTGCTGTTAGAGTTGAGAAGAAATTCGAAATTTCATATTGCAGCAATCTCTTTATTTCTTCTAAAATTGCCAAAGTCAGAAGTTGAGGCGAGGGATTTAATTTATTCTGTGCTGGGAAAATAGCCACACTGCTGAAAGTTGTTGGTTGGCTGTAATTTTCTTCGCCAGTCAGAGTGCAGTTACTGGAAGCTTCTTTATAAGCTCGGAGTTTATATACAGTTTGAGGTTTGGAGTTAGAAATTATGCTGAAGAATTTTATTTTCAAAAGCTAACTCCACATCCGCAGCCGTCTCGGAGGCTATTTTATTTTATTAAAAATCTGCAAACTAACTTATTATTATTCTATCTTATTCTTGCAGATGGCTAGAGCCAAGGATGTTGCAGGAACAAGTAGAGCTGCAGGCAGAGCTGCAAACACTGAAACGGCCAAGGCTAGCTCATCCCGGCAGGCAATGATCAAAAGGCTCGCCAAGTCATTTCTCCCAAAATCGGCAATTGTTTCAAAGTTGGCAGGATTAAGTGACACCAACCTCGGGTCGTTTAATCTAAATGCACTCAAGTCTAGGATGTACGGACTAGGAGGCCATCAACCATCAGTCATGGCACATAACATCATGAAGAGTGGTATCTATGCAGCCGCTGGTTTTCCACCAACAATTCAGTGCCCGGAGCTAATCATGGAGTGTGCGAACTACTACAAGCCGAAGCGTAGAACCATTGTCTCGCCGGATGGCAAATTGCTTGCCAACTTCACGCCAGATGCCATTGGAGAGGCATTTGGGATTCCTACTGCCGAAAAGATGCTGTACAGATCAAAGGAGAGGGCGGATAAAATGTACTCCACCTCCTTCGAGAGGGTTGCTGCGATCATCAACAGAGTTTGGATGCAAAAGCCAAACCCACCTCGCACTAGACTCCCAAAGCAGATAATTGCCGAAGATGTGAAACAGGAATACTGCGACTTGATGATGATGCTGAGCCGAATAAATGGGAGTGCACAAGCCTACTTCTTCGAGCCTTGGATGTTCTACTTCATCGAGATCATCTTGGAGGGAAAGGAGTGTGTTGACTGGGCAAGAATGATCAGTGATAACATAGATGAGCAGTTCAGGAGCCTGAGGGGGACGAAAACCTTTTACATGGGCTCGTATGTGATATATATGCTGGCAAGAATGACCAAGTACCGAGGGATTACATACAAGGAGCCAATAGGCTGTGCACCTGATCAGTTCAAAATCCATGAGGCCTACACACAGTTGCATCTAGCTAACCCTGCCAGTTACAAACGGGCTAATGATGCATTCACAATGCACATCACGAGGACCCTTCAGCGGAGAACGCAGCAAAGAATATCCAAAGAGGCACAAGCATTGATAGAGGAATATGGATATTGGCTCATCCAATTTCCGAAATTCACTTACATTAGGCTGTAGGGGTTCACTTTGTATCCATACCGGCTACCGAGGTACCCCACCGATCACATTATAATGCTGGAAATATCTAGGCAATTGATCGCCTATGATAAGATTCGGAAAAGGAAGAAGGGTGGACTGGACTTTCCTATTGCCATGGGGAATTCCATTGAGGTGTGTCCCTCCTTGCAGGCAGCTCGAGAGGCAGAAGATGAGCTGCAATTCTATCATCTATCATAGCACACAGGCAGACAGGATTTCGATCCGTACAGAAACATCCAAATGATACAGAACGTCGAGTACCAACACAAGGCCCACATTGAGGACTTTTGGGCAAATGCTGTTGATGAGGTTGAGATAAGGAAAAGGATGTTTTCCAGGCTTCCCCTCAAATTGATCAGGGAATGTGAGATCATCCCAGTTCCTGACCAGGTGGAAGAGGATGTCAACGTTATGCAACCCGACTATGGTTCAGTCAGGGATACTTCGGTCCCACCACCTGATTGGTCCGAGCCAGAAATCATGGACTTGGACATGCTCTCTATTCCAGTATTGACTTTCACAAGGGCTTGGGTCGATAGACATGTATGCAAACTTAAGAGCAAATCGATCGCCCTTACTTATAGCTTGATGGGTGACCTAAGGCCGCTATCGGTGAGAAGGGGAAAACAGGTTGCTCAAACACCGGAAGCACAAGTAGAAGTACCAACCCAGCCGATACCGTTGAGGATGGAACAAGCATCACCTATGCACTCACAAACTCAGTCTTCGAGTTTGAGAGTGATTTCATTATTTGCTGATCAGAGGGCAGGATTGGGTGAAGGGCGGGAGCTTGAGGAGGTGGATCAACCCAACATCCGAGAATCAGATAGTATAAGCGTCAGTGCATCCAGGGCTGGCCGACAAGAGGAAGAAGAGGAAACAGTGGCTGACACTCGTTTCCAACAGATGTTGGACATAACATTGGAGGAAGAGGAAAACACAGAACAGGGGACCCAAGGGTTAGGAGATATGCAGCTCGTGGAGGATGATGAGCCCGAGCAGAGCAGTGCAAGAAGAGAAGAAGTGCACGAGGTGGAGGCAACGGAGGAGTAGCCCCTTGTCATTTGCAATCCGCAGCAAACGGTGCCGGATTGGCTTTCGGACAGAATGAGAAGAGAACCCGAGGATGATACGGATCCAGCCATCGAGATGGAGGAGTTCCTCAGGAGGATCAGTGTGCCACCAGAAAAGAAGAGGGCCAGGAAGTTTTCAAAGATCTCGACTGATGAGTCAGGCTCTCGCACGGTTCAGGTGGCTGTTCCGAGAGAGGATTGTGATCGAACCGAGGAGAGGCCTGAAAATTACGTGATCACCACCGTAGAGTTGGGTCGTCCTACGGGAGCCCAAATTGTTGAGGAGTTCGATAACTCCTATCAGGCATTGAAGGATCAGTTGCTCCGCACGGAAGGGAAGTATAAGAAATTGAAGAAGGAGCACAAAACCTTGATAGGATATGTGCAGAGTCTAGCACGTCCAGGTGAACCAGCAAACCCAACAGTAGAACGCCCACCAGAGCTTCCGAGGGAGTCAGTTGTTGGCTTAGAGGATTTAAAGAAGATGGAAACGGAAGCGGACAAGTGGGTTAGCCATGTTCGTACTGAGACAAGGAAATTCATGGAGGACCTCGCCAATGCTTATCGGCAGGCCTCAAGTATTTTGGCACGGATTGACATGGTGGATCAGGCCTGGGGCGATACCCGCATCTATCAGACAAAGACTGTACTTCGTTTGGGGGCTTTGATGCATATACCTCTACAAACTTTGGTGGATGGAGGTGTGATTCAGGATGGTGATAGGTATGATTTCACCAGTTGGTACTCCTCGGTGGTCACAGGCCGTGGATTTCACGATGCAGCAAGGGCAGATTCAGCCAGAGTGAGGAAAGCAATGGGTAACATCTTGGAGGGAGTCCTTAATACATTAGAAGCCATATTTGCTAGAAAGTTGGCCCCAGAGGAAATAACTGCTGATGGCTTGAAAGACAAATTGGCTCCATTCTTCTCAGCTGCGAGGTCGCTTGTCTTGGATGACTTTGAGAATGTCTCCACTTTCTCCAGTATAATTCAGCATACCCAGGACGCCTTGGTGGCATGGAAGAAGTCTTACACTTGGCACGGTCAGACGGTAGTGGTCTTGGAGTTCCAGCTCAACCATATTCCACCGATTTCTGCCCAGGAGGTTGAAGCGGTATTGGCCCGATTGATCGAGTTTGCAGTCCGAGAGCAGGACAGTGGGAATGCGCTGCTTGATGAAGATCTTCTAGAAGAAGATAGTGGGCATTAATTGCTCATTATGGTTCCTGCAGGAGAGTGGAGAATATTCTGTGCATTTATTGCCCCACTCCCCTCAGTGGCGGTTTTTAGGGCAAAAACCCTAATTAGGGCATAGGTGGCTCGATCTGAGCCCTTTATTGTAATTGAATCCGAACCGTCCATTGAAATGGGCTAACTATAAAAGGGGCATCCCCCCTCATTTGTAATCTATTAGAATTAGACATTAGATCAAGAATTGTATCAGAGCGAGAGTAGAAGGCATATAGCATTTAGCTTAGAAGTTAGCTTAGATTGAGGAGGAAAGGAAGTTTTCCCATTGAAGACTTTGTAAGAAGTTGTTGTGAACACTCTCATAATATAAAGATTTATCATTGTTTGGTGGTTCTATCTTCTATTGTGAGTAGCTAGCAAGGCTTGTTCGTCTTTCCAATTCAAGTAGATAGAGTAGAGTAGACTTTGTTTATGCAAGTAGTCGTTAATTGTGGAGTGTGGCGCTGTGATTTGAGCATATCTTCTTTCATCCATACCACTAGCGGGCTTACTGATGGTAAGTTCGCCTTGCGTGGTCAACTGGAGTATTGGCACTTAACTTCAATTGTGGCTCATATGTCCGTATGCATCGTAGTGATGGTACGAACATGTTGTGTCATAATTTGAACACCTTTCTCATCCTTTGAAGATTGCACCAACTTTGTCGAAGTTGTCCGAAAGGAGACGAAGCAAAGTCTGGTTTGAAGAGTGTTTAAGTCGATCCTCGTCCTCCACCCTTTAGAAGTAGATTCGTAGAATTCCTATCCCTATCCCTTTTTAATTCAGTATTTCCCGGTTAATTTAGGAATCAGAGCAATACTGTCAGATCATTCATATCCTAATTGCTTCACAAAATCGAACAACTACGTAAGTCCCCTTGAATACCCAGCATATTCACATTAGCCAACTGAGTCTATTCGCGTTAAAGGAACCTTGGAGTTGAACGCGTGAACTTTCACGCAATCTTAGCATGCGGAAGACTTTGATCAAGAGAGAATAGAATGACCGTTGGGCATTTTTATTGTGTGTTGATGTCGTCATAAAAAACACGTCAACACGTCTCTGATGAAGAAGCCCTCTTCTTTATTGTAAACTGAATAAAACTGTACAAATAATCCTGTTTAAAGCACTGAAGAACTCCTGAAGTGAAGCTCCCATGGTTGCAATCATTCAACTGATCTTTCACAGTCTCACAATCACCAATCTGTGAAGAATTGTTGCTCTCCAGAGATAAATTTCTTGAAACCCTTGTCTCAGAGAAATCACACATCATCCAAAGCCAGAGAAAAATGTCAAATAATCAATAATGAGTTCGAATTTTCCTTTGCTTCCTTACAAGGCCGAAAAGGCACACATTTCCATAAGTGACGCCTGTAACAACCCCAAAACCGGGTAAACAAAATTTTTTCTATTTTCACTAATAAGATACAAGGAAATACAATTAAACGACAAAGTAAATAACTTTTCTTTTCATTCTAATTGAACATTTCATCATAAAGAAATAAAAGACACGATACATCATTGTTCTATTTTCCAAGTAAATAACAGAGTACGCTTTCATGATTACTTTTCTTCAAAATAAAAAGCAAGGTAAGAATCTTACAAGTTTCAAACATAGCTCGGAAGCTTTTGAGCAAATAGGAATAAGACTGTCCAGGATCTTCCCTTTCAAACCTTGGTTCATCAGAAGTCTTAAGGTGGAGGGGAAACATCACTCAGGTGCTTTTCCACCAACCACGGACTTATATTGCGGTCCCCCGCACGTTTACTGTTAAGTAGACGGCCCTCCCTTCTTCGAGGAGATTGGTTGGGTAACCGGTTCTGTATGACCAACTGAGCATAGTGTGTAATCCTACATAACTAAATCCTTGTGTCCTCACAATCTCAATCTAGCATGTAACCTGGATTACTGTGAACTGACAGTGTAATTCGTCTCACAGTCTAAGTGGACGTTAGGTATACTACACTACTTTGGCCAAAGCATTTCGGCAGTACTTATACTGACGGTCATCTATCACTTGCACTAAGTCAGGTTTGGTTTGACTTAAGGCTGCCTTATCCTACGCGTAGGTTGAGTCCTTCAGTGGGTAGTCAATCACCCTAGACTTCCTACTTCAACTACTTAAACAGGAAATGGAGTACAGTCAACAAGGGGTCCCTCTGGTACTTCCCAACATGGAAATCTTTATCCATGGAGTACGTAGCTTTCTCTAGTTAACCTATTTAACTCTAAAGCTTTAGACTACCTTGGTTCTGAATCCACCCTCGTCCTAGTATTAATAACTAATCCCTTTCCTTTACTTAAGGAATTCAAGCAGTATTCAAGCAATACAAATTATAAGGTACTTTACTAAAAGTAAACAAATATTTCCCTTTCAAATTCATCTATGATTTCAAACTGATTCGTTTCAACATGCTTTTAAGTTATTCCAATTCATCAAGTTCTCTAAGCTATTTCAAAAGCTTTTCTAAGGAAATTAAACTATTCCCCAATTTGACCAGCTCTTAAGCTATCTCTTAAATTCAATAAGCCTTTTCTAAGGAATTAAACTATTCCCAATTCAGCAATCTATTAAGCTATCTCTATTATTTCAATAGCCTTTTCTAAGGAATTAAACTATTCCCAATTCAGCAATTTCATAGAACATAGAGGTTTCTTATTATTTTTCCTTTCATAAAGCAAGACATAATCAAGCAATCTAATCATACATTTTAAAATAAATGACAGAAAATCTATCAACATATATCTCATGCCTGATTTCCTTTTGCGTATGAGCTTGATCGGTAGCTTCAATCCTTGCTCCACCGTCCTTCGCAGCCTTCTCTTAGCTTAAGCAAATACTACTTTCAGGTAAATGCAAAAAGTTGTTCTCAGCAATACTGTCTCTCAGCAATACTGTCTCAATTGCAAATGATTTTCACGAAATGGCAATGGCTTTCACAAAAATGGCAATGGCTCTCATAAAATGACAATGGCTTTCATAAAATGGCAATGGCTCTCATAAAATGACAATGACTTTCATAAAATGGAATTTCAAAACACAGAAATACCACAGCACTGTATTTCGAATTTTCCAAGGCAAGGAGAGTGAATGAAAAATTGAGTGTTTTTCAACAATGAGTGAGAACCTATTTATAGGTTTTGAATTCTCATGTTTCCTACCTTGTAGGCATGAGAATTCGACACCTCTCATTTTGAAAATGTCAAAATCTGCAGTGGCAGTCGAATAGCCAAACACACAGCAAAAGAGTTGATGATTCAACATATTTTCCCAAGAATGTTTCAACATTTCACTTCTGATTTTCGTGGAGCAACCACGTACAGGTTAAACATTCAACTTGCCTTCAAAAATGGCGGACTGCAGCACAAATGGCGTCCAAAGTTTCAGTTTGAAAACGTCAAGGGTTTTTTTGCAATTGTTGTTACCTTTCTTCCACCCACGCGTCCACAATGGTGGCGCTTTAGCATCCGCGACCAAGTCTTTCAAGTGTGAGCTGGGCGCGGACTGTATTTGCTGAAGTTTTTCGCCATTTCTTTGCTTAACACAGTCGCGCGATTTCTTCACGGGAAGAAATCCGCGATTTTTCAAATGTTTCTTTTATACTTTCCAAAGTCTATAGTTCATACTTACATTTCCTTAAATGATTTTTATAAATTTCCATTGGTCTTTACAAAATTTCGAAATTCTTTTTCCTTTTAATATTTTCCAAGTATTTCAATATTTCGAATTTCCTTTGTATGGTTTGCAAAGTATTTACCAAAGACTATGAAAGTCTTATTACCTTTATTTCCAAAGGTAAATAAACTCAAATACCTTTATAAGATAAATGTAAATTTAAATGCCAAAGATTATAGTTTATATAAAATCTTTCCAAAGGTTTAGATATTTTAATATTCTCATTAAAATGTATTAATATATTTTGTATTATATTCAATACAATATTATTATAGTTTTTAACTTACCTTTCTTTAAATATATAAATATATCTATATTATCGGTAAAACTATAATAACATCGATATTAAATATATTAATTAACTTACCCAGTTTACACTTAAATATATCTATACATGTTTATTTTCAAATCTCCAATTACGTGTATTATAGGCCAGTCAGAGCACCTCTAATAGACGTAATTGCATAAACACGTATTTATACATTTAACTGTAAATTCCAGGCATCAGTAACTTATCAGTTCACATTTCACATTCAAGGCTCACAGAACAGTAAGTCAGTCAATCAAGGAACACCACTCATAAAGCATGAAGAAGTAATCATAACTCCTAAGCCTAAGGATGACTTATCATGACAACTTAATCTGACTCAGTTCCTAAAATCCTTAGTGAAGTGTGTGTATGCTCATACGATCAACTTTACCGGTTAGTCGACCAAGTTCCTCTTCCCGAGTGATATTTCCCCTCCACCTGGAGGAATAGCTCCTGTTCCTGCATCCATGGCACAAAACCACGGCAGTCAAATGCTCACAATATTTGCAGTATATATAAATCAAATATATAAAACAAGACTAATTACTTTCCTCTATTCATTGTTTTATTCAAGAATAACATCAATCAAGAATAAGAATGAGCCAAACATAACATGTAAACAGGATTTCATATTGACAACAAAGTTCAATCACATTTTATTCATTCAAAACCTTCCTTACAATCAGAATGCTCTAAGCATTACTAGAATAGTAACTATACAAATTCCGGGGTGTAACAACGCCAATTTCACTTTAAAATACATTTAAATGTATTTTATATCTTTTCAATAGTCAATGATTAAATAAGATGGCGCCCCTTTTGATAAAGTGTTTTAATTTTCACTTAAATAATTTAAGTGATACTTTATTATAAATCAAGTTGACTTTATAATATTCCATCAAATAAAGTAAAACACTTTAATTCACTGAAAAATTAATATCTCCCTCATAACTCAACATATCGACATGCCGTTAGAAGCTGTCAATCACTGCACTGCCAAGGCCTACTGTGAGCCAATCATTGAACTCAAAGGATGGAAACGACAAAACCCACCAAATAAGGCCACTGACCCTCTAACCCAATCCTGTTAGCCTATGAGAGTCTGAGTAATAGGCTAACCACCATCAAACAAGATCACGCCGAAAAAGGGGACATTACAGGGAACCTCTCGTTGATCTCACTAGGAAGGGTGTTTTCAGATGGACCAGCGAGGCTTAGTGAGCCTTTGATAATCTTAAGGAGGTCATGAGCACATGTCCAGGGCTTGCATTATCGGATTTCACCCAGCCCTTTGTGTTGGAATGCGATGCATCAAGAGAGGGGATTGGTGCGGTATTAATGCAAAATAGGCATCACATTGCCTTTGAGAGCAGGAAGCTTAGAGATGTAGAGAGGTTATATTCTATACATGACAAGGAAGTGCACGCCATCATGCATGCGTTGGCGAAATTCAAGCAATATTTGGTTGGTGGGTGATTTGTTGTCAGAACAGATCATAATAGTTTGAGGTACTTCCTGGAACATGACTTGAATGAACACCAGTAGAAATGGGTCAGTAAAATTTAGGTGTATGATTTTGATATTGAGTATGTGAAGGGAAAGAAGAATATAGTTGCCGATGCTCTTTCCAAAAAACCTGCCGTATGTTCCTTGTCTTAGATTTCAGTGGATTGGAGAGATCCTCTGTTAGTTGAGTACTCCAAGAATGTTTTTGCTTGTGAGTTGATGGATGGAAAAATCCAGGATGATAGGCATAAGGTAGTGGATGATATCATCTACTACAAGGACAAGATATTCTTGGTTCCAAAATCTAAGTTGAAGGAGCAAATCATGAGAGCTGTGCATGACATTCCTTTGGCAAGACATCTTGGGTTCTTTAAGACCTACATGCAGATTAGAGAGAGGTTCTCTTGGAGGGGCCTCAAGGAAGATGTTTTGCATCATGTTCGAGAGTGCACCACTTGTTAGCAAAACAAGTCGGAGCACACTTTTCCTACTGGTCTATTGCATCCCTTGCCTATTCTAGAGCATAAATGGGATTGCATATCGATGGACTTCATCACCGGTCTTCCTAAGGTACAGGGTAGACATTGCATTTTTGTTGTGGTTGATCGGTTAACGAAATTTTCACATTTCATATCTATTTCATCCGAGTACAAGGGACCTCAAGTGGTGGAATTATTCTTTAGAGAGGTATTCAGGTTACATGGGTTACCGAAGAATAATGTTAGTGATAGGGTAGCTATTTCCTTAGTGCTTTTTTGGCAGGAGTTATTCAGGTTGTTAGGTACAAAATTAACTCCAAGCACTAGCTATCACCCTCAGACAGACGGACAAACAAAGATAGTGAATAAGTGGATTGAGGGTTATCTATGCAACTACGTTGTAGGGCGACAGAGGGCTTGGGTTAGATGGTTGCACTTGGCTGAGTATTGCTATAATACCACCTATCATATGTCCATTGGGATGTCATCTTTTAGAGCGTTGTACGGATATGAGGCTTATTCATTTATGGATGTGGCATTTGGTGATAGTAGGGCACCCAAGGCCAAGGATTGGATATAGGAGAATCAGGATATCCTAAAGTCACTTAAGGATAACCTCCAACACGCTCAGAATCAATAGAAGGTGTATGCGGACAGACACAAGATTGAGCGTACTTTTGAGGTTGGGGACTTGGTCTATCTCCACCTTCAGCCATACAGACAGTCCTCTTTGAAGAGGAGTGGTGTCGAGAAGTTGAGATTGAGATTATATGGGCTGTACAAGATCATCAGGAGGGTGGGTGAGGTGGCTTATGACTTGGAGCTACTTGAGAGCAACAGGATTCACAATGTGTTTCACGTTTCGTGCCTCAAGAAGGCACTTGGACAACAGGTGGCAGTCTCAACAGAATTACCTCCTGTTGGTGAAGAGGGAAAGTTGGTTATGATTCCGGATGAGATTTTGGATGTTCACGAGAGGAAGTTGAGAAATAGAACAATCAAGGAATATCTTGTCAGATGGAAGGATCTTTCAGTGGAAGATGCAACATGGGAGAATGAGCAGGTCCTTCAACATCCTAATCTGAAATTCCAGGAAAGGAGGACTGTAATGTCCCCTTCCAATCAACTCTTCAGATATTTTTAGTGGCTTATTTTATTCCCGTAAGTCATTAAAAAAATTAAGGGAATTAATTATTGCTTAATTAATATTATTCTCTCAAAAGTAAATATTACGAATAATATTAATTAGTTATTATAAAGTGACTTAAGTGGAACCAAAATATTTATGGTCACCAATTTTCCCTCCTAATGTTAATTATTCAAATATTCAAATAAATGGACGGTTATTTCATGTGAGGCTACAAAAGGGTGATTCGGGAAGGCATTATTCATCATTGGAGTTTATTTCATTCATTTCTCTGAGAGCTCTCAGGCTTGATGATTTAGGGGTTTCGGTGGTGAAATGAATCCACCGTAGCCATTGGAGTTTGTGCAATTTTGTGAGTCTCCTTTGGAGACGAAATTGCAAGAGTTTCGATAGTTTCAGATTTTGCAGATATATGTGCATTAAGAGGATTTTATCTATTGCTGATTGAATTGATCATCCAATATGAGCAAATAATATGCGATTATCTACCTTATTGGCTGGTCGACAATACTTACTCAGAGGTCATTGTTTGTGCATGATCGGTTCTCTTATTTGGGTGATTTGCATTATTACAGGCATTTGAATATTATCATGGGAGATTTATATTATATGATGTCCCCTCAAGGTTTCAAAACTGACTTTTGACTTTTCTGTTAAAATAAGATTTTTTTATTTTTTTGTGCTGCCGCACGACAGCACCGACAATTTCAAGAATTGATATAAAACAATGAATGAAGGGAAATTGCGTATATAAATGAAAACCCAGTAGTCTTTATTTATTCAAAACATAATAAGACAACACCCATAAGCCAAATGAAATAGTTTGGAACCTGGGTTTTTATACTGCAGTCAAGACAATCACGACAATCGGATACAAGGACGCCATAATTGTTTTTGCTCAAATTTCATCGTGGTTCTTGATGCTAGATGTTGAGTGATGTAGGATGCCTCCATACAATGAATCTACAACCCCAAAGGCTAGGCGTTTGGTACCCTGTCTCACATGTGCTTTTTCTCCCTTGCTTGGTACAGCTCTAGCTCCCACGTGCCAATAAAATCATGTATTTTTGCTACTTGAAAACCACACTTTCAAGTGCATATATGGATGCCTTGATTGTGAGGCTGATCCCTACCAAACACAAGCTCAAACCCTTTGTTGGTGTCTCTAGAATGGTACGGCTTTGATGCTAAATTGGTGTGACTTCTGTATTATTCATATCTGCTGTTGTAAATTGAAAAAGCTGAAAGAAAATGCTAAGTAAATCGCTGAATGCTCAGATTAATGGTCTTTGTGTGAAGCCATCCATACTAGAACCCTTAGATGGTCTCTCACGCTTGTAGATCTTGTCCTAATCAAGGGGTTTTGTCCTCAGATCAGCTTAAAACTCCATACCTGCAACCTTGTGCTCAGCTTCTATATTTGAATGATAAACTTCGCTGTCTACAATGAAGCTTTCTCTTCTCCGTATGCTTTTCCATGCCCAAGTTAGGGTTTTGATATTTTAATAATAAAATATCATTTATTGCTCTCAAAAGGCCCACACCCACTTTAGCTTATGAAATCACTTGATAAATAATTAATAAACCTTTATCAAGGTGGGCGCCCATTTCACTTGAATAATCATTAAGTGACATAAAGTATTCTTTTAATATAGTCACTTAAAATATAATAAAGTGACTTAAATGTATTTCTTTCAATAAAGTCACTTTATCACTTTATAATATTAAATCATTAAGTCACTTTAATAATAGAATATTATTAAAGAAATGTGACTTAGTAACTCAATAACTCTTGGCCACGGACTAGCAATGATCTCCCGAGAGTGTCCTGTAACCATACCAACTGCAGGTGTGTCGTCATTGACCCTGATATTACTTACTATAAATAGTAAGTAGCAAATAACAAGCCCCGACTCCCCTCATAAAAGCTCCCTAAACATCCTGTTAGCCTACGGGAACCATAGTAATAGGCTAACCCTGTCTCCTCAAACCGCTGGCTAGAAAGGGGACATTACATATTATTATTTTTGGCGGCCGTATTATCACTGGCAGTTGATTGTATACCTCAAATCGCTCAGAACAAGGTCCTTGCAATTCCAAATCGTTTATTTATTGGAGGCTGATATATGTTTTTTGAGACCACCATATTCTTCAGCTGTCCATTTGTGATCGGTATTGATTGATGATTGGAGAAAGGCCGACATCCTAGTTGTTGACAAGAGTTGATATCGGCATATTATAATTATCGGGCCACTTATTTGAAGTTTGTCGCCACCTTCAGTATTCACTCTTACCGAGCCATTCATTGGTTGTGGATTTTTTTACGTGGAGTTTGGTTAGAGGTTAGCGCTTTACATATTGGTTGTGCCTCATTTATTCATTGGTGAAAGCATATGTTGGAGCCATGTTTATTCAGGAGACATTGTATATTCCAGCATAGCCTTATAACGGCCAAGGAATTGTTGTTCTATCTTTGGAGTTTCGAACCTTTGCTGTAGCCACCGATTCTTATACATTTCAAAAGGAGCTTCATAGATCGTGACATCTCTCAAACAAATGCTTTGTATTCAGGAAATCATATGTACCGAGTATTGTCTATAATATAAATCTTTGAAATATTTAATGTTTCCATCTGAGTTCATGATGCAGTTGTGTATGATGTTATTTTCCAGATTGACAAACTGGTTATGAATGATCAAAGCTAGATGTTTATTTCAAAAAGTACAAGTATAGATGTGATAAATAATTGTTACAAGCAATAGTTCAATTGTAATCTGGAAACTCAGTTGGTTTATCTTTTGATATTGGATCACAACCTTTGTCAATCCAATAAGAAATAAATCGAAAAAACTATCGATCCTAGGCAAGGGTCATTACAGTTTTGTAATGGTGTGGCCACCATGAAATAATTCCTCTTTGACAATTTGATCATCTTAACTGTTGGTGCAATTTCTTCATTGCCTTACCACTTTCTTTCATGTTAAGTAGAATTTTATAGTGACTTAGCCATTGGAAAAGTGTGGTTCTCTTTAACTATCTTTGGATCTTGCCTCATGTTGGCGTTGCCACTTGAATGGTGTGATGAAGGATTTTTCTTAGCCATTCGCCAATCTTGTATTCAGATTCAAGTCCATGACATTTCCTCCTCTTCATTCTATGTTGGACCTATCACCAATTCAGGACTTCTTCATATGCCACTGTTATAGTTCATCCTTGAGCAATTTGCATGCATTGTTAATTGGGAAACTAGGCCATGATTGGATAGCCTCACAACTAGACAAAAGTAAAAACTTGGTTGACATTGATAATATGACAAGAATGACCTGATTAATGACTACAAAGTTTTGAGTAAAGGAAAAAATTTGTATGGGTACCAACAAAAATCTGCTATGTTGGGTTTATTGTGGGAAATTTTCATGCCTTAGTTGTTTTGGCCTTGATAATATTTATCCCAGGTAATCCAAGGTTTCCAAGGGGTAAAATCTTGAAGGCTCTAGTGTTTGTCTCAATAGTGATAGCTTTTGCTAGGTGGCATAATCACTAGGGTCTTAAGTTCTATTGAGTGGTTAGGGTGAACCTTTATTGGCATTGGATGAGAAACCAAGATTGTGTTGTATTGATAAATTGGTGAGTCCAGATGTTTCAGTACCAAGGTATACCACTTTTGGGCATTTGTTTGCTCTAGAGCAAAATCAGATCCAAAGTATTGTTGCAATTTGGTTATGTGAACATTATGCATTTGGGTTTTCCTTGGTTTGAATTCTAGGAGCTGAGATGGATGCTGGAATCAAAATACAATTATGTTGTGGTTTTGTTTTGGCTTGGGTCTGATGTTGCCTCATAGCAATTTGTCTTCATTTATTTGGCCTAGTTGCTTTAATGGTAAATAAACTTGAATCTTCCATGGAATTTGATTGTTAGTGGGTTCATATCCTAAAGCAGCCCTGCACCAATTTTCTAGCAAGTTTAAATGTTTGTGCTCTAAGATAAGAGAAAAACCAATTTATTATGGAATCTAGTTAAGTCTTGGGTTCGTTTCAAGTTTGCTTTTTCCTATGAGCTTTAAGTGTTTTGGTAAAGGGTAGACCTAAGCCTACGTTATGCCCAAGTTTATATTTCATCAATTCAAGATTGGGCTTGGTGCCTTTTTGTCCTCAAGGTTCTGTAAGGCATTGTTAGATGAAAAATGGTTTTGAATCCAGTGTAATCTTTTGCTTTGCATCCATCTTTTCTTTGTTTTCCTTAGGGTTACCTTCTTGTTTTCTGCCGTGGAGGATTCAAAGATCTAGTGTTGCAAAGTTGAGCATGAGCCATGTGTCACTAGGTGACGATGTGAGTTATCAAAAGAGAAAGTTGCAATGTGTTTTCCCAAATGTAATGTGAATCTACCACATGTCGGTATTTTGCACCTTAGCAAATTTTAGAGGCCTCTAGTTTGTTGATTTGGTTATTCTACCTTTGATGCCTCACAAACTTGAAATGCAATAGTTAGGTATTAATTAAGGTTTAGGTCCAATCTTTGAAGGAGAATGCAAGAATTTTATAAGACATGGATTTACCCAAGGATGGTGTGAGATTGTGCCACTTGTCAACATCTCATGCCTAGGTGTCCATTGAAGGAGAGATTCAAATGTGTTTAAGGAGGCCTAAAATAAGTTCTAGACCCAAAACATGTTTAAATTGAATTTTTACAAATTTGGGTTTGGATGTTGCTTTGAAATTGGGAGGTTTTGGTGTGGAGCTAAAAGCCTAAAACAATTTGAAGCCCAATTATATATAGGTTTGTGGCTAGAGGAAGGTGTAATATCCACCCCAATTTTTTCCACAAATTGCACCTATTAGCGTTAGCTAAAATGCAAAGATAAGCAACTGAATAAGCAACCCTCCACTTTCTGATCACCCAAATGCTAGAGTGGGCAAGGTGAGAGCATACAGTGAAAAGGGGATCTTGCAATTACTGAAATAACAAGTTAACTGGAACTAAACACCTTCCACTTTCTGATCACCCAGATCCCGATGTGGGCAAGGTGAGAGCATACGTGGTTGACTTACAATATTGAAACTTCTCTATGCTACCACATCTTCAATGGGGTGAGTAGTAATAATCAAGTGCGTGAAAGTAAACATCCGCTTGTTCAACGGAAATTACAAGAAAGGAAATATAAGAATTTGACCACTTATTCAGCGGAAGTAAGAAGTACATAAGCACAACTCAACCACTTATTCAACTGGAGCAACCACTTGTTTAGTGGGGTAAGTATCAAAAGCGAATACAAGAGCATTCACCAATGGTACCACCAATGGTGTTACAATGAGCTCAACATAATCATATCAGATCATTACATGCTGCTGTTATGAGAGGAAAATGACTGAAATGTGAAGCAAAACACCTTCCCAAGATGATAGAATGTAAGTATGTGAGCACCCCAACAAAATAGAACAAGTATACCTCAAGTTAGGTCCATTGGAGGTCAATTGTAGGACAAACTGGAGGCTGCAATAGGTCTGATAATCAGAATAAAGGTCTGATATGCACAAACAACAGGTTTGAAACTCAAATCAGCAACCTTAAAAACATTTATAACTCCTTCAATACTCATCAGAATTGATTCAAATCACTTACAAATGGTCCCACATTGCTAGGTGTCCAAACCAAGATAGCAAGCCGCCACTAACAACACTGAATAACATTGGCACGACTCCCAAGGCACCTTCAGCCAAGTGGCATGGCCTCCTAGGTAGGTCAACCAGCATTTAAAAATCCCATACTCCACCTAAAATCACCAAAACTCAGGCATAGGGGTGCCCAAGCATGTGAAGAATAAAGATCCAACACCCACAAAAAGTCTTCAACTCCTTCAACCAGCATGAGCAAAAAGGTGGATCAGCTAGGTATGAACCAGCAAAGTCAAAGTCTGATTTAACACTCCAAAAATGTCTCCAAACTGCAAACCATCACACACACACACCAAAATACAACTAGAAGACATCAAAGCCAACAAAACTTGAAAGAAATGAGATAGCCATCGCCAATATATGCTCAACTGCAACCCCTAAGATGGAGCTACAACCTTGTTCAGCTAAGAGATATATCTCAATCTCGAAACTGAAGTTGACTTGGAGGGATTTTGTTCTCAAAGCCCAAAGAGTTCAATCTGCATTTCGGCAACATGTAATGTCCCCTCCTTGCCTCTAAGCAGTGGAGTTGTCCATTAGCCTATTCTAGAGTTCCTGTAGGCTAAATGGAGTTTGGTGAGGGAACTTAGTGCCAGTTTCTTTTTGTGGAGGTTTTCAATGTTCCGAGTAGGACTTTCTATTTTTAGCAGGGGCCAATTCTAGCACTTATTGTTTATAGTAAGTCACATTGCTAATCAGTTTTTATACTAGTTTTGTGTTTCAGAGTATTTACTATATTTATCAGTTGCTAAAAATAGTAAGTCTATTTCTAGTAACTGGTTTTTGGCCAAGCTACTTCAGCAATGTCCTTTCTAGTTTGAGTGTTGGGTTTTGCTAAGGTTTGATTTATTTAATATTTTTATTCCCCACTTAAGATTTTTTTATAAAGTTACTTTACACTTGAGTTGAGGGGTCAGAGGGTCATCAAAAAGCAACTTGGCACCTAGTTCAACAACTTAAGTTGTTTTTAAAGCAACAAAAGCGTTTTTGATGGTTGATAGTGGGATGCCCAAGGGAGACATAAGGGGAGTTAAAATATTTTTTAATTAAAAAGAAAATGAGAGAAGGGCGTGGCTTTTTGGAGGGAAGGATATTTTCAAACTTGGTCGCCCTAATTCTTCATTGACTCTTTATAACCTCATTTTGAGTCTCATTTGTTCATCTCTCAGTTGGTTGCATAACAGGATGCTGCTGGATTTTCTTCAAGAGTCTATTGCTGTGTGTTGAGGATGAAAACCCTCTTCATTTGGGAGTTGGTTTTGGTGGTGAGAGATCCACCCTAGTTAGTTTGGGTGTGATTCCACTCAGGGGTCACCTTGTGCTTCACAGATATTCTGATTTACAGTATTTTGGCAAGGAAAGATGAAGATTTTTGAATACTTTTGAGGTGTTGATTTTGGGTTTTGCTGTGTGGAAGCTTGGCTTCGTTTTGGTTTGGCTTGGTATTGATTTTCAGGGTGGTTTTCAGAGGTTTGAAGTGGTTTTCTGAGTTTTCTGTCATTATCATTACCAAGGCAGAAGTTGGTTATTGGTTCATAACTTCATTTTGGCTTGAGTTTGCGTTTTGGGTATTGATTCTTTAGAAGCTCCTCATCAAGGCGCCCCATCTCATTTATTTATGAAAATCTGAATTAATAGAGCAGATCACCCTTCTCAAGTAGTGGCCCTCTTTGTGGTGTTTTCTCCAGTTCTGGCCTGCTGTTGTATAGGCCTTTCTCTGCCAATGTTGGGGTCTGAAACGTTAGTCTTTGGCATTAATTTTGCAAGGGGATTGCTGGCCTATCTCTTTGGTGTTGGATTTTGCAAGTTGGAGCATCTATTTTGCTGTTTGAGCTCTTATTCCAGGTCTGATCTGATTATTTTCTGAGTCTGATATGCATTTGTAAAGGTCTGATTTTTTGTTATGATTATCAAAAGAAATATATTCTAAAAGTCTACTTTGCAGCAAGTTTACTCTTATTTGTATACTTTATGTTATATCTATATCATGTATGCATAAACAATGAATGTCATTTGAAAATGAACAAACAAACATCAGCAAAACATCTCAACCATCAAAACGGAAAACAAAAAAAAAATCAGGGGCAGCCATTACACAACACTTCGTTACATCAAAATAGCATATCCAAATGAGAGCAAGGAGGGTGTATAAATAGGCTTTGAGACCCAAAAGTTTGAATTGCTTTTCCCACCAAAAAGGGATGCCACACATGGAGGATATAATATTTTATTAAAATCACTTAACGCATTACTTTGGGCATCCACTTTAGCTTGCATCAAATTATCTTTTAAAACACTTAAGTCTCCAAATTAGGCCTCCAAACTCATATCCCCCTTTTAAAAACAACTTAAGTTGTGCTTCCTAGGCATAGGGGTCAAAAAATAACTTAGTCAATATAAAACAAACTTAAGTTGCCAACCTTCCATTTTCGAACTCGAAGAATGTTGGAGAAGCCATTGCTAAAAATACCAAGATGCCAACCATTGCAATTGCCACCACTGCCAGAAATGGGAACCCTGTGCTGAACTGTTGCCAAGACCACTCCTAGAAATAGCATTTACTAAAAATAAAATACTACTAAAAATAGTAAGTGACTCCAATCTCAAAATAAGCACATTCTGAGAAGCCGCGTGACTTACTAAAAATAGTAAGTACCAAAAATAGACTGCCAAAAATAGCAGTGACTGCCCACCAAGGTTCTCAGAAAACCTAGAAAGACCCATAAAGCACATTGGCAAACTCATGCAACAAACTCTTGAAAAGCTGACGAGAACATCCAAGAATCTTGGAAACCCTAAAAATGCTTCCGAGTAGCCTACGGGACTTCGGAAATAGGCTATCGGTCACTAGAAAGGATAGGGCTAAAAAAGGGGACATTACAGTCCTCCCTCCCCGAGATTGTTTTTCCTCAAGCAATCGCAAGCATGCACTGATTGATTCTGAATTAAGCTCACCATGACTCCAGGATCCCAAATAAGTCTAAGGAATCCGTAGCTCCCCCAAATAGGGACATTGCTCTGCTGGGTGCCAGCAAATGTAATCTCCTGAAGTTCCCCTGTAAGAAGAGCAATCAATCTCAACAGGATCTCAGTCAACTCCTTGGAGAATTGCCCCCCACAATCAACACCCTGTGGCATCCTACAGGTAAAGTTGAGAAAGTTAATGTTGACTTCCTCATTCTCAGTCTCGTGCACTTCATCATCAAAAACATAACTGAAAATTAATCCGCTGCCCCACTTGTAAGTGCAAGTGAATGGATTAGAAAAACAGCTGATTGGTACTATAGCACTTGTACACTTCTCTCACACTGATCCTAATTGGCCAATCTCAACAACTCCATCTGAGGCCACAAATCAATCCTACTAAGGGATTGAATGGACTGAAAACTAGCATACTTGCAGCTCTCCAAGTCTGAAATGCTCAACATGAGGTTTGATTTTTGAAAAATCAGCACCCAAAAGGAAGAACTGCTGCAACACTGAAAACATCAGCCAAAATGACACCTCTGCTCATGTCCAGTGCTAGGAAAGTCCTCTCAAGTGTCACCAACTCACCATAGAGCCAACCTTTGGTCAAAATCTCTCTCCAATCCAATGGTGTCGACATCAATGGACTCATAAGATGGCTTCAAAGAGAGGTAGCAGCAAAAATTTGTCCATGCATACGATCTTGGGTGCGAAAAAACTCTCCCCAAGTGACTCCAACATGTTGGGGCTGCCAACAATTCATCAACTAGTGGGACATAACCCAAAGAGATTTGTGAACATTTGAAACCTCCTCACAAGGGATTACCACACCAACATTATTTGATTTGATATGATACTCCATTCCTTGCAGGGAATCCACAAGGCCAGCCTCTCCATCACAAGGGTCCAATCCATCACATCTCAACATAGGAAGCAAATCAGTTAGAGACAATGGTTCTTATATCATTTTGTCTTCATGCATCTCAAACAAAGGATTAGGAAATGTGAGCTCTGCTTCCATGTCAAATAGGGGATTGTTGTGAGTTTCAGAAACTATTTCTATCTTCTTGTTTGGATTCTATCCATTGCATCATCTTGCACGCAATCGTGTTGGAACCCCCATTAGTCATTCCTTTCAAAACCACTTTCCTATCACCATCTTGAAACTTCAGCTCTATGGATTTCAAATTCAAGGTGATTTCCCCCAAAGAACGAAGCCACTACATACCCAAAACAACATTGTGTTACCATTGGCGACCATTACTTTGAATCCTCCAAATTTTCTAGTCTTGAGCCCACGTTGTGCCACAATATCCTCGTCAATGAAATTATGTGTCGCACCAGTGTCAATTAGAGCAACAACTTGCTGCCCTTTAAACAACCCTCTAAGTTTGAAAGAATTGCTTCTTTGAAGGCTAGAGATCCTTGCAAGAGTGCCACCATTGTTGATGAATGATAGCTCAGGTCAGATATAAATGTTGATTGCCTAAGGCATCATCTTCATTTATATTAGATCAGATTGCTCTTCATAATTAATATTTCTCAAAATAAGTAAAATCGACTTTTTATAATGCATGTATAAAATCGAATTTTATATAAATGATATTCAAAATTCTTATATAAATATATATTCGCCATGTGGGAAAGAGTATATGTGTTAAGTTGCCAAACTAATGGTAAACGGCTGTAGAGAAAGCCCGCGTGCCCAAAGGGACATGTCCCTTGAGCGGACGTGTCTTCACATGTGGAGACACGTCCTCTCAAGGGACGCATCCCATGGAGGCGGGCCTCTCCACATATGAATAGGAGTTCCAAACATTGATTGCAAATATAGAAATCAGATAATGTTCTGCAATCAGCACATTTAATAAGAAGTTCAAATCTGGAAATTGCAGTTAGTGAAGAATTTTGGAAATTACATTTTTGACTTAGAATTGTCTTATTCAGATTTTCAGACCTTAGGTTATTCTTAGTTTTTAGGATCCTTTTTGAGAAAGATTTGATTACATTTATATGGTATCAGAGCCACGTTGTGTGAATCCAAATCAAATCTAAAACCAGTTTGCTCTAGAAAAAAAACTCGTATTTTTCAAAATCGAATTCACATCACATTCTTCATAATGTCAATTGTGATCAGATTTGAAGATCGTTTTGCAAGAGCAGATAACTCTTCATCATGGAAATTTAGAAACATGATGATCCTAAAATAGAATAATCTAGACTCACTTATGAGAGAAATTATTAGGAAACCAGAGACTGAACCTAAGAAAATTGAGAACCTTGTGTTCTATACAGCCCTTTCTAGTCATGTATCTGACAACAATCAAAATGGGGTAATTGATAGTGGTTCATCTAGACACATCACAGGGTTCAGAGAACACTTGGACTCCATGACCAAAAAGTTTGATGAAGAAGTAACCATCGGGGATGATTTTGCATACCCTGTAAAAGGGGTTGGAACGTGTTCCATCAAGTTGAAATCTGGGATTTCTTTGCAACTTACTGGAGTCTTATTTGTACCTGGAATAAAGAGAAATCTTATATCCATCTCTGCCCTTGAAGACAATGGTTACAGAGTTACATTTATGGATGGTAAAGTTCTAGTATGGCCTAAGAACTCAACTATTAAGAAAGCCCATACCATAGGCATAAGACAAGGGTACCTTTACAAACTATGCATTGAGGTTAAACAAGCCCTTACCCTTGACACTGTTGATACAAATGAAATTTGGCATAGAAGATTAGGACACCTTCATTTCCGTGCCCTACCTTCTATGGAAAATCTTGTTACAGGCTTACCCAAGCTAAAACCATCTCATGAGGGAACTTGTAAAGGTTGTGCCCTAGGAAAGAATACTAAGGGATCCTTTCAGAATAGCCTAAGTAAAACCCTTAATGTGTTAGAACTGGTTCACTCTGATCTTTGTGGACCCATGTCTGTACCTTCTAAAGCAGGATTTCTATACTATGTCATATTTGTAGATGACTTCTCTAGGAAAACTTGGATCTATTTCCTTAAGTGTAAAGAGTCAATAGAAATCCTCAAAAGGTTCGAAAAGTTTAAAGCCCTCACTGAAAACTTCTCCGGGAAGAAAATAAAAACCTTAAGGATAGACAATGGGAAAGAATATACCTCGGAGATTTTTAAAGAATTCTGCATGAGTGCTGGAATTAAGAGGGAGTTCACAGTTGCCTACAATCCTCAACAAAATGGGGTTGCTGAGAGGAAAAACAAAACCATTGTAGAAGCTGCTAAGGCAATGTTGCTGGACCAAAACATTGAAACATCTTTTTGGGCAGAAGCCTCTAGGATTGCTGTCTATATCCAAAATAGATGTCCTCATTCTCATCTTGATAACAGAACTCCTAAAGAAGCCTTTACCGGCATGAAACCTGACATTAGTCATCTTAGGATTTTTGGCTGTCCTATCTATATTCATGTACCCAAAGAGAAGAGATCCAAACTAGAATCTTCTGGAAAGAAGGGAGTATTTGTGGGTTATAGTGAAACCTCCAAAGCATATAGAATATTCATACCCGGGCAGAAACAAATTGAGTTGAGCAGAGATGTCATCTTTGAAGAAGACATTGCATTCAAGAGGGCAAAGAGTTCTAGTGAGACAAAAACCTATTCCCCTAGAGTACCTGAAATGGAACCTGCTCCTGAGATTCAGAGGGAGCATCCTGAGGAAATACCACATGAACTTCCTGCAAATTCAAATGAGGATACAAATGACATTGGTAGAAAGAGACCATTTTGGGCCAGGAAGATGATCAAAGAAGCAGAGGATCATGCAGCACCTAAAGGAACGTTCAGGGAGAGTAAAAGACCCAAACGGTTCTCTAGCTATGTTGCTTTAATGAACAAGATCTTAAACTCTGAACCTGCCAGTGTTACAGAAGCCTTCAGACATCAAGCTTGGAAGGATGCAATGACGGAGGAATATCAATCCATCCTAAAGAATGATGTATGGGACATAGTGCCTAGACCAAAAGAGAAATCTGTTGTCTCTTCTAAATGGCTCTTCAAAATCAAGCATGCTGCTGATGGCAGTATAGAAAAACATAAAGCACGTTTTGTGGCTAGAGGTTTTTCTCAAAAGGAAGGCATTGATTATGAAGAAACATTTGCACCTGTTGCTCGTTACACATCAGTGAGAGCAGTATTAGCCATTGCAGCAGCTAAAGGTTGGAAGGTCCATCAAATGGATGTGAAAACTGCCTTCCTGAATGGAATCATTGAAGAGGAAGTCTATTTGGAACAGCCTGAAGGTTTTGTGATACATAAATCTAACTCGCATATGTGCAGGCTGAAGAAAGCTCTCTATGGACTTAAACAGGCTCCCAGGGTCTGGTATGAAAGAATTGACAGCTATCTCTTGGGATTAGGATTTTCCAAAAATGATGCTGACTCCAATCTCTACTTCAAGGTAATTAAAGGTGATATGCTTGTAATTATTTTATATGGTGATGACCTGCTGATAACAGGAGAAGATCACCTCATTGCTCAAGGGAAACAGGATCTAATTTCTGAATTTGACATGAAAGACTTGGGTATTCTACACTACTTTTTCGGTTTGGAAGTATGGCAGAAATCAAAAGGCATTATACTAAATCAAGGGAAGTATACTATTGACATTTTGAAAAGATTTGGAATGTTGGACTGTAGACCGATGTCTACACCTATGGAAACCAACCTTCACAAATTGAAAGAAGCAGCAGCAAAATCCAAATGTGCAGATCCAACCCTTTACAGACAGATGATTGGATCCTTGATGTATTTGGTTAACACCAGACCTGATATTTGCTATGTTGTAAATGTTCTTAGCCAGTTCATGTGTGAACCAAAGGAAATTCACTTAATGGCTGTGAAACATATTTTTAGATATCTTCAAGGCACTATTGGATATGGTCTTCTTTACAAGAATGATCAACTAGATCTACATGGGTACTCTGATTCAGATTGGGCTGGAAGTGTAACCGATCGGAAAAGCACATCAGGATGTTGCTTTAGTTTAGGATCGGCTATGATCTCCTGGATTTGCAGAAAACAATCTTCAGTTGCATAGAGCTCAACGGAAGTTGAATACATTGCAGCCTCAATAGGAGCAAGAGAAGCAGTGTGGCTTCGTAAATTGCTTGTGGGACTCTTTGGTGAGCCCTTGAATCCTACAATTATTCATTGTGATAATCAAAGTTGCATAAAACTCTCTGTGAATCCTGTCTTTCATGATAGATCTAAGCACATTGAGATCCCCTATCATTATGTAAGAGATATGGTGGAAAGGAAAGTTATTCAGTTGGAGTATATTAGTACAAATGATCAAACTGCAGACATTCTCACCAAGCCTCTCCCCCGGATCAAGGTAGAGCACTTCAGGAAGAAACTTGGTATGGTTGAAATGTAATTTGTTATTTATGTTTGAAATACAAATTGTTTATAAATCGTACTAATATATAAAGATGCTTAATGTGTAAACTCTTTTGTCATGTGTGTGACTTCATGACTTTATGGGCCTACTCCTCCTGTGTACATTATCGAAAGGTGATGATCTTTCTGATAATGAACACTTGTATTTGACATTGTAAAGTGACGACTCTACAATGATAAACTATCATGATAGATATCATGTGACTTGATATCCGTGGACATGTCATGCTAGTATCTCTTGGACACCTTGATGGATATCATGAGACTTGATATCTGAAGATCATTGTGATCCTTAAGAGATAATCATGGTGGATAGATATATCCGTGGATATGCCATGAATTATGGTAGACATCATGAGACTTGATGTCAGTGCACATACCATAATAAAGATGTGTTATGGAGAATGTCATGTGACTTGACACTTTCAGAAGCATACCATATCTTCTGATATCACGAGTTAGGTGATATCACTTTTGAAGTTATCCTCCTTAGTTAAAGAGGGAGTGTTGAAAATGGAGATGTGTATAAAGAATGTCATGTGACTTGACAATATTGAGAAAAGCATATCACGTGTGAAGGTGATATCTTCACTTATTTGATTTGAAATATCTTCCCTAGCTAAGAGGGAGTGTTGATGAATGATAGCTCAGGTCAGATATAAATGTTGATTGCCTAAGGCATCATCTTCATTTATATTAGATCAGATTGCTCTTCATAATTAATATATCTCAAAATAAGTAAAATTGACTTTTTATAATGCATGTATAAAATCGAATTTTATATAAATGATATTCGGAATTCTTATATAAATATATATTCGCCATGTGGGAAAGAGTATATGTGTTAAGTTGCCAAACTAATGGTAAACGGCTGTAGAGAAAGCCCGCGCGCCCAAAGGGACACGTCCCTTGAGCGGACGTGTCTCGTCCTCTCAAGGGATGCATCCCATGGAGGCGGGCCTCTCCACATATGAATAGGAGTTCCAAACATTGATTGCAAATATAGAAATCAGATAATGTTCTGCAATCAGCACATTTGATAAGAAGTTCAAATCTGGAAATTGCAGTTAGTGAAGAATTCTGGAAATTACATTTTTGACTTAGAATTGTCTTATTCAGATTTTCAGACCTTAGGTTATTCTTAGTTTTTAGGATCCTTTTTGAGAAAGATTTGATTACATTTACAACCATTCTTCTTCACTTTCTCAGTCTCTTCTTTTGAGCTTTCTTCTTCACTATCCTCTGCTTCAGCTTGCTGGTCTGAATTTTCTGATTCTGATCCATTAGTTGAATAGGCCTCCAATTGAGGATTCTTCCCTTTTTCCCAACACTTGTGACATGGAGCCAATGGCTCTTTGCATGTGAAACAAAGATTCTTCTTCCTTAGCTCTTTTCTGTAATCTTCTTCCACCTTCTTCGCGGGGTTTTCTTTGGATTGAATGTTTTCCTTGCCATCACACCTCTTGGTCCTTATCATGCAAAAAGGTTTTGGACTGAAATTTTGGCCTAGGGGTAGCCAACTCTACACTTCTTGCTTTTTTTGATTGCCTCTGCGAGAGTTGGTGGATTGAAAGCCTTCACACACCCCTTCAACGGTTGCATTAGTTCTTCAGAGAAAAGGACTACAAGTCTTCTCTTAGTGATGTTGGGCACCACCATAGAAAGCCTCTGAAAATCAAAACGTAAGCATCAAGTGAACCATGTTGCTTCAACTGGGCAAGCTCATGAAATTTCACCTCAAGATCCTTGGTGTCAAATCTTTCAATGAGTTTGTTAGTGAACTCATCATATGTCATAGTAAGGTTATGGCCAAGAGTGACCAAACCGTGATACCACCATTCAGGGGCAACCCATCCAAATGAAGAGTGGCAAACTTGATGGCATCTGACTCTGGAATTGGCTTCAACAAAACCTAGTTATCAAGCTTCTGGACCCACGATCTAGCAGAACACTTATCACTCCCATCGAAGTGTGCTAGAGTCACCTTCCCAAGGGCATTCTGATAATCCCTTTGTGGCATAGGAGCATGATTCTCATATCTTCCACCTCCTCTCTTCTTCTTTTGGTTCATGAATTGATCCAATGTCAAGATCTCAAGTATCTCCGTAGGAAGGGTAACATATTTCATGTAGTTGTTTCTCACTTCATCAGCCATAGGAATTGGAGCTTCTAGTTCTGTTGGAGGTTCCTCCCTTCGAGTGAAGGTCAGTTAGAGAGGTCTAGGAGTGGATCCTCTAGTCACTTCAACAGAAAGACCACTTGTCCACCATTAAGGTTATTGTTTGAGACACTGGTCTCACTATTCTGGCCTGAGGTTTAGGAGTTATATTTTGGCTCATCTTAGCCAACAATTGTGACATCATGTCTATTATGCAATCAAACTTTCTCTCTGCTCTGACATTTGGACTCTCCTCTTGTGCTAGTCCCATGTCCTTTTCTACCATGTTCTCAATTGCTCTATTCGGTTTCTGAGAATCTCTGAAACTGTTCCTTCAACAGGAATTGAAGGAGTTTGAAACTGCTGTCACTTTTGCTCTCTATTGTAATATATGATTTCTCTATCACTCATAGAGAATGACTATGAACTGTAGGCAATGCAGAGCACTAGTTGGTAGGATGACCAACTCTGATACCATTGTAATATCCACCCTAATTTTTTCCACAAATTGTGTTAGAGTAATCATGCATTAGCTAATAATTAATTAATCTTTAATCAATCATTAGTCTAATTTATTCTCATGCACTTAAGTTAAACTTAGGAGTTCTTTATTCAGTTAACTAAGTGCTTTTGTGTTAATTGAAGTGAGCAATTATTAGGGTTGCTCCTATATAGCACTCAACTTTCATCGTATTATCTCTCTCTGAGATTTACTCTCCCATTCTCTCGAACTCTCAACCTTTGAGGACTTTTTCCTTGAAGATTCTTGAGGTTCTTCTGTAGCTTTTTCTTGTTGAGGAATATTGCACATATTGTTTGCAGATCTCTTGCATGGAAGGTGTCTTTGTTCGTTGTTTGATCTTGTGGCTCGTGTTTTTCACAAATCTAACATGGTATCAGAGCATAATGGGTCCTGACAAACAAGGCCTAGTGAGGTACCCATGTACAAACGAAAGATCTCTCAAAACTAGAGAAAAAGGAGAAAACCACTATGGAAGAAAATTCCTCTCCAAAAGAGAGAAAGGCAACTGAAGGATTGAAAAAGCCTCAAATCAAGGTAAAGGACTAAGAAGCCTCCGACCAAACAATGTATTGAATAGAGGTGAATATCGCTCCTATTAAGGTGGAGCCCTCTCCTATTGAGGTGGAGCTGGAGGTTGTAGAGATGGTGGGAAGTGCTTCTCTTCTTTGCCGGTCCCTATCGAGGTGGTGTGTGCTTGCTCTGGAGGGAGGTCTCTTTGGTAGTTCTGGGCCCCACTTCTTCCTCTGCTATAGAGGGGAACCCCATCCTTTTGAGGTGGTCTCGGGGTTGGTGTCTGGTTGGTTGGTGCAATTTGAAGAACATATCTCTTCAACAAATGGTGATCCTTACCCCTCTTGTGATGGGGATATGTTAGGCTCAGTTATGACTAATTTGAGCGGAAGGTTTGCTACAGTCTAGCTGTTGCAGTGATTTGTGGCCTGGTTGCTTTACGTAGTCTTTTAGGGTTTTCTCTCATTGTATTTGACTTAGGACTGTTGTTCGTCCTAAGGGTTGTGTTGCTCCTGGTTTTGGTGCCTGGAATGGGTTGTTAGTTTGTCCGACTCAGAACTGCTGTTGGTTTTGAGTGTTCTGTCACTCCTGGTTATCTGGTAACCAGGAGCTGTTTGTTTTTGCTGTGTTACTGCGGTGGTTCCTGTTAATGTTCAGCGTCTGGAGAATAACTTCTAGCCACGACTTGGAGAGATAAATTTGAATGTAGCTTTTTGGCTATTCAAATTTATTCTATTATATTTAAATATGAAGGCGCCTCATTTCCATGCGTCATTAATAATTAATATTTAATTATTAATTGAAGAGCCGACTTTCTAAGGAGAAGACGTTTTCTTGTTTGAGGACGACTTAAATATCAAAAGTCATGTCTTTTGTTGGGCCGACTTAACAACATAAGGAGACACGTCTTTTGGCATGTGTATAAATATAGGTTGCTGATCATTCATTTGATCATCAAGTTTATTTATCATAATTCATACTTCCCAACAGAAGAAGTTCGCACTTGCAGCAGGTGGTCTTTCTGTTTTGTAGCAGCATATTGAATTCAAGTGGAAACATATTCATTAGTACTTTGCATCTAGGAGAGGTGCTATTATTCATTGTATAAATCTGGCCTTGTGTTGGGCTTGAGTTGTAAGCAGATTTCTGCTCTTATCAAATCAATATATAGGAGATATATTGGCTGGGTTTTTCTCCCTCAGGTTGGAGGGTTTTCCCAAGGTATCTTGTGGTGTTCATTGTCTTATGTGTTGCATTTTCTGATTGCTTTCAGTTTGTATTATCTGATCATATAAAATTAACAGTTCCATTGTTGTTGTTTCTCTGTTTTGTTGGCAAAGTTTTAGACTTTGCTCTTTGGAAGTGTCCTTTCCTTAGCTTTGTAAAAGGTTTTTGGTCATTTCAAAACCTTTCTTACCTTATCAAAAACAATGTCCCAAAAAAGAGGAACACGTAGAACATCGCTAAAGTACGAAGAAGTTGTAGACTGCTGTTGAATGATGACTGATATGGTGCTGAAATGAAGAACCTTCAGAAATAGGAATGCAAGAGTGTCCATATGGTAAATGATCCATTTCACTGAAATGCATGTAACTAGTCGCTGATGTACGTTGCATATAAAAGTACATAGAAATAAGAACTAGATACGTAGATTACTCCAACGCGAAACCAACGAAGCATTAGCACCAATAGTAGAAACCCCCCTATAATGTCGAAAAGGGAGAGCCAAGACAAGTTCACTGAAACTGTGTGAAACCAATAAGTGAATGTAGGAGAAACAACTTGCAAATAAAAAGGTGTGCAAACCAAGGCACACATGCATGAGGCAAGAATCACTTGATTTTGCTGTTGGTGCATTCTATAGCCTATTGAAGTCAGAGGTGCTATTTTCAATCTCGAACTCATAACTTTTGACTAGTTTCTCCATTTTTCGTGATTCCAGCAACGTTGGGACCGTTTTTTAGAGCTCTTCACAGCCATCCATTTACTTTTTCCATATTTCTCTCTAGGTACATTTTATTCAGTATTTTGTGTTTTCGCACTCTAGTGAATTACTTGGACGTCTTAGCTCCTGGAAACTTTTCGTTTGCGTGGGATGACTCGTTTTTGACTGTTCTATATGTATTTCTAGTATTCTGTCCTATTTAGGCATTGTAGACATCTTTTTTAGGCACATTCTTTTTGTAGATGCACTGAGATAAAGTGTCATTCTGGTGTATATTTTTTGGGGATTTTGCACATCCTGTTGTGCCTTTTGTAAATTGCATTATGATATAAAGTGTCGTGGGGGGGTTGATGTTTGCCTTTTGGTTTGCCATCACACCTTTGTCTAGTGAGTGCCCCTTCTACAACAATAGTGAATCCCAGTGGTTCTTGCCTCATGCGTGTATGCCTTGGTTTGCACACCCTTTTATTTGTAGGTTGTTTCTCCTACATGCACTTCTTGGTTTCACATAGTTTTAGTGTACTTGCCTTGGCTCCCCCTTTTTAGGATTATGGGGGGCGGGGGTTCTACTATTGGTGCTAAATTGCTAATGCTTCCTTGGTTTCACGTTGGAGTGATCTACGTAGCTAGTTTTTGTTCCTATGTACTTTTGGATGCAGTGTACATTAGCGATTGGTTACATGCATTTCAGTGAGAAAAATCATTTACCATATGGACACTCTTGCATTCCTAATTTTGGAGGTTCTTCATTTTAGCACCATATCAGTCATCATTCGACAACAACCTACAACTTTTTCGTGCTTCAACGATGTTCTACATGTTCCTCTTTTTTGGGACATTGTTTGGTTGGAAGCTTCTTAGTCCTTTACCTTGATTTGGAGGCTTTTCCAATCCTTCAGTCACCTTTCTCTCTTTTGGAGAGGAGTTTTCTCCCACAGTGGTTTTCTCCTTTTCTTTAGTTTGAGAGATTTTTTGTTTGTACATGGGTACCTCACTAGGCCTTGTTTGTCGGGACCCATTATGCATTTTTTTTAGGGTTTTTAGCTACTCCCTAAGTTCATCTTAGGGGGGTGTTAAGAGTAATCATGCATTAGCTAATAATTAATTAATCTTTAATTAATTATTAGTCTAATTTATTCTCATGCACTTAAGCTAAACTTAGGAGTTCTTTATTCAATTAACTAAGTGCATTTCTGTTAACTGAAGTGAGCAATTATTAGGGTTGCTCCTATATAGCATTCAACCCTCATTGTATTATCTTTCTCTAAGATTTACTCTTTTGTTATCTTGAACTCTCAACCTTTGAGGAATTTTTCCTTGAAGATTCTTGAGGTTCTTTTGTAGCTTTTTCTTGTTGAGGAATATTGCATATATTGTTTGCAGATCTCTTGTGTGGAAGGTGTCTTTGTTTGTTGTTTGATCTTATGGCTCGTGTTTTTCACAATTCTAGCAAATTGCACCTATTAGCGTTAGCTAAAATGCAAAGATAAGCAACTGAATAAGCAACCCTCCACTTTCTGATCACTGAGATCCCAAAGTGGGAAAGGTGAGAGCATACGGTGAAAAGGGGATCTTGCAATTACTGAAATAAGAAGCTAATTGGAAATGGACACCTTCCACTTTCTGATCACCTAGATCTTGATGTGTGCTAGGTGAGAGCATACAGTGGTTGGCTAACAATATTGAAACTTCTCTATGCTACCACTTCTTCAGTGGGGCGAGTAGTAATAATCAAGTGCGTGAAAGTAAACATCGGCTTGTTTAGCAGGAATTACAAGAAAGGAAATGCACTTGGTGGAAAGCCGACCAACTTCCGCTTGTTTAGCGGGCAAAATAAGAAAGGAAATATAAAAATTCAACCACTTATTCATTGAAAGTAAGAAGTACATAAGCAAAGCTCGACACTTATTCAATAGGAGCAACCATTTGTTCAGTGGGATAAGTATCAAAAGCGAATACAAGAGCATTCATCAACAATACTACCGATGGTGTTACAATAAGCTCAACATAATCATATCAGATCATTACATGTTGTTATGAGAGCAAAATGATTGAAATGTGAAGCAAAACACCCTCCCAAGATGATAGAATGTAAGTATGTGAGAACCCCTACAAAATAGAACAAGTATACCTCAAGATAGGTCCATTGGAGGTCAATGGTAGGACAAACTGGAGGCTGCAATAGGTGTGATAATCAAAACAAAGATCTGATACGCACAAACAACAGGTTTGAAACTTAAATCAACAACCTTAAAAACATCATAACTCCTTCAATACTCATCAGAATTGACTCAAATCACTTATAAATGGTCCTAGATTGCTAGGTGTCCAAACCAAGATAGCAAGCCGCCACTAACAACATTGAACAAGATTGGCACGAGTCCCAAGGCACCTTCAACCAAGTGGTACGACCTCCTAGGTAGGTCTACCAGCATTTAAAAATCCCATACTCCATCTAAAATCACCAAAACTTAGGCATAGGGGTGCCCAAGCATGTGGAGAATAAAGAATCAACACTCACAAAAAGTCTTCAACTCCTCGAACCAGCATGAGCAAAAAGGTGGATCAGCTAGGTATGAACCAGCAACGTCAAAGTCTGATATAACACTCCAGAAATGCCTCCAAACTGCAAACCATCACACACACACACACCAAAATACAACCTGAAGACATCAAAGCCAACAAAAACTGAAAGAAATGAGATTGCCATCACCAATATACGCTCAACTGCAACCCCTGAGACGGAGCTACAACTCTATTCAGCTAGGAGATATCTCTCAATCTCGAAACTGAAGTTGACTTGGAGGGATTTCGTCCTCAAAGCCCAAAGAGTTCAATCTGCATTTCAGCAACACTTTGTTACATCAAAATAGCATATCCAAATGAGAGCAAGGAGGGCGTATAAATAGGCTCTGAGACCCAAAAGTTTGAATTGCTTTTCCCTCCAAAAAGGGACGCCACACATTGAGGATATTATATTTTATTAAAATCACTTAACACCATTACTTTGGGCCTCCACTTTAGCTTGCATCAAATTATCTTTTAAAACACTGAAGTCTCCAAATTAGGCCTCCAAACTCATATCCCCCTTTTAAAAACAACTTAAGTTGTGCTTCCTAGGCGTAGGGGTAAAAAAACAACTTAGTCAATATAAAACAAACTTAAGTTGCCAACCTTCCATTTTCAAACTCCAAGAATGTTGGAGAAGCCACTGCTAAAAATACCAAGATGCAAACCATTGCAACTGTCACCATTGCCAAAAATAGTAACCCTATGCTTAACAACTGTCAAGACCACTACCAAAAATAACACTTGCTAAAAATAGCATACTACTAAAAAAAGTAAGTGACTCCAATCTCATAATAAGCACATTCTAAGAAGCCGTCGTGACTTACTAAAAATAGTAGGTATCAAAAATACACTGCCAAAAGTAGCAGTGATTGCCCACCAAGGTTCTCAAAAAACCTAGAAAGACCCAAGAAGCACACTGGCAAACTCATGCAACAAACACTTGAAAAGTTGACAAGAACCTCCAAGAATCTTGGAAACCCTAAAAACGCCTCCGAGTAGCCTACGGGACTGTAGAAATAGGTTACCGGTCGCTGGAAAGCATAGGGCTAAAAAAGGGGACATTACAGAAGGTTCACACTAAGTTTACACCTTTTTGTCATTTGGTTGCTCAAAATTCTTCTTGGGACAAAGCTTTTTATTGAATTTGGTTTATCTCTAGGGTGAGGTCCATAAGTGAAAGGGGCTTGATGATGACATGGAAATCCTTGATTAGTTTTGAGCATCTTAAAGGGAAAAGGGGATGAAAGTGAAAAACATTCTAGTCCAATTATCAAGGTATTTCACCTTTAGATTTTCTTCACCACTTTGGTGCAAATTTTACACCTTTGCTGCTCCAAACCAAGGGTAGATGAGAGCTATTTATGGAACCAAGTTAAGTCCAAGTTTAGGTTCATATTTTTTCCAAGGTATCTCTAGGATGTTTTGTGGGCCTGCGGTAGCTTCAGAGGATGTGACAACCATTGATGTCCAAGTAACTCGCATTTGATGGTGTCTAGGTAGCAGCTCTGTGTTAATATTTGTGGATCAGAGGAAGGGGCCCAACATGGTTTCAAGATGTTCCAAAGGCTGGTGGCGTGTTCCAAGTGGTTGCTAAGGATTGTGTTACATGGCATGAGTGCATCCCTGTGGTTTTTCTTGTGATTGATCTTAGTCGTTGGTTTCTTAGAGAGTTCAAAAATGCCATTTTTCTGAGAACTTTTGGGACTTTGTTTTCTCTGTTTTTTTTCTCACAGGTGTTGTTTGCATGCAGGCAATCTGAGAGTTGTTTTGATGGATAAAACAGGGATCAATGAGGAGTATTGTTCTTGTAAACAATGGAAAAGTGTGCAATTTGTGTTGGGAATATCAAGGAGTCATTGTCTAAGCTGGGTGGATTGTGCCATTATTTGGGCAATCTAGGAAGCCATGAGTTATGCTAACAAATGAATGTGATATAACAAATTGCTGCAGGTGTTATACAGTGTTGTATAAGTATATTGGAAGCTGTTGTAAGTGTTTGGAAGCTTCTATAGGCATATTAGAGGCTGCTGTAGGCATGTTGGGAGCTGCTACAGGCGACCAGATAGCATGTTGCAGGTCTTTGGAGATAAGCCATAAGTTGGGTTGATTTGTTCATGCAACTATCATTACTTTCAGCAATATATCCAATGTATTGATTGATATGCAATGATTTCTTATGGTCGATAGGTAGCCATTGTTAACATCTTTAGTTGTAGAGTAGGTTTGGGTGTTCTATCAGAGAGCAATTGTTCTTGGGAGACTGCATTTGTTATATCCATAGAAAGCCATCCAAAAGAATATCATTAGAGTTGAACCTTGCATCGTTTGAGTGTTCTATTTGTTGTTTGGGGCTCGTAGGTCTGGAAGTCCACTAAGTTAGCATGAGGGGTAATTAGTGACAAATTGTAAAGACCCAAGTCTGATTTTTTCTTAAAACTTATGATTTCTTTGCTCTGGCATTTCGTGAAACACTTGACATGGGGTTCACTGTTTGAAGATTCTGAATGTGTTTGCTTTGGAAGTGTTTAGGTAAGTAATAGAACCATATAACATGCTCTTTGCAATTCATTCATATACAATAAACATTCATGATACTCAAAAGGCATTATAACAAACACTTGTACTACATTCCATTTCCAACAAAGAGGCAAAAATATAAAATATGTAGTGGCTGCTATAAGAACAGATTGCAGAGATAAATTAATTATTTTCCTGACCTCATACAATTTGCAATGATTTTATATATTTGCAGTCAATATTCAATTGCCCAAGTTCACCAGACAAGAGTCTTCCATCCTCAATGCCTGTAATAACCCCACCATTGGGTGATTATAATAAGTTCAAAATAAAGATTTGAACTCAATCCCTAGCCGACCTCATAAATAGCCAATTTCATTATTATAGCATAGAATAAATTAAGTCCACACTCTATCGAAGAGGGAAGACCAAACCAAAGTATTGTGACTTAGTGTTATGGGAAACAGGTGAATTAATGCTCAAAACAATAAATATATCAGTCGCACCATTCTGGGCTACAAGCCGACAAAACTATCATAATTGTAGCTAAACAAATATAAGTCTAAAAGGAGTGGAATCAGGTCAAAGGGAAAGAGTGACAGGTTTGAAGACAAGGCAGAGGTTACGTGGAAGCAGAGGGATGATATACAATCGAAGACATTCAAGATAGCTAAGGAAAATATTATGTATCATTGAAGATTATAAAGGAATGTTGATTTAAAGTAGCTTCGGTCAGATATAAATGATGATTGCATTTATGCAACATCATCATTTATATATGTCGACATAGCTACATCCCAAGTATAGCTTCGATCTGCATTAAAGAGGATATTAAATGCAGATTGAGTTCCAGATTGGATAACATCTATTTATATTAAGATAAATATAATTGCTAAGTAAACTAAACCGATTGATGATCGGTTGACTTAGTTAGTCGAAGGGGCACACTACTTAAGACATGTCCCATGAACGGACGTGTCTCCACCTTGTGGAGACATGTCCGCTCATGGGATGCGTCCCCCTAAATCATATTTATAGCAGATCCAATCCTCAAGAACAAACATAGAAATTGACAAATGTTCTGCTCTTGGGGATAGAATAAAAGTTAAGGAAGATCAAAGTTTAAGAATTTAATCGTTTTCAACATGGTATCAGAGCCAAGTTAGAGGAAGATCCGATTAAATTCTAGATATTAGATTACCTTACAGACATTCTTCTTAACAGTTTCCAGGCACCAGGTTGTCTATCGGGTAGAGATTATTGGTACTTGTTGGACGGATGGTGGGAGTTATTCTTCAGTAGTATCGACATTGCTCACTCCTGAGCATTCCTCTCTTTAGCGTAGGATTCAGAAGTCCGCAACCCAGAGATAGCCAAAGTTCATCGACAGGACAAACAAAGGGTGACAGTTTAACAAGGTGATGCTATTGATCTTGGAGCTTCGTCGATAGTGGTGTCGCTCGATGATCCGATATTGCTCGTTGTCATGCGTGGATGATAGAAAGATCGCTTGAAGATTGGATGCATCTGTTCATATATCACGCGATGAAGTCTTCGTGATAAAATTAATCCAATCACCAACACATCGATTGCCAATGTTGTGGATTCTCTAGAGACGAAATTTCCATAAGTGCGTGATATGATGATTGGCGACCTCGAAGTCAGAACTCACGAAATTGATAGGATGTCAGATGATGCAATTCAATGGCTTTGAGTTCCGATCGGATGGAGATGCTTGAGGATTTTGGCTAGAGCCTGGGCTCGGCCAGTTTGCCTATTAAAGCCAATAAAATCTCAAATCTTAAGCATTCGTGCCCGATTGATAGGTCGTAAGCATCAGACTCCTGATCTGTGAGAGAGGTCGAGGAAATGTGCACGCATAGAATGGCCTCCGGAATCTTGTTGGTGGTGTAGGGACATTCATTCGATAATATATATTCTGAAATACACTCCCGGTCATGCCGTTATGCACCAAGAATGTTTAAACAAGACTTGTGCAAATAATCTTGAATCCGACACTCCAAGGATGCCACTTAAGATTCACGACCTGGTTTATATAGTGCTTACAAAGATGAAGTTCACATCTCTTGTATAGATGAAAATTTCATTGAATAAATTCGTAATACCTAGCAAAGCACAAATCATAAAGGTTACAGGAGGCAACGAAGCTTGAAAAGAGGAAGAATTCATTTATTAAAGAATAAGATTGAAAGCAGAAACGGTTGTGGCAATTTAGAAAAGGGATCGTCAATTATTTCTGTAGAAGTCAATGGAACTTTAAATATGTTGAAGATATAAAAGCGGTTCATATTTGGTAGAGGCACGATTTAATTGAAAAACATGCAACTTCAGGAAGTAACAGTTGAATTGCCACCTGGTGTAGACGTGAAATCTATCGCTTGGCTGGGCAGTATATTCTCCAAGACATTGTTATGATTGTTCCAGTCGGGAGGGCGATTTTTAGCCAGTCTCACAGGCCCGCAAGTGGGATCTCCAGTTCTTAATGTTTGATGTGTGCATACCATGAACCATCTCCAAGCTAGTGCGAGTACATCTGGAGTTTATACATTTCTAATTCTTGGAGAGCTCTTAGGCGTGATGGTTCAGGAGTTTTAGTGGCGAGTCAGATCCACCCTAGCTATGATATTTGTCCAAATTCGTGGGTCTCCTTTGGAGACAAATTTGGGTGGTTATCGATTATATTGAATATCTATCTTTGAATGCCTAGTCGATTCAATGCAATGAATCCTTCAAAAGAATGCCTAAGTCAATAAAGACTTTCTTTTGATATTCAGCTGAAATCAAAGTCAAGAGTATGCATTGAGAGTAGCAGTAATCGACGCCACTGCAAAGGGCGGAGAGAGCAGATATTGTGATCGTTGATATCGATTTTTCATTTTTGCATATAGGATTCTGATTTCAATGAGATAAGTATTGCATGGTTGAAAAATGTTCTTGAAATAGTTATTAATTCATGCTATAACATTGAAATAATAAATTCTGTATGTTTCTAACATTGGTATTTCTCTTCAAAATAATTGAGTTATATGAACTATTAAGTAATCTCTTCTTAATGTGCATTAGGATGGACCGAGAGATTGCTTTCAAAAGAAGAAGAAATGGAGACACTGCTTGCAGCCATGAGACTGTATGAATGGTTGAAGACATCTCCTCGAAGAGGAAGAATTAACCTTCAGAGGGAGTTCTATGATTCGCTGAAAATAAGTAAAGGGTTGCAGTATTGATGCTAAATCCTTGAAGTACCTCTTCAACAGTTGAGATCAGAATTGCACAAAACAGTCAACCTGTATTTAACATTAGTAGCTCCGCAAATCTATTCATAATAGAGTGATCTGGGATGAGGTTGAAGAGGACAACCCTGAATCTCTATAGAGGAGTGCATTGGAAATCATTTCTCTAAAGCATGTGTTGTAGGCAACCTTGGACGATAAGGTCAGGAGGTTGATACAAGTGCTTAAAGATTCAGAGGGAGTCTACTGTACCTAAAGAAAAAAGATCTAAATTAGAACCTACTGGAAAGAAAGGGATATTCATGAGCTATAGTGAAACCTCAAAAGCTTACAGAATATACCCGGTTAGAAACAAATTGAATTGAATAGAGATGTCATCCTTGAGGAAGACATTGCTTTACAAGGGCAAAGAGTTCTAATGATTCAGATTCTACTAAGGCCATAGAGGAGGATCCTGCTCCTGAGATTTAGAGGGAGTATTATGAAGAAATCTTGAATGGGACCATTGAAGAAGAAGTCTATCTAGAGCAACCTGAAGGTTTTGTGATACATGTAACTGACTCACATGTATACAGATTGAAGAAGGCACTATATGGACTTAAACGGGCTCCCAGGGCCTGGTATGAAAGAATTGACAACTACCTTTTGGGACTAGGATTTTTCAAGAATAATGCAGATCCAAATCTCTATTTTAAGGTAATTAAAGGTGATATGCTAATAATAATTTTATATGTTAATGATCCGCTAACAACAGGAGAAGATCACCTTATTGCTCAAGGTAAAAAAGAACCTGACTTCAGAATTTGACATGAAAGACTTGGGCATTTTAAATTACTTCCTGGGGTTAGAAGTCTGGCAGAAATCAAATAGTTACACAAATTGAAAGAAACAGCAATAGAATCAAATTTGCAGATCCTGCTCTTTATAGACAGATAATTGGATCATTAATGTACTTGGTTAACACCAGACTAGATATTTGCTATGCTGTGAATGCCCTAAGCCAGTTCATGTGGGAGCCAAAGGAAATTCACCTTGTTGCTGTGAAGCACATATTGCAATACCTTCAAGGTACTATTGGATATGGTCTTAAATATAGAAATGACCAACTAGATTTACATGGATACTCTGATTCAGATTGGGCTGGAAGTGTAACCGATCGGAAAAGCACATCAGGATGTTGCTTCACTTTAGGATCGGTTATGATCTCCGGGATTAGGAGGAAGCAAGCTTCAGTGGCTCAAAGCTCAACAAAAGCTGAATATATTACAGCCTCTATAGGGGCAAGAGAAGCAATATGGCTCCGGAAATTGCTTATGGGATTACTTGGTGAGCCCTTGAATCCTACTATTATCCACTGTGATAATCAGAGTTATATTAATCTTTCAGTGAATCCAATATTCCATGATAGATCAAAGCATACAGGGATTCCTTACCACTATGTGAGAGACATGGTAGAAGGGAATTTGATCCAATTGAAGTATATTAGTACAAATGATCAAACAGCAGACATTCTCACCAAACCTCTCTCCAGAGTTAAAGTTGAACACTTCAGGAAGAAACTTGGTATGGTTGAAATGTAAGTTAGTGTTGAGATTGAGATTCAAAATTGTTTTTGTACTAATGTATTTAAAAGATGTTTAATGTGTAAACTCTTTCGTCATGTGTGTGACTCCATGACTTTATGGGCCCTCTCCCCCCCTGTGTACATTATTGAAAGGTGACGATCTTTCTAATAATGAACACTTGTATATGACATTGTAAAGTGATGAATCTACAATGATTAGTTGGATTATCATGATAGATATCATGTGACTTGATATCTGTGGATATGTCATGATAGTATCTAGTGGACATTTTGATAGATATCATGAGACTTGATATCAATTTGAAGATCATTATGATTCCTATTCATGGTGGATATGTATATATATCCGTGGATATGCCATGATTTATTTGATAGATATCATGAGACTTGATATCAATTTGAAGATCATTATGATCCCTATTCATGGTGGATATGTATATATATTCGTGGATATGCCATGATTTATTATGGTAGACATCATGAGACTTGATGTCAGTGCACATACCATAATGAAGATGTGTTATGAAGAATGTCATGTGACTTGACACTTTTTAGAATCTTACCATATCTTCAGATATAACGTGTAAGGTGATATCACTATATACTTGGTTGGAGTTATCTTCCCTAGCTAAGAGGGAGTGTTGATTTAAAGTAGCTTCGGTCAGATATAAATGATGATTGCATTTATGCATCATCATCATTTATATATGTTGACATATCTACATCCCAAGTATAGCTTCGATTTGCATTAAAGAGGATATTAAATGCAGATTGAGTTCCAGATTGGATAACATCTATTTATATTAAGATAAATATAATTGCTAAGTAAACTAAACCGATTGATGATCGGTTGACTTAGTTAGTCGAAGGGGCACACTACTTAAGACATGTCCCATGAATGGACGTGTCTCCACCTTGTGTAGACATGTCCGCTCATGGGACGCGTTCCCCTAAATCATATTTATAGCAGATCCAATCCTCAAGAACAAACATAGAAATTGACAAATGTTCTGCTCTTGGGGATAGAATACAAGTTAAGGAAGATCAAAGTTTCAAGAATTTAATCGTTTTCAACAAGACAAATGCTAATGTGTATTTCGATAGGTGTTGAGGAAAAGACAAATTGTCTTAGGCAGGCGATAAAATACAAAGTTTGGAAAGCTCGAACCATCCATCGCAGTCTGTCTTATTCATTCTTGGCCGCCCGACATAATTGAGGCAAGACATAGAATTTCAAGAAGACCAAGGAGATGAGTTGGTTATTGTTTGACTTAGCACAAGTCTTAATAGGAGCAATTGAATGAAGTCTGAAGGGCCCGATAATCTATTAGACGCCGAAAGTAGCAAGCTGGAGATTTCAGTGGTATGATTAAAAGCAGCATTGACTTGCTAAGGAAGCCATCGATTATTATAAAGTTAGAAATGAAATAAATCAAATGCAGCGATTATTAATTCTACAAGCATAACTAATATGGATGGATTAACTAAGAGGCATGTCCATTTGGATGGACATATCTATTTAAAGAGACACATCCCTCTATGCAAGCAAAGGTATAAATAATATTGAGAAATGAGGAGAGAAGGCATCGAGGAAGTTTTGCAAATACATTTAATTAAAATCAGAACTGGTGTACTCATAAGGAGCCAACTGGCCTCTTGTTGGATGCATGTATAAACTGCTGAAATCTGGAACAACATCAAAATAATCGCATGAATAAGAGTTTATTTTATCAGATACAACAATATACTAAAAGAATCATATTATTACAGCAATCATCCTTATAATCAGAATCCGCATATTCTAAAAGAATAATTAGATACAACATGAATTTATATAGCAAACAAGTAGAGACAGCAATTATTGAACTTCCATTCTTTTATTATTTCTCAACCTAGATATCATTATTAAATTATAGCAGAAATTGGTATCATTGTTTCTATCATAATATATATCCTTACTCACATATGTATCAGTCTAGCACGAGTAGAAGATAGAGTTGTGCTTTGTCACATTTTGACACTCTAATCTATAAAATTAAAAGCAAAGTTCATAATAAATCTGTAAGGGACATTACAGTGGTATCAGAGCTAGTGAACCTGCTAGCCTTTGGGTAAATGTTGAAAAACTTGATTAATCATGACAATAGAAGATATCAAACCATTGGCAAGATCACTCTATGAAGCAGGCAACAAGCTTAGTAGTGAATTACAATCAAGGGATGATGACTTAAACACACTTAAAGACATAGACGAATGTTTGATCCACATTGAGCAGTCATCTGAAGTGTTAGATTTAGCTCTAACTCCTACAGTAACCACCTTGAATCAGCATAAATGGTTGAGGCATCATGATGAGGAAATCAAGTTGTTGGGTGAGGTAATGAGAGTTTTGGTACCTCTAGTTCCTTATGATGATGACATGATGAAAGAGGTATTGCACATGATCGTAGACAGTTTCAAAGACCTAGATGACGTCAATAGTATGCATTACTCAAGAAGGATGATCATATTAAAGACATTTGCGGAAATCAGGACAAGTAATCTTCTTGTGGAATTAGGGTTGCAAGATTTGATCTACAACATCTTCTATCATTTCTTCGATACAATTAAGAATGTCCACAATAAAGGTGTATTTGCAGCCATGAAATATACTATGATTCTAACTATCCAGGAGAGTGATGTTTTCTCTTGACCCACCATATCTATACTATGGTTTGTTTGGAAACAAGAATGGGTTCCCTCTTCATCGGCATATACATTGTTCCTCGATGTGTTCACTCAATGTGAGGAAAAATTAAAACCTCACTTGGAAAAATAAGAGCAAGAGAGGATCGATTCAAAAGATGATTGGGAGGAAGTTCCTTTAGTTATACATACAAAAGACGAATGCAAGAAAATACAAGATGTGGAGATTGTTCATAAGGAGGAAGATAAATCTTCATACATTTCTTCTATCACAAATGAAATAAGTACTTGGTTTCATGAGGGTCATGAGGCAACCACTAATGAGGAGTCGATACATGAGGAGCCAAGCCAACTAAAAATGATAATGGCTTCACATCTGCTATGGATGATAACTTCTTTCATTTCAACAATGCAGGAGGTTTTTGGTTTAACTTCCAAAATGAGCCTATGAAGAAAAATACATGTGGAATTCCTTTCGAACATGAGATTCCTCTTATTCCATCCCAAGAGTCATGCATTGAGGATGACCTTGAAGGGATTGAGTCTAATTCTTCTTCACCTCTTGAGGAGTACATGATAATCACCAACAATTCAATAGTTATGGATGAGAGGAGTAGTCTTTCTAATGAAAGTAAATTAGAAGATGCATTGTACAATAGATTTAATCACTTTGATGAAAATAATCAAAGAATTGTGGCATTAAAAGATGAGAAAATACATTTATGGATTGCAGAAGGGAGGATGGAAATAAATGAATCAAAAGAAGCACAAAATTAAGAGGAAGATAGAGACAAGCAAATGAAGAAGCTCTTATACGCAGCAATGGTAAGCAAAAAACCAAGGGAACTAATGGATAGTGTTGAAGATGTGGAGCGAACTCTACCACTATGTGAATGGTGGAATGAGAAAGCTAAGCATGCCAAGATGGTAGCCACTAGGGAAAAATAGAACTTGTAGAAAATTAAGCAAAGGCATGGACACATAGATAACACGAAAAGAGTTTTCAGAATAAGTATTGTAATTTAGATATTGCAACAAGATTTCCATGCACTCATCCACCTAGTCAAGATTCTCAACACCCAATGTCGAAGAATTTGGAGGTTCATACACCAAAGGAAGAGAGTGTGAAGAGATTAGCAGCTAAAGATCATGAGGCTTTAGATCTATACAAGCAAAGAGAAGCTAAATTGATATATGGCCAACAAGCATTACAAGATGCAGAAAATCAGAATGAAGTAACTTAACACGTCGAGGAGCAAGAAGACAAAGAAAGAAATGAGATTAAGGAATTGGACAACAAAGATGAGACCTATGACTCGAACCATTGTCCGGAAAATAAAAGTTTAGAAAGAGATGGGTCTAAGGATAACTTCTAGATTGTTAATAATCCCTTGTTTGAAGTTGAAGCGAATGTGACTTATGACAACCCACTCTTTGAGTTGACTAAAGAAGTTCTTCTTGAATGTTGTGACAAGATTGAAGACAATCGTAGAACATGGGACCCCGGTGCATCTCCTATCAGTGAAGTATGGAAACAAGCTTGGAGTAGCAAGACAAACCCAAGTAATGCTATTACCAACCTCTCTTCAATCAAATTGCAAGAGATTGCAATTCATGAGAAGTTAATGAGTTGGACTCACTCTTTAGATCGAAGATCAAATATCGAATGTTTAGGCTTGAAAGAAAGGGTGATTCTCTGATGCCATTTATACACATACCTCCTATGAGGTTACCAATGGATTAAAACTGCCTTGGTTTCTCTACACTAATACCATTAGTTTGTGGTCAAGTGGATTTAAACCATTGATAGAGTGGACGCAACTAATAATGAGAAACTCTCCAAGATTAATTCAAATCTCCATCTCCCTCACAGTGAATCGTGTTTTTTACCAAAATTCAAGAGCATTCATAATTGCAATAAGTTGGAGTATTGGCAATTTTCCCCTTGACACCTCAAGGGAATGTGTCGAGATTTTGATTCTATGGATGAACCGATTCTCGTTGCAAATCAAGAATAAGTTTGATAGTGACCTCGTGAACAAGGATTTACACAACAAATACTCGTTGGAACTTCATGAGAAATGGATGCAAATTGAACATGAGGATCAGATTGTTGAAATAAGAGTAGCATAGCGCCAGTGTGATGGTTCACTTCTAAGGCTGACTTGGAATCTTGGAATCATTTGGGATCCAAGAGTTGTTGAAAGTATGATGATCTATGATGGATATAGTACATTTACTCTTATAAAAGGACATTCCTCTAAGGAGTTTGTACAACATTGGATTATTCTTCTTCTTGGTAGTTTTCAGGAGATCATCTTTACCGGTGATCAACAAGATCATGTTTTGACTAGATGGTGCTACCAACCTTGGGACTCGGGTATCTCTAGGATGGATATATTTAATAACATGAAATTGCTTCATGGTGACGTAGAGTTTGACAAACTTTGTGAGTATAATACCATCAACAGGAAGCGATGGATGTGTTGGAGCGTTCTATAGACTTATTTAGGATCCTGGTATCAACATGACGATTTAAGATTGCTTGTGGGCAAGAAATTTACAGGAAGGGGAGATTGTAATAACCCCACCATTGGGCAATTATAATAAGTTCAAATTAAAGATTTGAACTTAATCCCTAGCTGACCTCATCAATAGCCAATTTCATTATTGTAGCTTAGAATAAATTAACTCCACACTCTATCGAAGAGGAAAGACCAAACCAAGTATCGTGACTTAGTGCTATGGGAAACAGGTGAATTAATGCTCAAAACAGCAAATATATCAGTCGCACCATTTTGGGCTACAAGATGACAAAACTATCATAATCGTAGCTAAACAAAGATAAGTCTAGAAGGAGTGGAATCAGGTCAAAGGGAAAGAGCGATAGGTTTGAAGACAAGGCAAAGTTTACGTGGAAGCAGAGCGATGATATATAATTGAAGAAATTCAAGATAGCTAAGGAAAATATTATGTATAACTGAAGATTATAAAGGAAGACAAACAATATTGCTTATTTGGACAGGCGCTGAGGAAAAGACAAGTTGTCTTAGGTAGGGTGATAAAAGACAAAGTTTGGAAAGCTCGAACCATCCATCGCAGTCTGTCTTATTCATTCTTGGCCGCTCGACATAATTGAGGCAAGTTGTAGAATTTCAAGAAGACCAAGGAGATGAGTTGGTTATTGTTTGACTTAGCGCAAGTCTCAAGGGGAGCAACTGAATGAAGTTTGAAGGGCCCAATAATCTATTAGGCGCCAAAAGTAACAAGCTGAAGATTACAGTGGTATGATTAAAAGCAGCATTGGCTTGCTAAGGAAGCCGTCGATTATTATAAAGTTAGAAATGAAATAAGTCAAATGCAGCGATTATTAATTCTACAAGCATATCTAATATGAATGGATTAACTAAGAGGCATGTCCATTTGGATGGACATATCTATTTAAAGAGACACATCCCTCTATTCAAGAATAAGGTATAAATAATATTGAGAAATGAGGAAGGAAGGCATCGAGGAAGTTTTGCAAATACATTTAATTAAAATCAGAACTGGTGTGCTCATAAGGAGCCAATCAGCCTCTTGCTGGATGCATGTATAAACTACCGAAATCTGGAACAACATCAAAATAATTGCATGAATAAGAGTTTATTTTATCAGATACAGCGATATACTAAAAGGATCATATTATTACAGCAATCATCCTTATAATTAGAATCCGCATATTCTACAAGAATAATTAGATACAACATTAATTTTGAGATCACAATTTCAGGACATATCCAATCACATGATAATATAGCAAGTAGAGACAGCAATTATTGAACTTTCATTCTTGAATTATTTCTCAATCCAGATATCATTATTAAATTATAGCAGAAATTGGTATCATTGTTTCTATCATTATATATATCCTTACTCACATATGTATCAGTCTAGCATGAGTAGAAGATAGATTTGTGCTTTGTCACATTTTGACACTCTAATCTATAAAATTAAAAGAAAAGTTAATAATAAATCTGTAAGGGACATTACAACGCCACCTCCAAACTTGCCTTGAAGCTAGTCTGAGATTGTGCTAGCAATCACAGTGAAATTTCAGACTTCCCAGGCCCTTGCACAACTGCATATAACTCCAAAACAGACCCACAACTCCCTCAGGAAAGGTGGCGGCCAGCACACACAACCCCAAACGCCTTAGTCACAACTCCATACAACTCGTGTTATTCAAGGTGAAGTGCCTAGGAATGGAGGCTCCATGATTCCTCTAAAATCAACTCTTATGCCCAGCCATAACAATATTTATGCTCAACAACAATAACCTTCATAAAATAGCATCACACAAATAGTCTGTTCACTTTGTATTCATTTTCCATTCATGGTGCTTGTAATCTTCCTATAAACCTTTGAAAATAATAGATAAATTGTCTTCCAACAATACTTCACAAAATCTATCAATTTTGTCTTCCCTGACAAGACTTAACAAAATTGCCAACAAACCCTTATATTCAAAATTGGAAATCCAAACGATAAAACCCTGTGTGTAGTTCCTAAATGAAACCACTTGTAAACTCTTTCAATACAAATACGAACCTTGCTTGGATCTGCCTCTAAATCTGAAACGAAAGTTTTTGTTTCCATTTGCAAAGTCTTCAAGACACCGTCGATCTCTGGTTGGAATTGCATTGCCTTGTGAGTTTTTGTCCGTCGGGAAACCTTCGGGGTTTTCGTCCCTCCAGTGAGAAATCTGGCCACAAGCACAAATCTCCAAAAGAGAAATTAACAATCTTCTGAATCTTAACATTCATCCATTCCAAATAGACAGTTCAAAAAACTACATAAATTTTCAATCTTTCTGTGAATCTTTTAGCCCAAACTGAGACTCTGAGGGAATCTCACTGTATTAACTAGGGAGGATATTTCACCACTGTGCTAATCTTCTTCTTCAAGAGATTTCGTCCTCCAAAAGGCTGAGATGAATTGAGTTCAATCCCCAAACTACAAGGGTTTCACCGGAGAAAAATGAAATAAACTGCATAATGCAAATGAGCTCACAAAACTCCTTTTATCACATTTTCAAAAGTTTTTCGGAAAATATAATTTAAAATCACTTTATAAATTAAATAAGCCTTATTACTCCAAAAAGTGATTTATTTTATTATTTAAACATTCCTGGCACTTAAAGTCACTTTATTAGCGTCCAACATTTAAAACTTTAAAATTCTCATTCCAACGAGCTATTGTACTAAGGTACCTTGTAAGTTATTTTAATAAAATTAGCAACCTTAGTAAAAATAATTAAATTAAAGCCACAAATACACCTGAGTTGTGGAAACTGTCGAAAAGCATCATAATCGAAATTTGATTGCACAAGAGTGATATCGATAAGGAATAATGAAAATTAGGTAGACTAGGTGACTTACTATAAATAAAAGCTCTCTCCAAGAATCTTGGAGAACACACCAAAAGCTAGAATTCAATGTGGAAAGTGGCATAAGTGTCCTCAAGACTAACTGAGCTCATTGCCAACATCAAATAATCCCTTTGACAAGGTTGAAACTCATTGAGAAGGTCAAAAACAACTGCAATGCTAGAGAACCCAAAAATGGGGACATTACACAAATAGTAGGGTAATCATCATGAAAGGCTGTAGCTAAATTGTGATCTTTTTCATTTCATATCTCTTTAATTGTCATGTAGGATTTCCAGGGAAGCTCCCCTTGGTTTTGTAGAGCCAAAAGTGTGGAGTTGCTTGATCTCATCAAGGGCCCAAATTGGCCCACACTTCATCATGAACCTTGTGTAATGCTTGGCTTGACATTCCCTAGGAGTTAACCTTAAATAATCTTCTAGGGTTGTAGGAGGAGCAATTTGGAGGCGCCAATAGGTGCCACTTGTGAGAAATTTTTTGGATGTTTTTGTAGCTATTGGATTTGTGTATTTACAACATATCCACAAAAATTTAATCACATTGGATGCTTTTCATAACACTTTAATAAATTTTATGTACAGTTTCAGGAGACAGGTGCAACTTGCAACTTGGAAAGGAAATTAGAGGATCATGGAGTTTACAATCCAAGTTTGTGCCCTGTTGAAAAGATTAAAGTGTTAATAGAATCTATTGAAGAGAAAATTTGTAATGTCCCCATTTGGCGCTTAGCCAATTTGTGCACATTTGGCTAGTTTCCAAGTCTTCCGGAGGCTAACTGGTTAGTTAAGGAGAACTCCAACATTCTTGGAGAAGCATTTGATCAGTCTTGCAAAGCAATTGTTCTTGGGTTTAAGTTCAATTGGTTAGTTGGAGCCTTTTTCAGAATCAATTTCCGACCTTTTGGGTGCTCTCCAAACTTCTTGGAGTAGGCTAATTTTATAAATTCACCAAGTTGATTTCAATCATCTTTCTATTGCTTTAGTTTCATTATGGTGTGGTTAGAATTGGATTCCGATGACGTTGCAGTACTTTCCGCAACATGGGTGAGCTATTAAGCTAATTAATATTTCACTAATGTTGTCTAATGTTGCGAAATATTTAAAGGACAACTTAGTGTAATAGCTTGTTGGAAAGGTGATTAAATGTTTGCACATAATGAATTATTTAATTTAAAGTTAAAGTGTTCTTTTTTTGGAAAAAAAATAGTGAAAAAGAAAAATGTGTTTTTTCGGAAAGAGCAAAAAGTGTTTTCGGAAAAAGCAAAAGTGTTTTTAGAAAATTCAAAAAGTATTTTCTTTTGAAAAAGTAACAAAAAAACAAATAATGCTTCTTTGAAAAAGCAACAAAAAATCATAAAAAAACGCTTTTTGAAAAAACAACAAAAAAAGCTATAAAAGGTGTTGGGGGCTCATTTCGTTATGTTGAAGATTACACATATTGTTCTGCTGCCACATTGAACTTGTGAATTCTTCCAAAAATCTTTTGAGGATGAAAACCCTCATTTGATTCCTAGTTTCAGATTTGAAAGATAATCCCTAGCTAGTGGAGTGGTTCTATTCAGGAATCACATTGTGCTTCAACGGAGTTTCAGTTCCAAGGTCTCAAAAAGAAGATAATTCAAAGTATTTTGATTGCAGATTTTGGGATTTATGTTTTGGTGAATGTTTTTAAAGATTTTGATCATGGTTAGGAGGTGATCTTTGGTGGTTTGGAGGGAGTTTGATGATTCATCATGGCTGTTTTGACCTACAACAATTGTATATCAATGTTTCTTGTCATAATAGACTTGGCACTACACATGCAAGAGTCTATCCAATGATTTTCAATCTTGCAATGTCCTTTACTTGGGTTTTTGGCATTGTTGGATGAAGGGAATTGCATTGGGAACTACTTACAACAGTACATACTGTCCTTTGATGAATTTGGTATGCATTCTTTATGATTTCTGGGTCATTATATTGCTATTTGGGTAAATTTGAGATGAATATCAGACCTTTATGTTGTTGTTTCCATGCATTTTGGAGGTTGTTTGTACCTGCAACCATCCAGTTAGCTCAACCCTATTCATACCAGCACTCATATTTCTAGGTATATTGAGTTGGTTGTTGTTTTGGTGATTGTTCTAATGTTAGGGTTGGTATTTATCATTATTACAGCAGTTACATTGCATCAGCAGTAGCACATTTCATTTTATAGATGATTTCCTTGAGCTAATATTGTAACATTGAGTGGTAGTATTACTAGTGATTTGCTCATGATATTTTATGTTACTCACCCCACTGAATAAGTGGCTCTTGTTACTCATCCCACTAAATAAGTGGCTTATTGGTTCTCACTCATCATTGAAAAGCGGAAGAGTTGCTCTTGCTTATTGTATTCACTCAACCACTAGAAAGTGGAAGAGTTGGTTTTACATTTCCAATATTGTATGAGCTTCCCCATTGAAAAGTGGAAGTGCTAACCTCACTGGATAAGTGGATTACTTTCAACTGCTTCATTTTCAAGTATTATTGTAATCCCGTACATCGTATGCTCTCACCTTGCCCACACTGGGAACTTGGTGATTAGAAAGTGGAAAGGAAAGTTGTTTAGCAATTTCCAATTGTTGAGCTAACTATATTTTCAAATTTTTTTTTGGGGTTGTTCATTACAGTGGTATTAGAGCTGGTTTCTTGCCAGCTTGTGGGAAACTAACCCTTGTTGCCAGATTCTTCAAGTGCTTAGCTTTGGTTCAGCAGTTGTATAGCAGATTTCTGTGGCTTTAAGTCTCAACAAGGGATTCATCATTCAAGGCATTGTCAACAATTGTGAATGATGGCCTCATGTAATGAAGAAGAATTGGGGAAAAAACTTTATGGTGCAGGAAAGAGACTTAAGATTGCCTCTACTTAAGAATAAATTACAATGCATCCTAGATACAATTGAGAGTTGCTTTGCAGAGATATACCATTTTGATTCCATGAAGATTAAGATTGTTGTAGTTCCTGCATTGAATTATTTGGTTAAAGTCAAAGCTCTTGAGACATCTAGAAGAGGAGGTAAGACTTGTAGTAGCTTCTTGTGTCAATGAAATTATGAGTAACAGCTCCTCAAGACCCTTATAATAGTAGTATCATGAAGAAGGCATTTTAGTTGATTGTGGGAAGTTTTCGAAGTTTGGGTGATACAGAGAGTCCTTTTGCTAAGAGGGTAAAAATATTGGAAACTGTTTCAAAAATCAGATCTTGTGTTATCATGTTGGATCTTGGTTGTGAGGATCTTATTTTCAAATTGTTTCATCTTTTCATGGGTGTTTTTAATGAGAATCATGCAGGAAAAGTCGTATCTTTCATGCAGGCCATCATGACTTTGATTGTGAATGAGAGTGATGAAATCTCCCAATCACTCTTATCTACCTTGTTGGTTGGATTGAGGCAAGAACCAAATACTTCTGCAACTTTACATAGTTTGGTTAAAAAGGTTGTCAACCAATGTGAAGAAAAATTGAAGCCTTATTTGCCTATTGAGGTTGAGAAAGAACTTGTGATTGTAGAGCATGACACAAAGGAAGAGCTTGAAGGTGAAGAACCCTCAAAAATTTCTTCTGAAGAGGTTGAAGGGGTATTTCAAGAGGTATGTATTGCTGATTTCTAGAATGATCTCTTTGGAGGACTTGACTCCCATGATGACACCATTGGAAAATTAATTGATGAAGGATCAAATGAAGTACTTGTTACAAAAGGGGATGGTTCAAAATGAGAATATTGATTTTGAGGATGTTGTTGCTTTCAAATCAGCAACTAGTAATGAGCGCATACATCTCCTTAATGATGAGAGAGCTGATTTTGGTTCTAGCTCAAGTTTGTTTGATTCAGAACAATGTGAAAATGAAGTCTATTTAGAGATTGAAGATGAAACACATGATCCCTCATTGTGTGAAGAGCCAAGTGAATTTTCTGATTTGGATCCACAACCTAAAGAATTCCAAGGATTAAAGAATCAGTTGCCAGTCATAGAAGAGGATGTGATTCATGTTTTGTCTCTAGAGTTGACGACACACAAATTTATCGAAGACCTCATTTGGAAGGCCCAAGTTAAGGAGAGATGGGGAAACATTGAAGGAAGAGCCACTTGTGCAGAGTTGCAAATAGTTAAAAAGGCTTTGGAAAAAATGAAGACAAATTATTTGCACTTACTTTTAGATAGGGATATCTTCAAGTTTGTTGAAGAGGCTCTTGATGCATTGGGAAGAAAGGAGGAGGTTAGTGAGCTCACCATTGAGCTTAATTCCATGAAGCTTTCATTAGAGAGAGTCCAAAAGACACTTTTAGAAACAATAGATCAGCTTTATGTGACCAAACAATTCAGGGAGCAAGAGAATGAACGAAGAGCTAAAGAAATCAAACAAGTAATTGATAAGCTTGATAGTCTTCAAGAGGAGTTTGATTTAGAAGGTTTTCCAAAGAAATCAAAAGTTGCATGTGCAAATTTGGATCAATAAGATGGGTTTGAGCAAGAGGAAAGGAATGAATTTCAAATTCTTGATAATCCTCTCTTTGAAATGGGTGCAAAGTCAACTTATGATAATCCACTCTTTGTGATGGAAGATGAAACATCTAGTGACAATATCAAGATATGGGATCTTGGTGAAGTTTCCAAGCATGAGATAGAGTGCGGTTTTAAGCTTGATTCGAGATCATATCATGAGGATGTGCCAAACTTGTGATTGGTAATCTTCCAGGAAGGCCACTTGATAATGAATGCGTAAGTGAGGTTGAAGATGAAGTTTCCACATTTGAAACATGGAGACTACATCATGCCTAACCTTGAGGAGTTTCCAAATTTTGAGCTTGTTGGCATTTTCAGAACAACAGCAGATAATGCAAGTCCAAAACTTGTTTTGCATAAAGAAATGGTAAGACAAGGGTCTAAACATGATTTCCACTTATTTGACAATCCACCTTTTGGATTGGGAGCTGGTTTGACATATGCTAATCCTTCTTTGAAATGGAATATGGAGACATCAATTGCTCCTAGACCCTTAGTTGGTGATGCTTTCATGGTTGAGTTTCAAGAAGAAGTCAAAGATGTTGTAATCCTCCATGGGAAGCAGGAGGATGAGTTCAAGATGGATTTCATATTATATGTTGGTTACAAAGATCCTAGTGCCTTGGAGGTGCAATTTGTGATGGCACTTAGATGATTTGTTTGAGAGGCATTCTTTTTAGAGAAGATATCTTTAATTTCGCCGAGAGTTCTGATGAGACACACATGAATAATAGAGTTGAACAACATAAGTGTTGACGGGTGTTTTATGACCACACCAACACAGAATAAAGTTTCCCAACGGATACTCTATCCTCTCTTGAACAAAGTATTTTGCATGCTAAGATTGCTAGAAATATCATACATTCAATTTCAAGGTTCCTTATGCAAGGGGATAGTCTCAATTGGCTCGATGTGATTTTGCTGGTTATGTCAAGGGGACTTACGTGAGTTGCTCATTCAGAAGAAAAGGATTCTCAAATTTTGGGAGATTTGTCAGTGATGCTCGGGTTTCCTAAGCTAACTAGAAAGTGCGGAATTTAAAGAGATATAGGGATTTAGAGATGCTATGAACTAATCTACGTGCGGGATATGGGGATCAACTTTTGCAAACTCCAACTAGGCTCTGCTTTGCCTCACTTCGGACAGCTTCCACAGAACCGGTGTAATCTTCAAAGGAGTAATTAGAGATATTCAAATCACGATTCAACATGCAGATACCATCACAACGACGCATACCAATAGTCAAACCGAAACTGAAGTTAAGTCCACAATATTTCCAGTTGACCACAAAAGGCAAACCCACCATCAGTAAGCCCACTAGTGGTATGGATAACAAAGCTTGCTCAAATCCAACACCACATTCCACAACTACCAACTACTTGCATGAAATGAAATCTACTTTACTTTAAGCTACTTTAAGTTCCTAAGTGAATCGGAGAGACAAAAAAGCCTTGCTAGCTACTCACAACAAAAGATAGAACCACCAAGCAATGATAAATCTTTGTATTATGAGAGTGTTCACAACAACTTCTTACAAAATCCTCAAATGGGAAAACTTTCTTTCCTCTTCAATCTAAACTATGCAATCTATGCTATGCTATTTCTAAGCTCTACTCTCTATTCTAACTCCTATCCTTTCTACTCTCTGATTTCTTAATCTAATCTGTTAGAAATGAAGGGGGATGCCCCTTTTATAGTTGGCCCAATCCAATAGACGGCTTAGATTTGATTAGAATGAAGGGCTCAGATTGAGCCACATATGCCCTAATTAGGGTTTTGCCCTAAAAACCGCCACAGAGAGGAGTGGGGTAATAAATGAATAGAAGATTCTCCACTCCTCTGCAGAAATCACCATGAGCAATTAATGCCCACTATCATCAGAAGATTCTCGTCCAACAAGACTTTCTCTGTTCCTCCTGCCAATTCTGTTGCGTTAGGAGGCGAGCATACAACAACACTCAGTTCAACCATCCTTGCAAAAAGTTTTGTCCGTTAAGCCCTTCTGTTGCCTTAATTCTTGGATGCATTTCTTTCCTGTAACTTTCACATTTCTCCAGCCCACTGCTTTGGGCGCATTTAGCCTCTTTTGCATCACATTCTTAATGCCTTAGACAAATTTTCACTACCATTTTCCTTTGCCTTGGGAACTTTTTCACCTAATTTCTTCATCTTTACTTTGTTGCGTGCCTTCCTGAGTTGGGGCATATTAGGTTTTTGTGGAGAGATCCCAACACTTAGCCGTTTCTTCCAACATCTTCCTCATGGAATGAGACATCATGGAGGAGTTTCAAACATGTAGCTTTTTCTCTCCAAGGTCATAACGTTGTCCAGCTTCATCACCTCAAGTCCTCATGTCTTGGCCCCGGTGTTCATCCTGTAAAACAAAAGAAGAGCATCAGAACACTTATAACATAAAATCTTTTTACTTACCCAATTTCCACGTTCTGATTGATTGATCTTCGGATGTGGTAAAATTCATCATTTTTCTCTAGCAAATTTTGCTTTCTTCAAGGGCGCATCCACCACCTTGTTTTTGGAGTTAGTGCCTTAGATAAAATTCCACCCATCTCGAGCTTGAGTGCATTTGACCCCTTCTGCCTTCTTTTTCTATGCCTTAGAAAATTCAGCCACCTTGTCTTACCTTAGGCGCATATGGGTGTGTCTAGTTTTATTTTCACAACTTAGAATTTCTTCAAGCCATGCATCTTCATACCTTGGGTGCGTATGACCCTTTGTGCTTTTGCTTTTGTGACTTAGAACATTTTCAAACCTCATTTCCTCCATGGGCGCATTTCACCTGTCCAGCATCCATTTTCAACCATTAGAATATTTCTAGGCCACTTTATCCTTCCTAGGGCGCATTTCAAAGGATGGAGTTCATGACTCAAGCAAACTTCATCCAACTCCTTCAAGGGCGCATTTGGAGGTGTCCACTTCTGTTTTGAAACACTTAGAAAGTTCTTCAAGTCACCTCCTCTGCTAGGGCACATTTGAAGGGTGCTACTTCCATTTTCTGACTTGGAAACCCTTCTCAAACCTTTTGCTCATGATGGGCGCATTTAGAGGGTGGAGGAGGAACTTTTAACACTTAGAAACTTTTCCCCAAGTCTCTTCTTCTTGAGGGCGCATTTTGGGGGGTCTCAAGGAATTTGCAATGCCTTAGAAATATTTTCAACATCCTCTCAACCTTGGGCGCATTTCACATAAGGAGGAGCAACTTTCACGCCTTAGATATTTTTTCCTTAACATCCTTGTTTCCTTTATGACTTGCAAGCTAGGCGCATTTGGAGGGTGGAGGAGGAACTTTCATACTTAGAAATATTTTCATCCCCATGCTTGCTCACACCTTGGGCGCATTTGAGGGTATGAGGAGGAATTTTCAAACACTTAGAAACTTTTTTACTCTCCACATTGCCTTGGATGCATTTAAGACCCCTTGCTTCCTTTGTCTATGCCTTAGAAAATATTCTTGCCATCATCTCCCCAACATGGGCGCATTTGGCCCCTTCTCTTGCCGTTCTCCAACACTTAGAACAATTCTCATGCATCTTGTTCTTTGGGGTGCATTTTGGGTGGGGAGGAGGAATTTTCCTTGCCTTAGAAAGTTTTCTCACCACCCTTGTAGCCTTGGGCGCATTTGAGGTAGGAAGGAGGAATTTTGCCAACACTTAGAATATTTTCTTTAAGCCTCCTCCATGAGGGCGCATTTAGGTGTGAGGAGGATTTTCCAACACTTAGAAATTTTTTAAGTCTCCTCCACATTGCTTTGAGGGCGCATTTCCTAGGTGGTGGAGGAACTCTTCATACTTAGAATATTTTCTTTTTTTTAAACATCATGCTTCCTCCATGCCTTGGGCACATTTGAGGTAGGGAGGAGGAATTCTCACGCCTTAGATATTTTCATTCTCCTCTTAGACCTGGGCGCATTTGAGGTGGGGTCAGGAAATTTTCTTGTGACTTAGCAACTTTTCTCCAGCCTCCTCCACAAGGGCGCATATGAGGGGTCCTCACGAAATTTCAATGTCTTAGAAAGTTTCCAGGCTTCCATGATGCCTAGGGCGCATATAACAGGTGATGCTTCCATTTTTGATGACTTGATCATGTTTGAGCACTTAGTCAATTTTGTAACTGGTTCGCCCTAGCTTTCTATTTTTAGTAAGCTTTTGATTTCTTGACCTTGGCAGCTCCATTGGACTTGAAATTTTCACCACGTGGTCCTCATCGCTTGGTGAACCTATTCACACCTACCCCTCGTGCTGACCTGCTATTTATAGCCCCGTTCTGGAGGTGACTTACTATAAATAGTAAGTGCTCGGATTGTGCTCAAATTTTACCGGTAGATTGCTTGAAGGATGTTGGTCGTAGTGGGATACCTTCGCTTTTCAAAATTCTGTCATTTTACCCCTCTTTTTAGGCACCAAAGTAGGAAACCCTAATATGACTTGCATGTGCCTCGAATGGCCTCTGTTTGACTTGATTTCTGCTGCATGCTGCTCTGCTTGCGGAATTGAAGTGTCGGGTTGCTGTCGGAGTGAACCTGCTATTTATAGTAAGTGTTTGAAAAGTGATCAACTTATTGTCGGATGAGTTTGCATGTCACACTGCTCGAGAGATCTCAAAAAACCCAGAAAAACCTAGTAAACTGGTCGGCATGCACGTTCTGGCTAAAAATAGTAAGTTCCTGAAAAATGATCAATTCTGCTTGCATGTCACATCGTTGTGAAGCTCTTGAAAAACCCATAAAGAATATCTCGACATGCATTGAAAAATCCTGCATGCAAACCCTACAAAGTAGCCTCTGAAGCCTGAACCACTGAAAGTCATCGTCTTGACTTGCATGCTATATCATCGCGAAGGTCTCGAAAAACCCAGAAAGATCCTCCAGACATGCATTGGAAAAACATACGTTCAAACCCTAAAAATGGTTGTTGAATCCGAAACTGCTAAAAATAGCAAGTTGTCAAAATCTATTCAAATTTTGCGCGCGAGCACCTTGAAGTACCCTGAATGTGATGGAATAGTCAGAATTCCAAAATCTTGATAAAAAGATCCCAGATTGAGTACTTACTAAAAATAGTAAGTTGTCAAAACTCAGTGAAAATTTAGTGGGACTTTGCTTGAAGCATTGTGATCGTAGTATTAAGCTCAGATTTCAATTTGCCAACTTGATTTGACCTCCAATAAGCCTGAAGAATGAAAACCCTAATTTCACAGACTTAGCCAGAATTTCAACCAGGTCAAATGACGAGACATCCCTAGAAGGTCAGAAGGATCAGAGAGAGAGAGAGACGCAAAACAACCGAAAACCAAAGCCAAAAGACCAAAATGAAGCAAAATTTAGGGGGTCCCCATTGTGAATGGGGCGATGTGTGAAAAGGTCACAACAATAAGCATGGTGGAGTTGCTTTATTCCTTCGAATTCATGATAGAGGTCACCAACAAAGTATGTTGGAAGGCTACAATGACCCAAGAGATGCTCCTTGGAAAAAATAATTCAGATTTTCAGTTTTGACTTTGTTGTTTTGTTGCAGATCAGCCACCTTATACTTTAGTTTGCTCACATTTGTGTAAGATGGATAAAATTTTCGGTCAAGGGATGGAGGAACTATCAGTTGGAGGTTGTTTAGGAGCCTCTTTCAACCTCTTCCAAGGTGATTTTGAGCATTTCAATGCTCACCATTCATGTCCTTGCAAAGAGATTGCATTTATGCAACTATTGTCCTTCCAAGGTTGCCGATTTTGATAAAATCAGAGTATGAGTTTCTATTTCTATGTTTGATCAGCTGCAAAATTGAGTGTTTTTGGACCACTAGTGAAAGATACCCTCTCAATTTTTTTTATTTTTTCAATGACAATTACAATGTAATTAAGCACCCATTAAGGTTAGCTGTGAACCAAAACGATGCAGAAAAGAACTCTAACCAAGAATGTGCCCTAAAACCACTTAAGGAGGAGGGGCGGGCATATGGTCAGAGGATCCCTAGGATTTAGTTAATCAATAACTGAAATGATTACAATTGAATGAGAGGAATTAAACTCAACACCAAGAATGTGCACACAAAATCCCTTAGAAGGCGAGGTGCTAACATATGGTGGAGCGCTAATAACAAAATTGAAAGTACTTAGGCGGATAACCAGCCATGAGAGAATTTCCACTCTTCCACTAAAACAGTGAGGCGAAATAAATTACAAATAAATGATTCATCCGCTGCGGCAGGCATCCACTCAAGAGTGGGGATTCACCACTTGATAGTGGGTATAAGAAAGCTTAACAATTCATTTCTCCACATTGGCGGTATACCATCCAGGGGTGCTTAATGTGAAATTAAGAAATCAATGCAACAATAATAAACTGGAACAATACTATTGTTTACAGTTTTTACAAATAGGAAAGAGCTGCAAATTACAAGAGTTTTACAATGATTTCAAAGCACCAAGATATAGGATGATTTCACGTTAGATATCACAAGAATTGATGAAGAAAGACTGGAAATGCAAACTGAAATAAGTCTGATTTAGAAATCTGCAATTTTGGAAATGAATTATTAGCAATTGCAAAATCAATCAAATGCTCATAACTTCACCAAATTACCTCCGATTGGACTGAAATATTTTGCAAATGACCTCTAAAAGTATGGCGCCCAAGAACCAATAAAAAAACAGCATCGAATCCTTCACATTTATTTGGCACAAATCCCTATGCAACTAAGAGAAGTACGGCTCCTTGAGGGGCGATTTTGGTATTAAAAATCAGAAACTCCAAATTTAAATCTGCAAATTCATGAGCATGGTCGCCTTTAACATAGAATTCAATTGATTAAATATCCATCAGCAAAATAAATTCACCATGAGAGCTGCAAGTGAAATCGACTTTCAGCCATGTCTACAACAGCAACTCCAAAATTGAGAAATATCATCACAACTTCAATTATAAGGCTCAATCTGCTAGTCTGGATGAGAAGCAGCAATAAAAACCAACAAGGTGTTATCTTTCAAACACGAAATTGGATTGTAACTAGGAGGTTAGCATTCCTCGAAGTGAAAATCAATTTGTCATTTCGACAGCATAACAATAGCATAAAATATTGGATACCAAATGTTGTAGCAAAACTTCATCTTTATAGAAAATGGGATGACTCTTCAGATTCCAGGCAAGGGACGCCCCAATAGACATTTGAATTATTTTCAACTTCCAAAAAAATAAAACTCCCTCAATAGGCGTCCAACTTCAAGGCATAAGATCTTCATTAAATGTTTCTTAAATTAATTCCTTAATGAAGGCGTCCCCCTTCATGGCCACTTTTTAAAACGACTTAAAGTTAGTTCACTAGGCCAAGGGGTCAACTGAAAATTAGAACATTAATGCCTTATATTCAGAATCTCATCAAATAATGTTTTTATGCCAGAACTGAGAAATACCTTATTGCTCCAATTGAAGAGGAACTTAATTGAAGAGTTGATAATTGAGATATTGCCAAAAATAGAATTTACTATAAATAGTAAATTCCGAGAAATACCACAAAAACTCCAATAAAGGAAACCCTAATTTACCTCAACGAGCCTACGGGCCTTCGGAATAGGCTGATGAGTAACTAAACTGGTTATTGATGAGAAGCGGACATTACAACTAGACTATTGGAGTATGTTGGAAAGTGGTTTTAGTCGGGAAAATTGAATACTAATGTCATCATAAGTTTGTTTGGGGTAGAAAATCAAGTGACTTATGATTGTAATAATTTTTCAGCTTGCATACAAGCTGATTTATCTTCTTTCAATGAGGAACAATTCAGATTTTTTCCCACAACATTAATTTTGAGATGGACGACTTGTGTGGATGGCTTGTTGAGGTATGCTCATTCTCTCACCTCCAGATTGTTTGATGATACAATGATTTGGATCCAAGAATTTGTGAGATTGGTAGATTGCTTCATAGGGAAACCAAGAATGCTAGTTTGGAAATCTTCAGTTGCATCAATGTAGAGCAGCAAAATCACGGGGAAGCATTCTTCAGACTCATTTGGGATCTTGGAATTTCTTTGAATTTTTTTTAGATCAATCAAGATTTAGTTGTGATTGCTTGAGGACAAACAATCTTGGGGAGGGAGGACTATAATGTCTCTTTTTGGCGCTTAGCCAATTCGTGCACATTTAGCCAGTTTCCAAGTCTTTCCGAAGCTAACTGGTTAGTTAGGGAGAACTCCAACATTTTTGGAGAAGCATTTGATCAGTCTTGCAGAGCAATTGTTCTTGGGTTTGAGTTCAGTTTGTTAGTCGGAGCCCTTAGATGCTTTCAAAATTGATTTTTGACCTTTTGAGTGCTCTCCAATTTTCTTGGAGAAGTAGGCTATTTTTAGAAAGTCACCAAGTTGATTTCAATCATCTTTCTATTGCTTTAGTTTCATCATGGTGTGGTCAAAATTGGATTCCGATGATGTTGTAGTACTTTCTGCAACTTAGGTGAGCTATTAAGTTGTTTAATTAATATTTCACTAATGTTGGGAAATAATTAAATGACAACTTAGTGTAATAGCTCATCGGAAAGGTGATTAAATGTTTGCACACAATGAATTGTTTAATTGAAAGCAAAAGTGTTTTTTTCAGAAAAAACAAGAAAAAAACAAAAAAGTGTTTTTTCGAAAAAGCAAAAGTTTTTTTTTTTTAAAAGTAGCAAAATAGCAATGAAAAAGCAATAAAACACTTTTCCGAAAAAACAATGAAAAAAGCTATAAAAGGAGGTGTTGGGGGCTCATTTGGGTATGCTGAAGATTACACATATTGTTATGCTGCTGGATTGAATTTGCGAATTCTTCCAAAAAAATTTTGTGGATGAAAACCCTTGTTTGATTCCTAGTTTCAGATTTGAAAGATAATCCCTAGCAAGTGGAGTGGTTCTATTTAGGAATCACATTGTGTTTCAATGGAGTTTCAGTTCCAGGGTTTCAAAAAGAAGATAATTCAAAGTATTTTGATCGCAGAGTTTTGAGATTTATGTTTTGGTAAATGTTTGCAAATATTTTGGTCATGGTTAGGAGGTGATCTTTGGTGGTTTGGAGGGAGTTTGATGATTCATCATGGCTGTTTTGACCTACAACAGTTGTATATCAGACCTTGTAACAATATTTCTTGTCATAATAGACTTGACACTACACATGTAGAAGTCTACCCAGTGATTTTCAGACTTGCGATGTCTTTTACTTTGGTTTTTGGCGTATTGCATTGGGAACTACTTACAACAGTCCATACTGTCCTTTGATGAATTGGGCATGCATTCTTTATGATTTCTGGGTCATTATATTGCTGTTTGGGAAATCTGAGATGAATATCAGACCTTTATGTTGTTGTTTCCACACATTTTGAAGGCTGTTTGTACCTGCAACCATCCAGTCAGCTCAGCCTTGTTCATACTAACACTCTTATTTCTAGGTATACTGAGTTGGTTGTTGTTTTGGTGATTGTTCTCATGTTAGGGTTGATATTTATCATTGTTACAAGTACAACAGCTACATTGCGTCAGTAGTAGCACATTTCATTTTATAGATGATTTCCTTGAGCTAACATTGTAACACTGAGTGGTAGTACCACCAGTGATTTGCTCATGATACTTTGTGTTACTCACCCCACTGAATAAGTGGCTCATTGGTTCTTTTAATTTTTTCCAAGCGAAGTCTGAGTGAATGTTCTTTATTCCCAATAAATTTTTATAGAGTCTATAGACCGTAAATCGTGGCATGAATAACTTTCAAATTTGATTATGCCTACTTGAATTTATATATAAATTCTGCAAGTGTGATTTGTTCACATTTGTTGTAATCCGGCTCTTAGGTATCATTCAGATTTATTATCCTTGAAGCTCTCACATCATTTACATTGGAAGGTTGTGCTGGAATAGTCACCATGTAGATTGTTTGGATTGGCAGGAAATTCAGAATTTCAGAATGAAAACTCATAAACCAGGCTTATTTTTCCTCCTTGCCCTTTTCTCTCTTTTTGAATTTTGGTAATCATGACCTGTTGCATTTGCTGTGTTATTTGTGGTGATTTTCAAAAAGTGGTTATGATTTTTTTATATATATCTTTCTCGGCTGATTTTTATACATAGAGATGGGATAGGATAGGAAGGGATGCCATTATTTTGTATGTTAAGGACATGATCTAATTGTTTCATTAAACAGGTTATCTTTTCTTTCTTATTTACATTTATAAGTTTTTGATATTTTAGTTGGCCTACTCATTTCGTTTGGTGGAAAATGATTCAGTGACTGCAAGAAAGTGCCTGTCCATATTACTCTAAAATTACAACATGTCACACTGAATTTATATGCTGGTTTGCAATTCAGTGAAACATGTTGGAGTACAATTTCGTTGCCCCAGTAAGTACCTCAGTGAATTAACTATGTCTGCTTTCCTTTTTTTGAATTATAATTTGTTAGTTATCTATTTTTGAGGTTATAAGTACCAAGAAAATCATAACCTTAATCTCTATGAAGATCCTATTTAAAGAAATTATATACCTTGTTTCTATTCTTGCTGCAGACTTATGGAGGTACTCAATAAGCTTTTTCTAGAGCAACAACATCTCTGTTTGATTGGTGAGCTAAAACATGTATCCTTACGCATTTGATGGATCCATGAGTTTCTTCGTTTGACATTTTCATTTTTGCATTATTTGGTTGTATATTATGCAATGTTAAGGTTTAAAGCAATGTTAAATCGCAGAGCCGAAATGTTTGTGTTGCGAGTTCTCTTATATGAAGGTAAAGTTTGATTTCAATACAGTGTGTCTGATAGAAGTTTTCCGTGCTGTAACTGCAGACAATAATGCTAGCCAGGTTGAAGAAAATTGTGTGGAGCAGGTAGAATTACCAACTAAGGCACGTGAAGCTATAAATCAGAGCTCTATGCTTCTTCACAAGTACTTGAATGGCATTGACTGCTTGAACGACTGTGTGATGAAGGCTATTGAAACATGCAGTGCAGACCCTCCATGGATGGGGAGGATGCTAGACATTATGGTTTGTATTTGCACAAATGTTTATCAGAGGAAAGATCTATTATATACTATTTGTCTTAATTCTATATCTAATTATATACCATCCTTGAATTCTAGGCTCATCGTGCTGGTTATCGTAGTCTCGGGCTTTATAGACTTGAAACATTGAAACAAGTACTGTACCAACAATTGGAAGAATTGGTGGTAAACTTTTAAAAAGATTTTCTACTTTTTGCATTAGCAATAATAGATGTGGGTTTAGCAGATAGCCTTATGGTTCATTTTGCTCTAATAATGACCCATTTCACATATTTTTATTTCTAACATATAGAGCACCAACTACATGGTAATTTTGAGCTCCATGTATTTTCCATCAATTTTCCCAATATGCTTATTATAGGAAAGAGAAAAGTTTGAGATCGAGAAGACCTGGGGAGCAAATCCTGAACATTTTATCAAACAACAACAATTGAAAGATTTCTCGACATCTGCGCTAGAATGTTTAAATCAAGAGGTGTGGATGCCTTACTAAATATTATTGTCGTCTTTTTTCTTTAAAATTAAGGGTGTAATCACTGAAAATGAAGTTGGATCTCTAACGCAATTTTTATCTTTTGATTGTTTCTTTTTTTCTTGTAGAGAAAATGTGTAGAAGCAGCTTTATTACAGGTGGAGCTTTTGTGCATGGGATTGGGACCATGAATTCATTTCAAAATGACATATAATTTGTAATGTCTCTTTCCCAATTCATTCCAACATTCTCGGAAACTTCAATTTTTTTGGGAGAGTGTCAGTTTTTTCGGAAATGTTTTCAGACAATGATGAAGAGTTTCTAAAGCCAAGATGAATATATTGGTACCTTCAATGTGCAGATTTGATATTTTGGGAGCACTCCACACTTTCTGGAGAAGTCTGTCAGCTTGGAAGACCATCAAATTTCAAATAAGTTGTTATATGCATTTTTGGTGTTGAGGGGAGGTAAAAAATTATCAGGAATATTTTAACATTTTTCATAAATTTGGTGGTTGTGTAGAAAATAATTAAACTATTGAATAATTAATATTAAGTTGTCAAAAAGATAACTTATATTTTAATTATATAAAAAGACAATTTATCAAGTTTGGAGGAAAAAAATAATTTTAATTACTTTAGAGCTGGATAGAAAAGAATAAAAAAAGAATTATTGAAAAAAGTAGTTCATTTAATCATTTATCAGTTTTCATCAACCTTTGTGTAGAGCATAGCAGCAAAAATAGTTTGGGGAAAAAATCGGCAAACCAAAAGTCTTAGATTTTTTGAAAAATCAGGAAAAATTCAGATAAAAAAAATGTAAAAAATTGTGAAAAAAGAGACTTAAAAAAATAAAAATTAAGGGCATTCCCATAGCATAGAGATATAGAGAATAAATAAAATAGAGTTTAACCCATGAATTGTATAAAATATGATTTTGTTGTTTATATTCATATCACTAATTACATTGCATTGCACAAAGCATACTTCGTAGTGCATAAATAATAACTAGATGGTTACAGTTGATAATATTTCAATTACAACATAGTTTGTACAAAGTTAACCTATAAACTAAGTACAAAGTTCCAAAAAATCAAATATAGCGAATGACTCTTGCTACTACAAATAGAGTTATGCTAGAGGGTTGTAGGTCCTAATGATGAAGCTCTTGGTTTAGAGACTCTTCTAAGTCATTTAACCTCACGACTATCCAAGTTGGCCTCTAGCGTCTCAAAATCCTCAGGCTCAATAAAGTTGTTTGAACATGTTTACCGTTGTGCCAAAAGATCGACCTATCAATGCTCGATGCAAACACCAGAGATAAATGGATCCACGAGAGGTGGTTAATCCATGTCTCGAATCCGAAGGGAGATGCTAGCGATTAGTCAAACAATCCCCCCCCCCCCCAAACGTCACCTGAGGGGATTCGAACCCGCGATCACGACTCTGATACCATTTGTTAGAACGTGTTTGTCATAGCGCCAAAAGATCGACTTGTTAACACCCAATACAAATGCCAGAGATAAACATATCCGCGGGAGGCGATTAGTCCATGTCTTGAATCTGAAGGGAGATACTGTCGATTAGTCCAACAAAAGTCATTAAAAAGACAATTTTCCTTTGTTGAGCAAACATCTTAAATTACAAAGCAGGAATAAGCTGGTATGTACTTGTAATTTAGCAGTACTTGCAATTTTTAGAACAATTGCAAAGAGAACTATATGAAGAGTGTAAAAGAGAAATTATATAACAAAGGAAGCAATTGCAAAGTTCAACGTAATAGGTTTTGAATCAAATAGCTCAAGATAGAGTACAAGAAAATGTTTTTGAAACAAAATCTTAAATCTCAAAAGACCATAAATGATATTGAAATGTTCTCATTGATAACTATTTTAACAAATTTGTAAAAGAGTAAAGGGACTGTTAAATATTTTTCCATTAGATAATAAAGACCCACTAGTACAAAAGAAGAGAGCAACTATTTGAGCCGCAATTTTAGCTATTATTATTCAATTAGAGTTTCCTTGATTTTGTGTATAAGTGGATGAAGTTAAAAACATTGATAGACTTTGAGTTGAGAATTTGAGAGATTATAGGTACAAGTTTCAATGGAAAATCAAAGCATGAGGAACATTCCCTTTCAATGGGACAATTGTTGCTGAAATCTATTTGGATCGTTAAAGAGAAGATATATGAGGCATGCTTCAGGAGGGGTTAAAATAAGCCCACAAGACTAGGGCATTACTTCTCTCAAGGCATGTATTAGTTTACCTGATAACTATTTAACATGCATGGAATGCTACACTATATATGTCTAAGGCATTCATGTACTACTATTGTACTCCTTGCAAGCCTTTTGAACCTCCATGTATATGATGATCCTAAATGGAATGTAGTTTCTGAACAAGTGCAGGGCATGCATTTAAGCTGCGAGTTTCACCAATTAAGAAAGCATTAAGCTTGCAAAATATATAGGAAATTTAAATATAACCAAAACAATCCTTCGTTTTGATATAAATTACTGCTACAATTCATTTTTTTCAGCACTACAAGTTGATTTTTATCTTTTTGATAGGAACCATTCTGCTCTCAGTTCCACAGTGTCTATATACTATTATGTATATACTTATGCTTCTCATTTGATTATACAATTGTCAGTACCCTACCTACTTGTCAACTAAATTTGATGGTTAGTGTCAAATTGAAGCTCCAAATTATCACACTTCGTTTGCATCTGAAAAAGGAAATTTGCCCCAACCTAACCTTGATAATCTAAACAACCACCTTGTTATTATTGTTGACAATTGAAATGCTATTTTTTTTTTAATAGTTTGTTGGAGTGAAAAAGACATTGAGAAGGGGCATGGGGGGGGGTGAATCAGTGATTTTAATTGTTTTCACAATTTTAATAAAACTGAAATAAACCAGATGTATGCTCTCATTTATCAATGATAAACTCATTCATGTATTGAATGCAATCACATAAACTGAAATGAGAATTGTAATAGGGAAACATAACATATTAAAGCATTCATGCAATGAATCGGATGAACCATAGATAATCAAATAAACACAAGATATGCCGAGTGGAAAACCCTCCTGGGGTAGAAAAACCACTCCTAAACTGCTACCTTTTTAGGCTTTCATTTCAATAATCATTTTTGACAATGCCTCATAGGCTGATTTCTGAGCACCAACTCAAGGAGCACCAACCCCTCTTTTAGAAACACCAATTTCAAGGAGCACCAGCCCCTTTTTTGTTTTCAATAAGTCATACAATGATACAGAGGATCTCCCTGTTTCTCTAATTTCTGTCAAGTGCCTCTTGACGGACAATATTTACAATTCTCAAGGTTCAAGTATGACCCTTCAGAATTCTACCCATTGTCAAGCCTTAAGACAACTTGAGGAAATAGCTCAGAAAATTTTGATTTTCAATTTCAATACACAACTTCTCCTCAATACATTCACAGTGATATTCTCACACTAGTTTTTCACTGTTTGTTTCATACTTTTCTCATAGTTTTTCACAAAATAGTTAACACTGTCTCTCTATGATTTTTTTGAAATCTTAAAAGCCCTAATCTAACTGTTTTTCTTCTTACTCGAATTTCATCATTACAACTCAAGTAAAATACAATACAGTAACTACTTTTTCATTTTTCAAAACAACAGGGGTAAAATTCAAAGTACCCACTTCCTGTCGAACAACATTGCCAAGTTTTGCTGTTTTAGAGAATGTTCAGTCATGGAGGTTTTCTTCTGACGAAAGTAGTCAAGGAATATGCATTTTTAGAAAGGAGACTGAACCCTGTCCACACAAGGAGCTTGCACAGGCAATGCTAATTCAAAACAACATTAAACAAAAAAATATTCCATATACAATACCCTTGAAAACTGCTGCAACAATAGTGAAACTGAAACCACAGTGCAATGTAACTGAAACCCCATAATAATGCATCCAAGAACAATTATAAATGAATCCAAGTAAGAAACTGAAGAGATTCGTAAATTTCATGATTACCCACAAGCCAAAAACCACGACTCATAAATCTGATATGGTAAAATTTTGTGAAATACACTCTAGATTTTGTGTACTCATTTCAGATCAGACCACAAAAAGAATAAACTCATTTTCCAACTTCCATACAAAAGCACACATATCTCTTATTAACCTTGCCAGTAGAAGTAACAGTTCTGCAAAGTAGTCAAAGAGAAGAATACCAGAGAAGACTGAAATAGATGTTGTCATGTACCAATTTACCAAACCAACTGAGCAGCAAAGCAACACGAGCTTCTTCCTATTTCGAGCTCTTACCCGATGATAGGAGACTGACAGAAGAGTCGACCATGGTGATGGTCTTTCAAGTTTCCCCATACGTTGTCCAAGAAGGTCAGAAAGCCAGCAAGTACAATGAAACGGTTATGAGGAGGTTTCCATGGTGGTGGCCAGAATAGGGTTTGAAACCCACGAACAATGAAACGGTAAAATGATTGCCTTAAACTTTCCAAGGCAAATACAACCAAAGTTGATAAGGTTTGAAGTCCGAAAGGACTGAAGTGATAATAAAAAAACTCATAATGCATTTTGAAGTCTGCGGACTGACCAATGTCTTGCATGCCGACCATCTCATTACCTTCGAATGCATGCACACCATAGATCATCATTACCACTGTTCAAAGATTAAGCATGTGTAATGCCAACCAAATAATGCCTTGCATTATTACAAACCAAATGTCGATTGCCTTAGACTTTTTGTTTCCAAGTAATCAAGTCCAAGTCACTTCCATGGTGACATTTTAAACCATCATAACTTT